>BSDF01000073.1:0-116910 GCA_027925045.1 Hypotaenidia okinawae | reverse complement strand
GAAAAGGAAAGGGCAAATAACTCCAAAACCAAGAAACTAAGAGGCCCGTGGGTTGGGATAAGGATAGTTTACTAAGGTAACAGAAAGATAAAATATAACAATGCTAACAGGACTTTAGAGCAAAAGAATATGAAACCATTGATACCCAATGCAGTTTCTCACCGAACCACACAACTCAGGCCGTACCACCCAGAGCTGTCCCGGAACCCGACCGTCCCCCAAGAAGCACGCGTCCCGCCACCGCCCCTCTTCTTCCTCCCCACAGCCCCCCGTTATCCTGGGCAGGACGTAATTGGCATGGAATACACTCTTTGGCCCATCTGGGTCACCTGTCCTGGCTTCGCCCCTCCTTTCTCAAGAATAGAGAAATACGAAGAAGCTGAGAAAGTCCTTGACTGTCTGACTGCAACTAAGAACATCAGGGTGTTCTCAGCACTGCTTTCATTTTAACTCCCAAACACAGCATTCCATCAGCTGCTACAAATGAAGTTAACTCTATCCTGACTGAAACCAGGACATTCCACCCCTTATTCCATACCATTTACGTCATGACCAGGTCCAACCATTTCTTTTGGGTACAACCAATGTTTCAGACACACATATATGTATTATTCCCTTAGTCTATGGACCATTCATCTGAGTTTTGTTGAGTAAATGATCTAGTCCATGATTTTCAGGCTCCATTCGTTGTAACAGTCTCTCATGGTGTCAGTATGCGCCATTGGATCGTTGCATGCTGCATCTCGGACTCTCGACCGATGCATCTGACATGGTCCATGGTCATAGTCTGTGAATCAAAAGTGTTCATTTTCAAAGGGGAAGAGGAAAAAGTTCTTATGGTGGCAGGTCTTGGTCCCATCATCGTGGCAGTCTTCCTTCATTGTCGTGTATGATTCCAGCTGTAACTCCATTGGTACAACACACAACAACATACAGCAATTATAGTAATAATGAATATACAGTAATGGGTTATTTAGCACTTATTATAATACAATTTCTACCTTACTAATTACATTGGCTATTCTCACCTAAAATCAAATCCCTTTGAGGTACACATCGAACTTCTCCATCCTTCTGCATTACCCACCAAGTACAACCAGGTCCTTGAGCAAAAACAATTCCCGACATAGGTTTACCTTTACCTGAAGCAGGGATGACCCAAACCGTCTTCCCTAATATACTCTTCATATGCACCACTGGGACTCTGTCTCCTTCTACAGTACGTGGAAATTTTGACTGGGCAGGGCCAGCCCGATTGGTAGAACCCCTAGAGTTAACTAACCACGTGGCTTTGGCCAAATGTGTATCCCAGTGTTTGAATGTTCCACCACCCATTGCTTTTAGGGTAGTCTTTAAGAGTCCATTATATCGTTCAATTTTCCCAGAGGCTGGTGCATGATAAGGAATGTGGTACACCCATTCAATGCCATGCTCTTTGGCCCAGGTGTCTATGAGAGCATTTCGGAAATGAGTCCCGTTGTCTGACTCGATTCTTTCTGGGGTGCCGTGTCGCCATAGGACTTGCCTTTCAAGGCCCAGGATTGTATTCTGGGCAGTAGCATGGGATACAGGATATGTTTCTAGCCAGCCGGTGGTTGCCTCCACCATTGTAAGCACGTAGCGTTTGCCATGGCGGGTTTGTGGGAGGGTGATGTAATCGATCTGCCAGGCCTCCCCATATTTATATTTCATCCACCGTCCTCCATACCAAAGCGGCTTCAACCGCTTCGCTTGCTTAATTGCGGCACACGTCTCACATTCATGGATAACTTGTGCAATAGCATCCATGGTTAAGTCCACCCCTCGATCTCGAGCCCATCTATATGTTGCATCTCTCCCTTGATGACCTGAGGAATCATGAGCCCATCGAGCTAGGAATAATTCACCTTTATGTTGCCAGTCTAGATCTACCTGAGCCACTTCAATCCTAGCAGCCTTATCTACCTGATGGTTGTTTTGATGTTCCTCCATGGCTCGACTCTTAGGTACATGGGCATCAACATGACGTACCTTTACAACAAGCTTCTCTAATCGGGCAGCAATGTCTTGCCATAAGTCAGCAGCCCATATGGGTTTGCCTCTACGCTGCCAGTTGTTCTTTTTCCACTGTTGCAACCAACCCCACAGGGCATTAGCTACCATCCATGAATCAGTATAAAGGTAGAGCATTGGCCACTTTTCTCTCTCAGCAATGTCCAAAGCTAACTGGATGGCCTTCACCTCAGCAAATTGGCTTGATTCACCTTTTCCTTCAGTGGCTTCTGCTACTTGTCTTGTAGGACTCCATACAGCAGCTTTCCATCTTCGGTGCCTTCCCACAAGGCGACAGGAGCCATCGGTGAACAGGGCATATCGCTTCTCATTCTCTGGCAGTTTGTTGTAAGGTGGGGCTTCTTCAGCGCGTGTCACCTCCTCATCCTCTGGTGACATCCCAAAATCTTTGCCTTCTGGCCAGTCTGTGATCACTTCCACGATTCCTGGGCGATTAGGGTTTCCTATTCGAGCCCGCTGAGTAATTAGTGCAACCCACTTGCTCCACGTAGCATCAGTGGCATGATGTGTAGAAGGGACCTTCCCTTTGAACATCCAGCCCAGCACCGGCAGTCGGGGTGCCAGGAGGAGCTGGGCTTCAGTTCCAATCACTTCTGAAGCGGCTCGAACCCCTTCATAGGCGGCCAGTATTTCCTTTTCTGTTGGAGTATAATTGGCCTCAGATCCTTTGTAGGCCCGACTCCAAAACCCCAGCGGTCGACCTCTAGTCTCCCCTTGTGCTTTCTGCCAGAGACTCCAGGTAGGGCCATTCTCCCCGGCTGCAGTGTAAAGCACATTTTTAACATCTGTCCCTGTCCGGACAGGCCCAAGGGCCACTGCATGGACTATCTCGCGTTTGATCTGCTCAAAGGCTTGCTGCTGCTCAGGGCCCCATTGGAAATCATTCTTCTTCCGAGTTACGTGGTAGAGTGGGCTCACAATGAGACTGTAGTTTGGGACATGCATTCGCCAAAAACCTATAACACCTAAGAAAGCTTGTGTTTCCTTTTTGTTGCTTGGTGGAGACATAGCTGCTATTTTATTGACAATGTCCATTGGGATCTGACGACGCCCATCCTGCCATTTTATTCCTAAAAACTGGATTTCTCGTGTAGGCCCCTTGACTTTACTTTGCTTTATAGCAAAACCAGCTTCCAAAAGGATTTGAATTATCCTTTTTCCTTTCTCAAATACTTCCTCTGCTGTATTGCCCCATACAATGATGTCATCAATGTACTGCAGGTGCTCTGGGGCTCCACCCTTTTCCAGTGTGGTCTGGATTAGTCCATGGCAAATGGTGGGGCTGTGTTTCCACCCCTGGGGCAGACGATTCCACGTGTATTGGATGCCCCTCCAAGTGAAAGCAAACTGTGGCCTGCACTCTGGCGCCAGTGGTATTGAGAAGAAAGCATTTGCAATGTCAATTGTGGCATACCACCTGGCTGCCTTTGACTCCAATTCATACTGGAGTTCCAGCATGTCTGGTACAGCAGCACTCATACCTGGAGTGACTTCGTTTAGGCCACGATAATCCACTGTCAGCCTCCACTCTCCATCGGACTTCCGCACTGGCCATATGGGACTGTTAAAGGGTGAGCGGGTTCGGCTGATCACCCCTTGACTCTCCAATTGACGAATCAGCTTATGGATGGGGATCAGGGAATCCCGGTTAGTGCGGTATTGTCTTCTGTGCACCGTCGTTGTAGCAATTGGCACTTGCTGTTCTTCAACCTTCAACAACCCCACAACAGAAGGATCATCTGAGAGTCCAGGCAAGGCACGCAATTGCTCAATGTCTTCTGTCTCCAAAGCAGCTATTCCAAAAGCCCACCGGTACCCTTTCGGGTCTTTAAAATAACCTCTACGGAGGTAATCTATACCTAAAATGCATGGAGCTTCTGGGCCAGTCACAATTGGGTGTTTCTCCCAGTCCTTCCCAGTTAAGCTCACTTCAGCCTCTAACACAGTCAATTGTTGGGACCCCCCTGTCACTCCAGAAATGCTGACAGGT
Source organism: Hypotaenidia okinawae (assembly GCA_027925045.1). Lineage (NCBI taxonomy): Eukaryota > Metazoa > Chordata > Aves > Gruiformes > Rallidae > Hypotaenidia > Hypotaenidia okinawae. The sequence goes on along the minus strand of BSDF01000073.1, from coordinate 112,868 downwards.
TCTGTCCCTACATGATTCGATGGCATTAGGGTACACTGGGCACCAGTATCCACCAGAGCCTTGTACTCCTGTGGGTCTGACGTACCAGGCCATCGGATCCACACAGTCCAATAAGCACGGTTATCCCTCTCCTCCACCTGGCTGGAGGCAGGGCTCCTCTATTGTTGCTGATTGTATTGGCTGCTCACTGGTGCAGCCTTCTTCCTGACAAAATCGCGTTGTGCGGTTCTTTTACCTCGCAGCTCATTTACTCGTGCCTGGAGGGCTGAGGTGGGCTGCCTATGCCACTTCCTCATGTCCTCACCATGGTCACACAGGTCAAACCACAGCTGCTGTCGCAGCGTGTCTCGTGGTGTGTACCTTCTGTATCCTCCCTTCTGGGACGATGGACGCTTTCTCCCAGTAGCTGCAACATTGCCCCATACGGGTTGGGAGTTGCACAAATTTTTGTCAAGTCGTTCGACCAGTTTCTCTACCGCTGCGATCACAGATTGGGAAACATTGTCCTGATATTTCCGGAGTCGGCAGGACACTTCACTTACAGTTGGTGGATACATATTATCCCAGTCTATTGATGCTAATGAATTGGTGTGCCCTGCTGGTGCACTTCGTACAACCTTACGCCACATATCTGCGGTGCATACAACTTCATCAGGGTCAGAGTGCCATTTGTCCAGATCATAATAAATGATCTCCCGTACAGCTAATTCTCTCAGGTGCTGGATAACTGCCTCTATGTTGTTACACTTGGGTGACTGACATGTAATATATTCCTTTATGGGATACCTTTCCTCCACACTTGACAGTAGTCGCCTCCAGAGGCTGAGGGTTTCTGGCTTTTTCCCAATTTCCTTGTCAATGCCTCCTTCTCTAGCTAGGGATCCCAACTGCTTGGCCTCCCTGCCATCTAATTCCAGACTATCGGCCCCTTGATCCCAGCATCGGAGCAACCAAGTGATGATGTGCTCACCTGGGCGGCGGCTGAAATCTTTTCGAACCTCACGCAGCTCACTCAGGGTCAGGGATCGTGTGACAACCTCTGATTCTGCCTCATCCTGAAATGCCTGAGATGGCCCTGCTCTATCCTGAGGTGCTTGAGATGGCCCTGCTCTATCCTGAGGTGCTTTAGATGGCCCTGCTCCATCCTGAGATGCTTGAGATGACCCTGATTCATCCTGACATGCTCCAGATGGCCCTGATTCATCCTCATCCTTCACTACACGAACTGATTTCTTTGTGTGTTTCCTCTTTTGTACGGGAGCAACAGACACTGGCGGGGGTTGGTTTTTTGTTTTATCAGCAGTATCTGCTGTAGGGGTTGCAGTAGCTGCAGCATCGGTTGGACAAGTTGCAGTAGCCACAGTGCTAGTCACAGTGGCCTTAGTGCTAGTCACAGTGGTTACAGTAGCTGCAGTGCCAGTCATTGGGGTTGCAGCAGCTGCAGTCTTTGCTGGTCTGTTTTCATTCCTTTCCCTCTGACAGTGCTGACAGTACTGACAGTGCTGCCTGCTATCAAGCAGTGTTTTGTAAATAGTGGCCAGGGCCCAGCACAGTGCAGTAAGGTGTGTATCTCTGGCAAACTTAGAGCAATTTCTTTTCAGATATGCAGTCACTTTTTCAGGGTCCTGTAACTGCTCAGGAGTGAAACTCCAAACCACCGGAGGTAAGAAAGTGCCTAGGTACTTGCCCATGCTCTGCCACTTGCCCTGCCACTCATGATTATCTGGCCTCACAGAAAACTCTTGAGTGGTATTCATAAACCTCTGCTTAATATTTGACAACAACTGAACCATCTGCACCAAACCTACAAACAGCAAAATGCTAGTTTGAATATCCCAGGGATACTGAAAGTTTTTAAAGACTGCTAGCAGAGCTGTTGTATTTAGCCCAAAGGAAAAGAAAGCAGTACTCCCACCATACCAGCTGCCGTTATTAAACCCTCCCTGTCCAAGGAATGGACAGGGCAGCAAGCTCTCATACAAGTACCAGCACAAGTTCACGATCCTCGATATTACTGTATCATAGACTGTTATCATAAAAGACAAGAACCGGACCAGGAAACACAGCCTCGACATGGTAAAAAATCCTGCCAGGATTGCATACAGCATACGGTAGTTTCAGCTGCCACAGCTGTGACCACAGCCATGTGAATAAATACCACAGCATCGTGATCGGAGACTGCTTAAACAACAGTACTTATCACAACTTTGTCTTAATTACCATCGGGTCAGGGTCAGATCTACCATTATCCCAACCTTTCGGGCCCCACGTTGGGCGCCAAAAAGACTGTCGTGGTTTCACCCCTCCTTTCTCATGAATAGAGAAATAGGAAGAAGCTGAGAAAATCCTTGACTGTCTGACTGCAACTAAGAACATTAGGGTGTTATCAGCACTGCTTTCATTTTAACTCCCAAACACAGCATTCCATTCAGGTAATATCGACCTCACATTTATGTGCAGGCATCTGTTGTAGTCTGTGATCTTAGGTCCGGTTTAATAGACTTAAGCGGACACCACTTAACTTTGCCATCTTTTCTGACAGCAGCATACGCTCGTCCTGTTTGGACTAGCCTCCACCTTTGTGGAGATCTTAAAAGTTGGTAAGTAGTTCTTGGGGCTGCATAGCTGAAATCACAACCTGTGATAGTAGTAAAGTTACAAATGCAATAATTCGAGTAATTCTTCGTTTTTCCTACATTTTCATCTATGGTTATTGTGTCACACGTTGTTCTCAAACATGCACATCCCTTTCCTGCATAGACAACTATTGATTTTAAATCTGCATTTGGTCGGGCTTCAAACTGACATATCTTTTGATCCGTATCTAAACAAGTATCCTGAGCTATTATGGTATTACTTTCGCAGAGGAAGCCTTGCTGTTCTCTCATAATACAGGACCCAAGGTCTACTGTTTGCCAATTTTTGCCCATTTTCCTGGCCCAAGTTCTATGTTCAAAAGGATACAGCACAGTTCCATCATGGTTAATCCCGAGGGCCACAATGGAGTGTATGGTAATTGCTGCTGCGTCACGTATCGTTAACACAAAAGCTGTGACAGTATGTGTGTCGGGGTCATAAGTGAAGTTGACCATATTCCACCATGACTGGAGTTTCCTTTCCACCTTTGTAGCACTATCCCAGACCATCTTCCTGATTTCTGTAGGGAATATGCCTTCCTCTCCTTCCCTTATTATGGATGCTGCTACTGATTGTATCCATAATTGGGCTTGGATGCAGCTTAGAGCTAGGGCGATGTCATCCTGTAATCCACCAAGGGCTTCTGTAATAAGCTGGTGGTCTTTTATATTAATTTCTTCCCATCTATGGAGTACCTTTGAAATTAACCAGTGATGTGCTCCTAATGCTAATAATGAGGATCTCAATGGCTGTTGCAGTTTTGATAAATCTGCTGCGGTAGAGGCCAATTTGTTCATTATCACTTCCAAATCTATTGAATTTAATACTCCCAGTCCTGTTCCTAACACCCCAGTCTCGTCTCTTATTAATCGGTTGTGATTAATGTTTCCCTTCCTTCTTAGCCATGTTGTCCATCCCTCATGCGAGGTTTGTAGGAAGGGAGAACAGGATGGTTTTATGTCGGAAATATTTACTTGCATCTGTAAGTCTAGTCTCCTAAGGATTTTTTGCTGTAAGCAACTTAGTAATGGCCTTTATTTCAAATTTAAATGAGAGTCCAATAGTATTACGGGCCCAAAGACAGGTCACTCTCGAGGTCTGTGCTAGGGTGAAGTTCTTCACCCTTGTTCTTCAGTGGTACGTACATAATTTGGTGCTCTCAGTGGTAGGAATAATTGATACTGTAATTTGGGATGCCTTTTTATAAGTGGTTCCCTGAATTAGTCGGCATCCTATTCCAATTTCCTCCCCTATATACCCTTGAAGCTGGTAAATGTCTTATCCTGAATCTCTGCTCTATTCTTCCCTCATATATCCTTGATTCCCATGCATAACCACAGTGGTTCTCTCGAGCTGAATATTTCCCCATGGACCCAGTGTACCCGATATAAGCTTGGGACTATGGCCATCTAATATTTTCTTGGGCCAACTTTGAATTATGATTAGGATTGTGAGAAGAATCCCATAGAGGTCTAAGTGCTTTCTTAAACGTGCTATTGCAGTTAAGGAGCAGGTTAATATTAGAGATTGAGTCATGAACTACACTTCTACGATAGACACACAATTCTTTTCTTACTCTAATTGTTCTTCAGCCTGGTCTAATATTATAAAGAAATTAAAATTAATTTTCTTTAAACATTACAAATAGGATACAGACCGTACCGATAACAGGTTAGGGTGAAGTTGGTTTACTCACCCTTATGGTGAGATCGGTTTATTCACTTACTTATTACCTCCCTTATTCTTACTCTCGTTTGTCCGAACGAGTTTCAGTTTCAGTCCCCCGTTATCTGGAGATACTTTGCACGGGGCTCCAGGGGCTTTTTGATCCGGGTGTGGTGAATCCAAGAGTTCTGCCCTTCAACCTTGATTGCCGTGTAGGTAGTGAGAAGGACTTGGTGGGGTCCGGTCCACTGTGGTTCCAGAGTTTTCTCTGCAAAAGACTTAACATATACATAGTCCCCTGGTTGTACATTATGAACAGGCCCATCTAGACCCCTGCTATGAGTATCCATTACATGTTTTTCAATCCTCCTCAATTGTTTATTTAGTGCCACCATGTAGGAAGTCATTGTTTCTTCTCCTAGTTGTGAGGACGTCCCCTTCTGTACCCCATAGGGTCGTCCATACAGAATTTCAAATGGGCTGAGCCCCTCCCTAGCTCTGGGTCTGGTTCGTATTCGGGTAAGGGCTAGTGGCAATGACTGGGGCCAAGTCAGATCTGTCTCCTGTCCCAGCCTAATAATTTGTTGTTTGATTAGGTGGTTCATTTTCTCCACCTGGCCACTAAATTGTGGTTGGAATGGAATATGTAATTGCCAATCTATTCCTAGATGGTGACTGATCTGTTGTACTATTTTGGATACAAAATTGGTCCCCTATCGGGATATACTGGGAACTCCAAACCTGGGTATTATCTCTTGAAGCAATATTTTAGTCACCTCCCATGCTTTAGCAGTTCTGCACGGAAAGGCTTCTGGCCAGCCTGACAAGGTATCTGTTAGTACCAACAAATATCGATACCCCCCTTTTCTAGGGAATTCCAAGAAGTCAATCTGCCAATGTTGTCCTGGACCATTTCCTTTCCTGATTTTTCCTAATTTTAGCCCTTTCACAATTTTAGGGTTTGTCTGGAGGCAAAGATCACATTGTTGGGTTACTTGTTTGACAGTAGTGTATAGGTTTCGCGCTATTATATTTTTAATAAGGTCTTTGTATAGGGCCTCTGCCCCCCAATGCCTTTTCCTATGCTCTTCACGGACTACTGACCATAGCATGTAGGAAGGGATCACTATCCTCCCACGAGAAGTGATAGCCCACCCTTCCTCATTATATGATCCCCCCATGTCATCAATAAGCTTACGGTCTTCTTTCGTATACTCTGTTTTGCCTTCTAAGGACAGTTGTCCATCAGGTATTAACGCGCCCTCTACTGTATCAGTTCTTTTGGCTGCCTGTTTTGCCTCCCTGTCTGCCAGCTCATTCCCTTTTTCCAATTCTGTGCTCACCTTCTGGTGTGCCCTGATGTGCACAATTGCCACCCTCTCAGGAAGTAGGACTGCATCCAGGAGTTTCAGGATTTCTTCTGCATGTTTAATAGTTTTTCCCTGAGAATTTAACAGTCCTCTTTCTTTCCAAGTCGCCCTGTGAGCATGCACCACTCCAAAGGCATATTTAGAGTCAGTCCAAATATTTTTAAATTTTCCTTGAGCTCTTTCTAGGGCTCTGGTAAGGGCTATGATCTCAGCCTTCTCTGCTGAGACATCAGCTGGTAGTGGCCCAGACTCTATTACCTTTTCAGAGGTGGTGATAGCATATCCAGAGTGTCACCTTCCATTTAACATGTAGCTGCTTCCATCGGTGAACCAGTGTTCAGCTCCTTCGATAGGGACATCTTTAAGATCTGTGCGGCTGGAGTACGTGGCCTCGATTGTTTCCAGTCAATCATGACTCACTGGTCTGGCATATGGCCTCTTTCCGAGCCTGTCCTAGGACTCGTTGTCCAGCACTGATCTTGTACCCCAGGTACGTGACCTGTTGTAACACCACCTGTGCCTTTTTCTTGGAGAGCAAATACCCCTGTAACCCCAGGAAATTTAACAGGTTCACGGTCCAGGTGACACAGGACTCTTCAGTTTTGGTAGCGACGAGAAGATCATCTACGTACTGTAGAACTTTCCATTCTCCATGGAGACAGGGGCTGTCTGTGTGATCTCTAGGGAGGTTTTGGGCCAGCCATGTCTTTCAGTCCTGACTGCTTAGTTTGGGAGTTATTGGTGGACATTTAGCATGTTTTGAATTTCAGTCTGCTCCGGCCGAGAGAAACAGCTCATCAGGTAATAGGTCTGTTTCCTCTTTCCTGGCAAAGTAAAAGCCTGAGCTCCAGAGTGACAGGGGCTGCTTGTGTGTTCCCTGGGGAGGCTTCAGGCCAGCTATGACTTTCAGTCCTGGCTGCTTTACTTTGTGAGTTATTGCTGGGCATTTTGCATGTCTTGAATTGCAGTCGGCTCCGTCCGAGAGAAACAGCTTATCATTTACTAGGAAAGTTTCATGTTTTCAGGCCAGGTAAAAGCCTGAGCTCCAGGGTGAAAGGGGCTGTTTGTGTGTTCCCTGGGGAGGTTGCAGCCAAGCTATTTCTATGAGTCTGCATCTTTAGTTTGGGAGTTATTTCTGGATGTTTAGCATTTGACTGTCTGACTGCAACTAAGAACATTAGGGTGTTATCAGCACTGCTTTCATTTTAACTCCCAAACACAGCATTCCATCAGCTGCTACAAATGAAGTTAACTTTATCCTGACTGAAACCAGGACAGAACATCAGCTTATAACTGAAGCCTTTGGTGGATTACATGACAATATCTCCCTAGCCCTAAGCTGCATCCAAGTCCAAATATGGATGCAATCAGTAGCAGCATCCATAATAAGGGAAGGAGAGGAAGGCATATTCCCTACAGAAATCAGGAAGATGGTTTGGGATAGTGCTACAGAAGTGGAAAGGAAACTCCAGTTATGGTGGAATATGGTCAACTTCACTTATGACCCCAACACACATACTGTCACAGCTTTTGTGTTAACGATACGTGATGCAGCAGCAATTACCATACACCCCATTGTGGCCCTCGGGATTAACCATGATGGAACTGTGCTGTATCCTTTTGAACATAGAACTTGGGCCAGGAAAATGGGCAATAAGTGGCAAACAGTAGACCTCGGGTCCTGTATTATGAGAGAACAGCAAGGCTTCCTCTGTGAAAGTAATACCATAATAGCTCAGGATACTTGTTTAGACACGGATCAAAAGATATGTCAGTTTGAAGCCCGACCAAATGCAGATTTAAAATCAATAGTTGTCTATGCAGGAAAGGGATGTGCATGTTTGAGAACAACGTGTGACACAATAACCATAGATGAAAATGTAGAAAAAAACGAAGAATTACTCAAATTATTGCATTTGTAACTTTACTACTATCACAGGTTGTGATTTCAGCTATGCAGCCCCAATAACTACTTACCAACTATAAAGATCTGGTAGTACCCTATTAGAGAGAATATCTCTTACCCCATAGGATTAGACATAAGGAATATAGAAAATTTATTAAGACATGAAGATTTACAACGAATACTATAAGAAATCGAAGACATAAGGACAGGAAACACTTCTTACAATCCATCATGATGTGGAAGGGGTTAGGAAAATCTTAAAGAAAGTCAGACAGGACGGGAGTCATAACTGGTGGGACACTCTTTTGGGTTGGTCACCTTCTGCAACAGGGATCCTCAATACCATGGTGCACCCCATTGTAATTCTATTGATAAGCCAGGGAATTTTGTTAATATTGACCCTTATGTTGTACCTGTGGGTTTGGAGAATGTATAAAAGGATCGCCATTATATATGATGCCTTATATCATTCAGGAAATCTGGCTAAGTAAAAGAATTTAGTTAAGGGAATAGAAAACGGGGGGGTTGATGTATAGGTATCGAGTTACAGAGGGATAAAGGGGCTTCTTGTGCGTTCCCTGGAGAGGTTTCAGGCCAGGTATGTCTTTCAGTCCTGGCTGCTTTATTTTGGGAGTTATTGTTGGACGTTTAGCATGTTTTGAATTGTAGTCTGCTACGGCCAAGAGAAACAGCTCATCAGGTACTAGGACTGTTTCATCTTTGCTGGAAAAGGAAAAGCTGAGCTCCAGGTGTAAAGGGGCTGTTAGTGTCTTCCCTGGGGAGGTTTCAGGCCAGCTATGTCTTTCAGTCCTGGCTGCTTTAGTTTGGGAGTTATTTCTGGACGTTTAGCATGTTTTGAATTGCAGTCTGCTACGGCGAAGAGAAACAACTCATCAGGTACTATGACTTTGTTGTTTCTTGCAAAGGAAAAAACTGAGACCCAGAGTAACAGGGGCTGCTTGTGTGTTCCTGGAAAGGTTTCAGGACAAATATTTCTTTCAGTCCTAGCTTCTTTAGTTTGGGAGTTGTTGCTGGACATTTAGCAAGTTTTGAATTGCAGTCTGCTCCGGCCAAGAGAAACAGCTCATCAGGTACTAGGAATGTTCCCTCTTTCCTGGCAAAGGAAAAGCCTGAGCTCCATGGTGACAGGGGCTGTTTGTGTGTTCCCTGGGGATGTTTCAGGCCAGCTATGTCTTTCAGTTTTGGCTGCTTTAGTTTGGGAGTTATTGCTGGATGTTTAGTATGTTTTGAATTGCAGTCTTTTACGCGGGAGAGAAACACCTTAGGAGGTACAAGGAATGTTCCATCTTTCCTGGCAAATGAAAATCCTGAGCTTCAGAGTGAAATTGACAGCTTGTTCAGGCTGAGGTCCAGGCTGAAATGGACTGCTTGTGTGTTCCCTGGGGAGGTTTAAGGCCAGCTATGTCTTTCAGTCCTGGCTGCTTTGCTTTTGGAGTTATTGCTAGGACGTTTAGCATGTTTTGAATTGTAGTCTTCTCCAGCCAAGGGAAACAGCTCCTTTATCAGGTACCAGGAATGTTCCCTTTTCCCTGGCAAAGGACAAAACTGAGCTCAAGTTTACAGAGCATGTTTTTGTGTTCCCTGGGGAGGTTTCAGGCCAGCTATGTCTTTCATTCCTGGCTGCTTTAATTTGGGAGTTATTGCTGAACGTTTAGAATGTTAAGAATTGCTGTCTGCTCCGGCCGAGAGAAACAGCTGAGGAGGTACTTAGGACTGTTTCATGATACCTGACAAAGGAAAAGCTTGAGCTCCAGGGTGAAATGGGCTGCTTTTTTTATCCCTGGGGGTGATTTCAGGTATGCTAGTGTCTTTCAGTCGTGGCTGCTTTGGTTTGGGAGCTATTTCTGGACATTTAGCATGTTTTGAATTGAAGGTTTCTCTAGGCCCAGGAAAACACCTAGAGAAGTAGTATTAGGAGGGTTCCCTCGAAGAAGAAAGCCCTGAGCCCCAGGGTTAGAGAGGCTGCTTATGGGCTTCATAGGGTGGCTTCAGGCCAGGTATGTCTTTCAGTCCTGGCTCCTTTGGTTTGGGAGCTATTGCTGGACGTTTTGCATGTTTTGATTTGAAGGCTGCTCCAGCCAAATAAAACACCTAGGGAAGTAGTATTTGCATGGTTGCCTTGAAAAGGAAAGCCCTGAGCCCCAAGGGAAGAGAGGATGCTTTTGGGCTGCATAGGGAGGTTTCAGGTGGGTATGTCTCTCAATCGTGGCTCTTTTGGTTTGGGAGCTATTTCTGGATGTTTAGAATGTTTTGATTTGAAGACTGCTCACGGCTGAGAAAAACACCTATTAAAAGATTATGAAGGTTCCCTTGAAAGGGAAAGCCCTGAGCCTTAGGGTGAGAGGGGCTGTTTGTTGGCTTCATGTTAAAGCTCCAGGCCAGGTATGTCTTTCAGTCCTGGCGCCTTTGGTTTGGGAGCTATTGCTGGAAGTGTAGCATGTTTTGAATATAAGGCTGCTCGGGCACATATTAAACGGAAGGACAGTTATATCAGGAGGTTTCCCTGGAAAAATGAAAGGCCTGTACCCCAGTGTAAGAATGGCTTCCTTTGGGAGTCCATGTGGACTCATTAATTGGCACCCCTACTAGACATGTCAAAAACAGGGTGCTAGGTGTAGCGAGACTGGCGCAGAGTGTGCTGGTATTTAATACCCATGCCAGGGTGACCCATACGTTCTGCTGTGGGTCAACGATTGCTCTGGTTAGATGTTCTGCTCAGCCCCCTTACATGCCTCTCACTATTGCTAATAATTGGGTGAGGCTACACGGTCACTTTGTTCCTTTTTAAGGCAGTTGTTAACATTCTTGCAGTTTATCTCATGGATTTTCTTGCAACCTCCTGTTCTCACAGACATCTAGCTCTCCTGTTACTGTATACTGACATGCCTCTGCTAGCTTCCCCAGGCCTGATTATATGGCGGTCAGGAACAAATCTGGGTGGGCCACAGAGCCCACTCCTCTCATACATTGCTACAATTCCCCCTTCTTGTTTATGGACCAGCCAGATTTTGCGAAAAGCATTATCCATCCTGCAAGACAAACACTGTGACATGCACGGCAAAAATAACACTAAGGCAAAAATAACTAACAAAAACATAAGTCCTTATTTAACTAAATCTAAAGGCCATTCCGTAAACTAAAAGCCATACTGTAAACTGTGACAAGCTAAAAACTGCTAATTTGCTACACACACACTGTTCACACTAAAGTGATTAATTCGTAATTATAACGAGTTTTGATAAACATATCTTATAGCTACACATTGTTAGTTTACCTTTGATGTCTAAAAGTTATCTGCACACCTGCTGTGTTTTGACCCTCTTATTATGGATAGTTCATGGCATGTTCACTTACTGCCAAATAGCTTCTCACAACTCTCTTTTGGTTTAAGGCAGTCTGTCCACCTGCCTTCAAGGCCACTGTGTTTTGAGAATGTGATTACCAAATACCTCTCAGCATGAGTAATTTTTCCTGTTGCATGGTGTTGTGGTTTCACAGCAAAAAAAAAACTGGGGACCACGTGTTCAGCCCTCCTCCGGAGAAAAGAAAAAAAACACAGGTTGGGATAAGGGTAATTTTACTAAAATATAACAGGGATAACAATAAACAACACAACCTTTGCCGGGATGAACAGCTCAGATCGCGCGCGCCTCCCGGACCGGACCACGCGCCGACTCGTAGCCGCTACTAAAGCCCCGCGCCAAGCCGCGTCGAGCCCCGCCGCGAGCACACAGACCTGAGTCGAAAAGAACGAGCCCTGCAGCAGCTGCCCGCGTCCCGAGCCCTGCAGCAGCTGCCCGCCTCCCGAACCGCGCTCCAAAACTCAAAACGCCCCCTGCTTTTATACTCAGCATGACGTAACTGGCATGGAATGATCCTATTGGCTAATTTGAGTCACCTATCCCGAGCCCATCATGTTAACCTGAATGATCCTATTGGCTAATTTGAGTCACCTGTCCCGAGCCCATCATGTTAACCCCTTCCTGAAACCAGGACATATGGGAATTCAGGGATACTGTCAGGGCCTATGTCTTTGTGAGGAGAGCCAGACCGCTTGCAAGCTGGCTGTCCTCCCAGACAATTTTTCCTTTTTAGTATCTGCTATTAGAGGTCTCCGCAAGGGCCCTTTGCAGAAAGCTCAGCAAGCATGGCAGTAAATGTAAGACAAATGCCATAATTATCAAATTCAATAATCCAAATTTGATCATTGACAATATCCATCCTGAAATTCTCACTCATGAAACCAATTGTCCATCCAGAGAATTCCCCTGTTTGTGTTTTTTTTTCTTTTTTTGTTGTTGTCTGTTTTTGATGTATCGTTTGTGTTTTGATTTATTAATTTCTGAATGCTGAGTGGTCAGACAGATTCCTGCAGCACACATCTAAGCAACTTTTGAGCATTAGTTATCAATCTGTCAGTCCAAATATTTCCACACTGGCTTCTTTTGAATTTTCTGTGGAGTAATCTGGAATGCCTTGCTTTTTAAATGCACCGTTAAGTCATGAATCAAACTTTCAACGTTCAAGTTTTTTCCCACAATCAAGATATCAACCATGTAATGATAAAAGATTAAACAAGGATTGCATTTTTCATACTGGAGCAAGTTTCCAATCGACATAAAGTTGGCACATAGTTGCTGAATTTTTTATGCTTTGAGGGAGCGCACTCAGTGATACCTTTTTCACAGGTTAATTTTGTTTATAGCAGGGACTGAAAAAGCAATTTTCCCCTAACCAGAATGTAACAGCATACCGAAAAAAAAAATCCCAATCTTTTAAGAATTTTTGGCATTTTCCACAAACTTGTGGAAGGGGTGATATGACCCTTAGTCAGTTGTTCCTGTATTAAATCTTGTACACTGCTCAACCCAAATGGACATTTCTGTTTTGCAGGTTAAACTTTTAAAGTAAGCTGCCCAGTTTCAAAGGTCGTTATCAAAAATCCTTTTTCTTAGTAACCAGACTTGCTCTCAGTTGGAGAAACGCATCCCTGAACCTATAGCATATAGGAACAAACACTGCAAACTGATTTATCAGACAAATAACATTGCAAGATGCAAATCCACTCTTTTTGGGGGGAAAAGGGGGGGCGGGGGTGGGGGGAGCTAAGAGGGGGGGAACTGAGTGTCAGGACCACCGTGCGGTCGCCATGCTTCCCTCGCCTGCTCCCCATCCGTTCGTCCCCACATAAATTTTCCTGGTAATTACCGCATTGTAGGAATCAAAATACCCTGATTTAACCATTTTCCCGTCTGATGCCACCTACGTGTCCAGGCTCCGACACGCAGTCTCTGTGTCCCTGAGCCGATGGTTGTTGAAGCTGATACTTGTCCCTCTCCGTAGGATTGTTGTTCCTGTCCTGAGGTTTCTTGTCTGGTGGTTTAGTCGATGATTCTTCGTATCCGTAGTTTTCATCTCCAGAGTTTTAGGGTGGGTAGGTGGGCAATTCTGCAAAACCTTTTAACAGCAGGGCATGCCGTTGCCTGCTCCGCTTCCATGTTTACCAGCTTTTCAAGGACAAGATGAAGTTGCTCATAGCGGCTAACATTTTCAACTGTGTCATGGGGTGTTTTAGGCTCAGTAAAAGTTGGAGGTGAACAGATATTAAAGGCAGTCAGTTGCATGTTTGTTTCCACATTTTTTCCTTCCAAAGGTATAATAGTGGGGGGGTTTTGCATACCTTGATGGCAGATTTATGCACACTAATTCTTCCCTTTCAATTCCGACAGATTTACCACTTTGCTCTGATAACACGGCATTATTACTTAGCACAGTAACGGGTGGGTGAAAGGGCGCACAGAAACAAAAATGCATTTCTCCGTAGCAGATTTTTTCCCTTTTGCATCGATTCTGTAGAACCTGGAACTGGCATTAAGGCTGCAAGGGTGAAAGCAGCAGCAACATATTCCACCTCCATTTCAATGAGAGTCCTTTTACTTAATTTCCAGAGAGTTATTAACGACTTAGCTTCTTTCACCCCAACTGAGGGTTTCTCAAGAATTTGAGCTACGATAGCTTCCCAAGTAGGTAAATCAAATGCCCTGTTAACGCGTGTTATCAGTCCTCTTTCTCGGCTCCACAAAAGGAGCTGTCTTAGAGACTTTTCGTCATGTTTAATTCCTCTCTTAGGGTTTCACTACCGCCTCTTGTTTATCGAGCATATTCCCCATTCCTCCTGCTTCAATTTAAACTTTTGGAGACACTTAGTAAGCTCCAGTAATTCTTTCTCTGATCCATCTGAATCAGAGGAGGCACGGTGTGCTTCACTGGGACACTCTGGGGCTGACAGGGTTGCACTTTCAGTACTTTTAGCAGACTCTGGATGACCGATAGACCCCAACAAGACCTCCGCACTCTCTTTTTTTACTCCTTCCACCGACTCCCGCAGTTCAGCGGCTGTGGAACACACAGGATGTAATAAACCATGCGCTGGACTCTCAAGCACTGTCTCTGATGGAATTTGAGACCCCGATAATGCCTGAACTGCAGCAGCGGCTACTTGGCTCTCGTGCTTTATATTGTTTGATACCGTTTATAACTTCTCTCCAGATTGGGGCCAACTCCTTTCCAACTCCTTTGCTACTTTGTGTCCATTTATCACAGCATCCCACAGCGTGTCACTGACCTCCCGCCACTCGTCCACGCAAAACGCCAGGTGGGGGTCTGCCAAGTGTCCTTTATCTTTAGCTCACCGGCATAACTCATACAGTTTCTTTGTGCTCATGCTCGTGTCTCGCATAATGAGGAACTCAGTTAAGAGTGAGAGTGCCGCCTCTCTTAGAGATAACGGTCTTAGCGCAGCAGTGACTGTGGCTGGCAGTCAATTCCTTTTAGAGAGGCGTACTTCCAGCTGTTCCGTGCGGTATCCAGCTTATCCACAAGGGGACGCAGAACTCCAGCTTATCCACGAAGGGGCGCAAGTTCAAATCTCCCCAACTCAGCCGTGTAAGGACACTTGAGTTGGGGGCACGCACTATCATCCCACCCAGCTTATCCAAAGAAGGACACCTGATCCCAGTTTATCCGTGTAAGGACGCTTACTTCCAGTTTACCCCCCTTTTGAGGATCCTCGACCAGGGGCACCAACTCCAGCTTATCTCTTTAAGAACACTAACCTGCTACAATTGTTCCAGTCTCCCTCTTATTCTGACTCCATGTGAGTCGGGATCCTTCTTAGGAGTTCACTCCACTTTAAGAGTCCACTCCTCCTTAATAGTGCTCTCCATTATAAGAGTCCACTGCAGTCGGAGGGGGGCTAGATTAGCGTTCAGCTTCTGCCGATTCGCTGCGATGCGAGCTGGGCTGCCAGGTTCGCTCCCCTGTCCCAAAAGTCCAGGATCGGCGAAGAGACGAACTGTTACCCAAAGCTCAGAAGGCAGGATCACAACCCTGTTCGGGCGCCATTTGTTGTAAGGAATCCAGGAAGGAGCCATGGAAATCCCTGTAAGCCCCAGGATCAGCTGGGAGACGCGAGACGGAATCCGGAATCAAGAGATGATCAAATATGAGTTAGCTGCAAGATTCACTTTATTGACGAACACTTTTATCATATATAGTTTAGGTAGTGTAAATATTATTAGATCAACTATTCTTCTATTGGCCACTAAACTTAGCTCCTACAAGTAGCTCGCTCATACTAAAGATAGCTCCTACAAACACTCCGTGTTTACTGAGAGATATCTCCTACAAACACTCCCTGCTTACATAACTTAGCTCCTTCTGTCTGCAGCTTCTAAGACTGGGCTCTGCAGGCCTTTCAGTGATTCATGGCCTCTGGCTGCTAACCATTATCCTACAATGAAGGTTTCCTTGCAAAGGAAATCCCCCAGCCCCAGGGTCAGAGGGGCAGCTTCTGAGCTGCATGGGGAGGTTTCAGGCCAGGTATGGCTTTCAGTCCTGGCTCCTTAGGTTTGGGAGCCATTGCTGAACGTTTTGCATGCTTTGAATTGAAGGCTTCTCCGGCCGACAAAAAAACCTTAGAGAAGTATTAGGAGGGTTCCCTGGAAAAGGAAAGCCCTGAGCCCCAGTGTCAGAGGGGCAGCTTCTGAGCTGCATGGTTAGGTTTCAGGCATGGTATGTCTTTCAGTCCTGTCTCCTTTGGTTTGGGAGCTGTTGCTGGACGTTTAGCATGTCTTGAATTGAAGGCTGCTCCGGCCGAGAAAAAACCTAGGGAAGAATTATTAAAAGAGTTCCCTGGAAACGGAAAGCCCTTGCCACGATGAAGTCACTCGCGTAGAGATCAGACCCCCTTCTCGGCATGGCCGAGATGGCGGGGGTTGGTTCCCCGACTTCGGTGTCACTTCTGCAATGGCACGGGGTGCGGCACCAGGCTTTCCCTGGCTTTGTGGTGCCGTTTTTCTCTGGCCCCCACCAGGAAGCACAGGGAGATCCCTCAGGCCACTGGGTCTTAGCCTTAACTGAGCTCTAAGAGCTGCGCAAGTGTTAAGACCCGGAGGAGCGCTAGGACTGGGAGCTGCACCAAGTCCATTCTCCCCACCGGCCCCACATAATCTTTGTCCACCACCCACTCGTTCCCACCTAAACTTTTCCCAGCTAATTTCTGCGATTGAGCAGAAATTGAGTCCCCTTCAGTTTGAATCAGAAAAACCTGATTTAGCCATTTTTCCCATTCTGACGCCACCTTACATGCCCATGCTCAGATGAACAGTCTCTCTGGAGTCTGTAGGCCATCAGGAGACAGTGATTTATGGTTGAGTGCATGGGGAGGCATGGGCGGGAGTGGTGGGTGTTGAGACAAAGTGGGTCCCTGATGTGATGGTAGGCAAGGCGGATTCTTGTCCCTGTCCTTAGGTTTCTTGTCTGCGGGGGCAACACTGGTAGTCTTTGTCTCTGTGATCTTCGGTTGGGTGGGGGCAGTTGGTCCTGAGACTTTTTATGGCGGTTAACATTTTCGACTGCGTCATGGGGTGTTTTAGGCTCAGTACAAGTAAGACGTGAACAGATATTAAAGGCAGTCAGTTGTACGTTTTTTTCCACATTTTTTCTTTCCAAAGGTATGATAGTGGGGGGGGGAGTGCAGACAATGGTGACAGATTTACGTGCACTACTCCCTCCATTTCAATTCCGACAGATTTATCACTTTGCTCTGATAACACGGCATTATTACTTAGCATAGTGACTGGGGTGGGTGAAAGGGCACCCAGAAACAAAAGCACATTCTCCATAGCAGATTTTTTCCCTTTTTGAATCAATTCTGTAGAACCCGCAACTGGTGTTAAAGCTGCAAAGGCTGAAGCGGCAGCAGCGTGTTCCGCCTCCATTTCAGTTAGAGTCCTTTTACTTAATTTCCAGAGAGTTATTAATGACTTAGCTTCTTTCGCCCCAACTGAGGGTTTGTCAAGGATTTGAGCTCTGATAGCTTCCCAAGTAGGTAAATCAAATGCCTTGTTAAGGCTTGTTATCCGTTCTCTTTCTTGGCTCCACAAAAGGAGCTGTCCTAGAGACTTTTCATCATTTTTAATTACTCTCTTAGAGAGCATATTGTGGAGGAGTTTCATTGCTGCCTCTTGTTTATCGGGCGTATTCCCCATTCCTTCCCGACCGCTCACCTTGCAGGATCTGGGGGTCTCAGGGTGGAGGTCCTCGAGAGAGCATGGCGTTAATATTGCGGAGCGGGGGTGCGGCAGCCGCAGAGGTCTCGGGAGACACAGAAGTCAATGGAGGAATGGTAGGGGTTTGAGCGGAAAGACTTTCATTTTCCAGTCGCACTATACCCTTGTTTGGGATCCTGGCAACAATATATATGTCTCTCTCTGGGGGAGAGATTTGATTCCCCATAGTTCCCACAGTTCACCTCTTTTTGAAGGAATTGTAGGCTGGCTGTTTTCTGCTTCCTTTCAGCAGATTCCTCAAAGTTCTGTGGGATTCGCACCCTGCCACCAGATTGGCAGTTCTTCCTGCACTTCAGCCTCAAATGTCGAAATCACGTCCGGGGTCACCAATTTGCCGCGACTGAGAGACGGGACACAGCTTGATGCAAGCTATTGTCAATTTATTGTATAAAATCACAAGTTTATATATTCTGCAAAGCCCACGTGTGCCTTAGTTTCATTGGAGCGCAGAAGCCATTCTTACATTCACTATTTGCTGACTGGTTTAAAAACACTTACAAACATTATTAGAACAAAGCAGCTTAAGCCCAGTAGCACAACATTTGTACGCATTCTGGTTTTGTTTTTAACGACTTCTCTTGTTCCCCCTTCAAGGCTAACAAGTTCCCTTTATCCACATCTGGTATCAGAAAGTCTAGTCTTCCCGAAAACTTTCATCCCTTATCCGCTAGCTACAGTGTTTTTGTAACCTGGAAAGACTTGAAGCTAACGAACTTAACGATCTGAAGATGTCAGAGATGCTGCTTGTGGGCTACAAGGGAGGTTTCAGGCCAGGTATGTCTTTCAGTCCTGTCTCCTTTGGTTTGGGAGCTATTGCTTGACGTTTAGCATGTTTTGAATTGAAGGCTGCTCCAGCAGAGAAAAACAGCTAGGGAAGTAGTATTAGGAGGGTTAACTGGAAAAGAAAAGCCCTGAGTCCCAGGGTCAGAGAGGCTTGTTGTGGGATGCATGTTGAGGTTTCAGGCCAGGTATGTCTTTCAGTCCTGGCTGCTTTAGTTTGGGAGTTATATCTGGACGTTTAGCATGTTTTGAATTGCAGTCTGCTCCGTCTGAGAGAAACAGCTCATCAGGTACTAGGACTGTTTCATGTTTCCTGGCAAAGGAAAAGCCTGAGCTCCAGGTTTACAGAGGCTGCTTGTGTGTTCCCTCGGGAGGTTTCAGGCCAGCTATGTCTTTCATCCAGGCAAAGGAAAAGCCTGAGCTCCAGAGTGACAGGGGCTGCTTCTGTGTTTTCGTGGGGAGGTTTCAGGCCAGCTATGTCTTTCAGTCCTGTCTGCTTTAGTTTGGGAGTTATTTCTGGACCTTTAGCATGTTTTGAATTGCAGTCTGCTCCGGCTGAGAGAAACAGATTAGGATGTTCTAGGACTGTTTCATGTTTCCTGGCAAAGGAAAACCCTGAGCTCCAGAGTGACAAGGGCTGCTTGTGTGTTCCCTGGAGAGGTTTCAGGCCAGCTATGTCTTTCAGTGCTGGCTGCTTTGGATTGGGAGGTACTGCTCGATGTTTAGCATGTTTTGAATTGCAGTCTGCTACGGACGAGAAAAACATCTTAGGAGGTACAAGGAATGTTCCCTCTTTCCTGGCAAAAGGAAAGGCTGAGCTCCAGGGTGACAAGGCCTGTTTGTGTGTTCCCTGGGGAGGTTTCATGCCAGCTATGTCTTTCAGTCCTGGCTGCTTTAGATTGGGAGTTATAGCTGAACGTTGAGCATGTTTTGAATTGCAATCTGCTACGGCCGAGAGGAAAAGATCAGGAGGTAGTAGAAATGTTCCCTCTTTCCTGGCAAATTAAAAGCCTGAGTTCCAGGTTTACAGGTGCTGTTTGTGTGTTCCCTGGGGAGGTTTCATGCCAGCTATGTCTTTCAGTCCTGGCTGCTTTAATTTGGGAGTTATTGCTGTACGATTAGCATGTTTTGAATTGCAGTCTGCTTTGGCCGAGAGAAACAGCTCATCAGGTACTAGGACTGTTTCATGTTTCCTGGCAAAGGAAAAGTCTGAGCTCCAGGTTTACAGGGATAGTTTGTGTGTTCCCTGGGGAGGTTTCAGGCCAGCTATGTCTTTCAGTCCTGGTTGCTTTAGTTTGGGATTTGGTGCTGGACGTTTAGTATGATTTGAATTGCAGTCTGCTACGGCCAAGAGAAACAGCTCATCAGGTACTAGGAATGTTCCCTCTTTCCTGGTAAAGGAAAAGCCTGAACACCAGAGTGACAGGTGCTGCTTGTTGGTTCCTTTGGGAGGTTTCAGGCCAGCCATGTCTTTCAGTCCTGGCCACTTTAGTTCGAGAGTTATTGCTGCAATGTATGGAAATCGACTCTGTAACTCGATACCTATACATCAACCCCCCGTTTTCTATTCCCTTAAGTAAATTCTTTTACTTAGCCAGATTTCCTGAATGATATAAGGCATCATATATAATGGCGATCCTTTTATACATTCTCCAAACCCACAGGTACAATATAAGGGTCAATATTAAGAAAATTCTCAGGCTTATCAATAGAATTACAATGGGGTGCACCATGGTATTGAGGATCCCTGTTGCAGAAGGTGACCAACCCAAAAGAGTGTCCCACCAGTTATGACTCCCGTCCTGTCTGACTTTCTTTAAGATTTTCCTAACCCCTTCCACATCATGATGGATTGTAAGAAGTGTTTCCTGTCCTTATGTCTTCGATTTCTTCTAGTATTCGTTGTAAATCTTCATGTCTTAATAAATTTTCTATATTCCTTATGTCTAATCTTATGGGGTAAGAGATATTCTCTCTAATAGGGTACTACCAGATCTTTATAGTTGGTAAGTAGTTATTGGGGCTGCATAGCTGAAATCACAACCTGTGATAGTAGTAAAGTTACAAATGCAATAATTTGAGTAATTCTTCGTTTTTTTCTACATTTTCATCTATGGTTATTGTGTCACACGTTGTTCTCAAACATGCACATCCCTTTCCTGCATAGACAACTATTGATTTTAAATCTGCATTTGGTCGGGCTTCAAACTTACATATCTTTTGATCCGTGTCTAAACAAGTATCCTGAGCTATTATGGTATTACTTTCACAGAGGAAGCCTTGCTGTTCTCTCATAATACAGGACCCGAGGTCTACTGTTTGCCACTTATTGCCCATTTTCCTGGCCCAAGTTCTATGTTCAAAAGGATACAGCACAGTTCCATCATGGTTAATCCCGAGGGCCACAATGGGGTGTATGGTAATTGCAGCTGCATCACGTATTGTTAACACAAAAGCTGTGACAGTATGTGTGTTGGGGTCATAAGTGAAGTTGACCATATTCCACCATAACTGGAGTTTCCTTTCCACTTCTGTAGCACTATCCCAAACCATCTTCCTGATTTCTGTAGGGAATATGCCTTCCTCTCCTTCCCTTATTATGGATGCTGCTACTGTTTGCATCCATATTTGGGCTTGGATGCAGCTTAGGGCTAGGGAGATATTGTCATGTAATCCACCAAAGGCTTCAGTTATAAGCTGATGTTCTGTCCTGGTTTCAGTCAGGATAAAGTTAACTTCATTTGTAGCAGCTGATGGAATGCTGTGTTTGGGAGTTAAAATGAAAGCAGTGCTGATAACACCCTAATGTTCTTAGTTGCAGTCAGACAGTCAAATGCTAAACGTCCAGAAATAACTCCCAAACTAATGCAGACTCATAGAAAGGTATAGCTTGGCTGAAACCTCCCCAGGGAACACACAAACAGCCCCTTTCACCCTGGAGCTCAGGCTTTTACCTGGCCTGAAAACATGAAACTTTCCTAGTAAATGATAAGCTGTTTCTCTCGGACGGAGCAGACTGCAATTCAAGACATGCAAAATGCCCAGCAATAACTCACAAAGTAAAGCAGCCAGGACTGAAAAACATAGCTGGCCTGAAGCCTCCCCAGGGAACACACAAGCAGCCCCTGTCACTCTGGAGCTCAGGCTTTTACATTGCCAGGAAAGAGGAAACAGTCCTAGTACCTGATGAGCTGTTTCTCTCGGCCGGAGCAGACTGAAATTCAAAATATGCTAAATGCCCACCAATAACTGCCAAACTAAGCAGTCAGGACTGAAAGACATGGCTGGCCCAAAACCTCCCTAGAGATCACACAGACAGCCCCTGTCTCCATGGAGAATGGAAAGTTCTACAGTACGTAGATGATCTTCTCGTCGCTACCAAAACTGAAGAGTCCTGTGTCACCTGGACCGTGAACCTGTTAAATTTCCTGGGGTTACAGGGGTATTTGCTCTCCAAGAAAAAGGCACAGGTGGTGTTACAACAGGTCACGTACCTGGGGTACAAGATCAGTGCTGGACAACGAGTCCTAGGACAGGCTCGAAAAGAGGCCATATGCCAGACCAGTGAGTCATGATTGTCTGGAAACAATCGAGGCCACGTACTCCAGCCGCACAGATCTTAAAGATGTCCCTATCGAAGGAGCTGAACACTGGTTCACCGATGGAAGCAGCTACATGTTAAATGGAAGGTGACACTCTGGATATGCTATCACCACCTCTGAAAAGGTAATAGAGTCTGGGCCACTACCAGCTGATGTCTCAGCAGAGAAGGCTGAGATCATAGCCCTTACCAGAGCCCTAGAAAGAGCTCAAGGAAAATTTAAAAATATTTGGACTGACTCTAAATATGCCTTTGGAGTGGTGCATGCTCACAGGGCGACTTGGAAAGAAAGAGGACTGTTAAATTCTCAGGGAAAAACTATTAAACATGCAGAAGAAATCCTGAAACTCCTGGATGCAGTCCTACTTCCTGAGAGGGTGGCAATTGTGCACATCAGGGCACACCAGAAGGTGAGCACAGAATTGGAAAAAGGGAATGAGCTGGCAGACAGGGAGGCAAAACAGGCAGCCAAAAGAACTGATACAGTAGAGGGCGCGTTAATACCTGATGGACAACTGTCCTTAGAAGGCAAAACAGAGTATACGAAAGAAGACCGTAAGCTTATTGATGACATGGGGGGATCATATAATGAGGAAGGGTGGGCTATCACTTCTCGTGGGAGGATAGTGATCCCTTCCTACATGCTATGGTCAGTAGTCCGTGAAGAGCATAGGAAAAGGCATTGGGGGGCAGAGGCCCTATACAAAGACCTTATTAAAAATATAATAGCGCGAAACCTATACACTACTGTCAAACAAGTAACCCAACAATGTGATCTTTGCCTCCAGACTAACCCTAAAATTGTGAAAGGGCTAAAATTAGGAAAAATCAGGAAAGGAAATGGTCCAGGACAACATTGGCAGATTGACTTCTTGGAATTCCCTAGAAAAGGGGGGTATCGATATTTGTTGGTACTAACAGATACCTTGTCAGGCTGGCCAGAAGCCTTTCCGTGCAGAACTGCTAAAGCATGGGAGGTGACTAAAATATTGCTTCAAGAGATAACACCCAGGTTTGGAGTTCCCGCATTTTGTATCCAAAATAGTACAACAGATCAGTCACCATCTAGGAATACATTGGCAATTACATATTCCATTCCAACCACAATTTAGTGGCCAGGTGGAGAAAATGAACCACCTAATCAAACAACAAATTATTAGGCTGGGACAGGAGACAGATCTGACTTGGCCCCAGTCATTGCCACTAGCCCTTACCCGAATACGAACCAGACCCAGAGCTAGGGAGGGGCTCAGCCCATTTGAAATTCGGTATGGACGACCCTATGAGGTACAGAAGGGTACGTCCTCACAACTAGGAGAAGAAACAATGACTTCCTACATGGTGGCACTAAATAAACAATTGAGGAGGATTGAAAAACATGTAATGGATACTCATAGCAGGGGTCTAGATGGGCCTGTTCATAATGTACAACCAGGGGACTATGTATATGTTAAGTCTTTTGCAGAGAAAACTCTGGAACCACAGTGGACCGGACCCCACCAAGTCCTTCTCACTACCTACACGGCAATCAAGGTTGAAGGGCAGAACTCTTGGATTCACCACACCCGGATCAAAAAAGCCCCTGGAGCCCCGTGGAAAGTATCTCCAGATAACGAGGGACTGAAACTGAAACTCGTTCGGACAAACGAGAGTAAGAATAAGGGAGGTAATAAGTAAGTGAATAAACCGATCTCACCATAAGGGTGAGTAAACCAACCTCACCCAACCTGTTATCGGTACGGTCTGTATCCTATTTGTAATGTTTAAAGAAAATTAATTTTAATTTCTTTACAATATTAGACCAGGCTGAAGAACAATTAGAGTAAGAAAAGAATTGTGTGTCTATCGTAGAAGTATAGTTCATGATTCAATCTCTAATATTAACCTGCTCCTTAACTGCAATAGCACGTTTAAGAAAGCACTTAGATCTCTATGGGATTCTTCTCACAATCCTAATCATAATTCAAAGTTGGCCCAAGAAAATATTAGATGGCCATGGTCCCAAGCTTATATCGGGTACACTGGGTCCATGGGGAAATATTCAGCTCGAGAGAACCACTGTGGTTATGCATGGGAATCAAGGATATATGAGGGAAGAATAGAGCAGAGATTCAGGATAAGACATTTACCAGCTTCAAGGGAATATAGGGGAGGAAATTGGAATAGGATGCCGACTAATTCAGGGAACCACTTATAAAAAGGCATCCCAAATTACAGTATCAATTATTCCTACCACTGAGAGCACCAAAGTACGTACCACTGAAGAACAAGGGTGAAGAACTTCACCCTAGCACAGACCTCGAGAGTGACCTGTCTTTGGGCCCGTAATACTATTGGACTCTCATTTAAATTTGAAATAAAGGCCGTTACTAAGTTGCTTACAGCAAAAAATCCTTAGGAGACTAGACTTACAGATGCAAGTAAATATTTCCGACATAAAACCATCCTGTTCTCCCTTCCTACAAACCTCGCATGAGGGATGGACAACATGGCTAAGAAGGAAGGGAAACATTAATCACAACCGATTAATAAGAGACGAGACTGGGGTGTTAGGAACAGGACTGGGAGTATTAAATTCAATAGATTTGGAAGTGATAATGAACAAATTGGCCTCTACCGCAGCAGATTTATCAAAACTGCAACAGCCATTGAGATCCTCATTATTAGCATTAGGAGCACATCAATGGTTAATTTCAAAGGTACTCCACAGATGGGAAGAAATTAATGTAAAAGATCACCAGCTTATTACAGAAGCCCTTGGTGGATTACAGGATGACATCGCCCTAGCCCTAAGCTGCATCCAAGCCCAATTATGGATACAATCAGTAGCAGCATCCATAATAAGGGAAGGAGAGGAAGGCATATTCCCTACAGAAATCAGGAAGATGGTCTGGGATAGTGCTACAAAGGTGGAAAGGAAACTCCAGTCATGGTGGAATATGGTCAACTTCACTTATGACCCCGACACACATACTGTCACAGCTTTTGTGTTAACGATACGTGACGCAGCAGCAATTACCATACACTCCATTGTGGCCCTCGGGATTAACCATGATGGAACTGTGCTGTATCCTTTTGAACATAGAACTTGGGCCAGGAAAATGGGCAAAAATTGGCAAACAGTAGACCTTGGGTCCTGTATTATGAGAGAACAGCAAGGCTTCCTCTGCGAAAGTAATACCATAATAGCTCAGGATACTTGTTTAGATACGGATCAAAAGATATGTCAGTTTGAAGCCCGACCAAATGCAGATTTAAAATCAATAGTTGTCTATGCAGGAAAGGGATGTGCATGTTTGAGAACAACGTGTGACACAATAACCATAGATGAAAAGGTAGAAGAAACGAAGAATTACTCGAATTATTGCATTTGTAACTTTACTACTATCACAGGTTGTGATTTCAGCTATGCAGCCCCAAGAACTACTTACCAACTTTTAAGATCTCCACAAAGGTGGAGGCTAGTCCTAACAGGACGAGGGTATGCTGCTGTCAGAAAAGATGGCAAAGTTAAGTGGTGTCCGCTTAAGTCTATTAAACCAGACCTAAGATCACAGACTACAACAGATGCCTGCACATAAATGTGAGGTCGATATTACCTGAATGGAATGCTGTGTTTGGGAGTTAAAATGAAAGCAGTGCTGATAACACCCTAATGTTCTTAGTTGCAGTCAGACAGTCAAGGATTTTCTCAGCTTCTTCGTATTTCTCTATTCATAAGAAAGGAGGGGTGAAACCACGACAGTCTTTTGGCGCCCAACGTGGGGCCCGAAAGGTTGGGATAATGGTAGATCTGACCCTGACCCGATGGTAATTAAGACAAAGTTGTGATAAGTACTGTTGTTTAAGCAGTCTCCGATCACGATGCTGTGGTATTTATTCACATGGCTGTGGTCACAGCTGTGGCCGCGAAACTACCGTATGCTGTATGCAATCCTGGCAGGATTTTTTACCATGTCGAGGCTGTGTTTCCTGGTCCGGTTCTTGTCTTTTATGATAACAGTCTATGATACAGTAATATCGAGGATCGTGAACTTGTGCTGGTACTTGTATGAGAGCTTGCTGCCCTGTCCATTCCTTGGACAGGGAGGGTTTAATAACGGCAGCTGGTATGGTGGGAGTACTGCTTTCTTTTCCTTTGGGCTAAATACAACAGCTCTGCTAGCAGTCTTTAAAAACTTTCAATATCCCTGGGATATTCAAACTAGCATTTTGCTGTTTGTAGGTTTGGTGCAGATGGTTCAGTTGTTGTCAAATATTAAGCAGAGGTTTATGAATACCACTCAAGAGTTTTCTGTGAGGCCAGATAATCATGAGTGGCAGGGCAAGTGGCAGAGCATGGGCAAGTACCTAGGCACTTTCTTACCTCCGGTGGTTTGGAGTTTCACTCCTGAGCAGTTACAGGACCCTGATAAAGTGACTGCATATCTGAAAAGAAATTGCTGTAAGTTTGCCAGAGATACACACCTTACTGCACTGTGCTGGGCCCTGGCCACTATTTACAAAACACTGCTTGATAGCAGGCAGCACTGTCAGTACTGTCAGCACTGTCAGAGGAAAGGAAGGAAAACAGACCAGCAGAGACTGCAGCTGCTGCAACCCCAATGACTGGCACTGCAGCTACTGTAACCACTGTGACTAGCACTAAGGCCACTGTGACTAGCACTGTGGCTACTGCAACTTGTCCAACCGATGCTGCAGCTACTGCAATCCCCACAGTAGATACTGCTGATAAAACAAAAAACCAACCCCCGCCAGTGTCTGTTGCTCCCGTACAAAAGAGGAAACACACAAAGAAATCAGTTCGTGTAGTGAAGGATGAGGATGAATCAGGGCCATCTGAAGCATCTCAGGATGGAGCAGGGCCATCTCAGGCATCTCAGGATGAGGCAGAACCAGAGGTTGTCACACGATCCCTGACCCTGAGTGAGTTGTGTGAGGTTCGAAAAGATTTCAGCCGCCGCCCAGGTGAGCACATCATCACTTGGTTGCTCCGATGCTGGGATCAAGGGGCCAGTAGTCTGGAATTAGATGGCAGGGAGGCCAAGCAGTTGGGATCCCTAGCTAGAGAAGGAGGCATTGACAAGGAAATTGGGAAAAAGCCAGAAACCCTCAGCCTCTGGAGGCGACTACTGTCAAGTGTGGAGGAAAGGTATCCCATAAAGGAATATATTACATGTCAGTCACCCAAGTGTAACAACATAGAGGCAGTTATCCAGCATCTAAGAGAATTAGCTGTACGGGACATCATTTATTATGATCTGGACAAATCACAGTTTCCCTCTGATCCTGATGAAGTTATATGCACCCCAGATATGTGGCGTAAGGTTGTACGAAGTGCACCAGCAGGGCACACCAATTCATTAGCATCAATAGACTGGGATAATATGTATCCACCAACTGTAAATGAAGTGTCCTGCCGACTCCGGAAATATCAGGACAATGTTTCCCTCTCTGTGATTGCAGCGGTAGAGAAACTGGTCAAACGACTTGACGAAAATGTGTGCAACTCCCAACCCGTAAGGGACAATGTTGCAGCTACTGGGAGAAAGTGTCCATCGTCCCAGAAGGGAGGCTACAGAAGTGTCGTGGTTTCACCCCGGCTGTGGGCCGAGATCCACGCAGTTGCCTGCTCCTTAAAGTAAAAGAGCAGGGGAAGAGGGAAAAGGGAAAGGGAAACAAGGGAAGGGAAAAGGAAGGGGCAAATAACTCCAAAACCAAGAAACTAAGAGGCCCGTGGGTTGGGATAAGGATAGTTTACTAAGATAACAGAAAGATAAAATATAACAATGCTAACAGGACTTTAGAACAAAAGAATATGAAACTATTGATACACAATGCAGTTTCTCACCGAACCACACAACTCAGGCCGTACCACCCAGAGCTGTCCCGGAACCTGACCGTCCCCCCAAGAAGCACGCGTCCCGAGACCGCCCCTCTTCTTCTTCCCAACAGCCCCCCGTTTTCCTAGGCAGGACGTAATTGGCATGGAATACTCTCTTTGGCCCATCTGGGTCACCTGTCCTGGCTTCGCCCCTCCTTTCTCAAGAATAGAGAAATAGAAGAAGCTAAGAAAGTCCTTGACTGTCTGACTGCAGCTAAGAACATCAGGGTGTTATCAGCACTGCTTTCATTTTAACTCCCAAACACAGCGTTCCATCAGCTGCTACAAATGAAGTTAACTCTATCCTGACTGAAACCAGGACATTCCACCCCTTATTCCATACCATTTACGTCATGACCAGGTCCAACCATTGTTTCAGACACACACATATGTATTATTCCCTTAGTCTATGGACCATTCATCTGAGTTTTGTTGAGCAAATGATCTAGTCCATGATTTTCAGGCTCCATTCGTTGTAACAGTCTCTCATGGTGTCAGTATACGCCATTGGATCGTTGCATGCTGTATCTCGGACTCTCGACCAATGCATCTGACATAGTCCATGGTCATTGTCTGTGAATCAAAAGTGTTCATTTTCAAAGGGGAAGAGGAAAAAGTTCTTATGATGGCAGGTCTTGGTCCCATCATCGTGGCAGTCTTCCTTCATTGTCGTGCGTGATTCCAGCTGTAACTCCATTGGTACAACAAACAACAACATACAGCAATTATAGTAATAATGAATATACAGTAATGAGTTATTTAGCACTTATTATAATACAATTTTCTACCTTACTAATTACATTGGCTATTCTCACCTAAAATCAAATCCCTTTGAGGTACACATCGAACTTCTCCATCCTTCTGCATTACCCACCAAGTACAACCAGGTCCTTGAGCAAAAACAATTCCCGACATAGGTTTACCTTTACCTGAAGCAGGGATGACCCAAACCGTCTTCCCTAATATACTCTTCATATGCACCACTGGGACTCTGTCTCCTTCTACAGTACGTGGAAATTTTGACTGGGCAGGGCCAGCCCGATTGGTAGAACCCCTAGAGTTAACTAACCACGTGGCTTTGGCCAAATGTGTATCCCAGTGTTTGAATGTTCCACCACCCATTGCTTTTAGGGTAGTCTTCAAGAGTCCATTATATCGTTCAATTTTCCCAGAGGCTGGTGCATGATAAGGAATGTGGTACACCCATTCAATGCCATGCTCTTTGGCCCAGGTGAGCATTTCGGAAATGAGTCCCGTTGTCTGACTCGATTCTTTCTGGGGTGCCGTGTCGCCATAGGACTTGTGTTTCAAGGCCCAGGATTGTATTCCGGGCAGTAGCATGGGATACAGGATATGTTTCTAGCCAGCCGGTGGTTGCCTCCACCATGGTAAGCACGTAGCGTTTGCCATGGCGGGTTTGTGGGAGGGTGATGTAATCGACCTGCCAGGCCTCCCCATATTTATATTTCATCCACCGTCCTCCGTACCAAAGCGGCTTCAACCGCTTCGCTTGCTTAATTGCGGCACACGTCTCACACTCATGGATAACTTGTGCAATAGCATCCATGGTTAAGTCCACCCCTCGATCTCGAGCCCATCTATATGTTGCATCTCTCCCTTGATGACCTGAGGAATCATGAGCCCATCGAGCTAGGAATAATTCACCTTTATGTTGCCAGTCTAGATCTACCTGAGCCACTTCAATCCTAGCAGCCTTATCTACCTGATGGTTGTTTTGATGTTCCTCCATGGCTCGACTCTTAGGTACATGGGCATCAACATGACGTACCTTTACAACAAGCTTCTCTAATCGGGCAGCAATGTCTTGCCATAAGTCAGCAGCCCATATGGGTTTGCCTCTACGCTGCCAGTTGTTCTTTTTCCACTGTTGCAACCAACCCCACAGGGCATTAGCTACCATCCATGAATCAGTATAAAGGTAGAGCATTGGCCACTTTTCTCTCTCAGCAATGTCCAAAGCTAACTGGATGGCCTTCACCTCAGCAAATTGGCTTGATTCACCTTTTCCTTCAGTGGCTTCTGCTACTTGTCTTGTAGGACTCCATACAGCAGCTTTCCATCTTCGGTGCCTTCCCACAAGGCGACAGGAGCCATCGGTGAACAGGGCATATCGCTTCTCATTCTCTGGCAGTTTGTTGTAAGGTGGGGCTTCTTCAGCGCGTGTCACCTCCTCATCCTCTGGTGACATCCCAAAATCTTTGCCTTCTGGCCAGTCTGTGATCACTTCCACGATTCCTGGGCGATTAGGGTTTCCTATTCGAGCCCGCTGAGTAATTAGTGCAACCCACTTGCTCCACGTAGCATCAGTGGCATGATGTGTAGAAGGGACCTTCCCTTTGAACATCCAGCCCAGCACCGGCAGTCGGGGTGCCAGGAGGAGCTGGGCTTCGGTTCCAATCACTTCTGAAGCGGCTCGAACCCCTTCATAGGCGGCCAATATTTCCTTTTCTGTTGGAGTATAATTGGCCTCAGATCCTTTGTAGGCCCGACTCCAAAACCCCAGCGGTCGACCTCGAGTCTCCCCTTGTGCTTTCTGCCAGAGACTCCAGGTAGGGCCATTCTCCCCGGCTGCAGTGTAAAGCACATTTTTAACATCTGTCCCTGTCCGGACAGGCCCAAGGGCCACTGCATGGACTATCTCGCGTTTGATCTGCTCAAAGGCTTGCTGCTGCTCAGGGCCCCATTGGAAATCATTCTTCTTCCGAGTTACGTGGTAGAGTGGGCTCACAATGAGACTGTAGTTTGGGACATGCATTCGCCAAAAACCTATGGCACCTAAGAAAGCTTGTGTTTCCTTTTTGTTGCTTGGTGGAGACATAGCTGCTATTTTATTGATAATGTCCATTGGGATCTGACGACGCCCATCCTGCCATTTTATTCCTAAAAACTGGATTTCTCGTGTAGGCCCCTTGACTTGACTTTGCTTTATAGCAAAACCAGCTTCCAAAAGGATTTGAATTATCCTTTTTCCTTTCTCAAATACTTCCTCTGCTGTATTGCCCCATACAATGATGTCATCAATGTACTGCAGGTGCTCTGGGGCTCCACCCTTTTCCAGTGTGGTCTGGATTAGTCCATGGCAAATGGTGGGGCTGTGTTTCCACCCCTGGGGCAGACGATTCCACGTGTATTGGATGCCCCTCCAAGTGAAAGCAAACTGTGGCCTACACTCTGGCGCCAGTGGTATTGAGAAGAAAGCATTTGCAATGTCAATTGTGGCATACCACTGGGCTGCCTTTGACTCCAATTCATACTGGAGTTCCAACATGTCTGGTACAGCAGCACTCATACCTGGAGTGACTTCGTTTAGGCCACGATAATCCACTGTCAGCCTCCACTCTCCATCGGACTTCCGCACTGGCCATATGGGACTGTTAAAGGGTGAGCGGGTTCGGCTGATCACCCCTTGACTCTCCAATTGACGAATCAGCTTATGGATGGGGATCAGGGAATCCCGGTTAGTGCGGTATTGTTTTCTGTGCACCGTCGTTGTAGCAATTGGCACTTGCTGTTCCTCAACCTTCAACAACCCCACAACAGAAGGATCATCTGAGAGTCCAGGCAAGGCACGCAATTGCTCAATGCCTTCTGTCTCCAAAGCAGCTATTCCAAAAGCCCACCGGTACCCTTTCGGGTCTTTAAAATAACCTCTACGGAGGTAATCTATACCTAAAATGCATGGAGCTTCTGGGCCAGTCACAATTGGGTGTTTCTCCCAGTCCTTCCCAGTTAAGCTCACTTCAGCCTCTAACACAGTCAATTGTTGGGACCCCCCTGTCACTCCAGAAATGCTGACAGGTTCTGTCCCTACATGATTCGATGGCATTAGAGTACACTGGGCACCAGTATCCACCAGAGCCTTGTACTCCTGTGGGTCTGACGTACCAGGCCATCGGATCCACACAGTCCAATAAGCACGGTTATCCCTCTCCTCCACCTGGCTGGAGGCAGGGCTCCTCTATTGTTGCTGATCATATTGGCTGCTCACTGGTGCAGCCTTCTTCCTGGCAAAATCGCGTTGTCTTTTACCTCGCAGCTCATTTACTTGTGCCTGGAGGGCTGAGGTGGGCTGCCTATGCCACTTCCTCATGTCCTCACCATGGTCACACAGTTCAAACCACAGCTGCTGTCGCAGCGTGTCTCGTGGTGTGCACCTTCTGTATCCTCCCTTCTGGGATGATGGACGCTTTCTCCCAGTAGCTGCAACATTGCCCCATACGGGTTGGGAGTTGCACAAATTTTTGTCAAGTCGTTCGACCAGTTTCTCTACCGCTGCAATCACAGAGAGGGAAACATTGTCCTGATATTTCCGGAGTCGGCAGGACACTTCACTTACAGTTGGTGGATACATATTATCCCAGTCTATTGATGCTAATGAATTGGTGTGCCCTGCTGGTGCACTTCGTACAACCTTACGCCACATATCTGCAGTGCATACAACTTCATCAGGGTCAGAGTGCCATTTGTCCAGATCATAATAAATGATGTCCCGTACAGCTAATTCTCTTAGATGCTGGATAACTGCCTCTATGTTGTTACACTTGGGTGACTGACATGTAATATAGTCCTTTATGGGGTACCTTTCCTCCACACTTGACAGTAGTCGCCTCCAGAGGCTGAGGGTTTCTGGCTTTTTCCCAATTTCCTTGTCAATGCCTCCTTCTCTAGCTAGGGATCCCAACTGCTTGGCCTCCCTGCCGTCTAATTCCAGACTATCGGCCCCTTGATCCCAGCATCGGAGCAACCAAGTGATGATGTGCTCACCTGGGCGGCGGCTGAAATCTTTCCGAACCTCACGCAGCTCACTCAGGGTCAGGGATCGTGTGACAACCTCTGATTCTGCCTCATCCTGAAATGCCTGAGATGGCCTTGCTCTATCCTGAGGGGCTTGAGATGGCCCTGCTTTATCCTGAGGTGCTTGAGATGGCCCTGCTCCATCCTGAGATGCTTGAGATGACCCTGAGTCATCCTGACATGCTCCAGATGGCCCTGATTCATCCTCATCCTTCACTACACGAACTGATTTCCTTGTTTGTTTCCTCTTTTGTACAGGAGCAACAGACACTGGCGGGGGTTGGTTTTTTGTTTTATCAGCAGTATCTGCTGTAGGGGTTGCAGTAGCTGCAGCATCGGTTGGACAAGTTGCAGTAGCCACAGTGCTAGTCATAGTGGCCTTAGTGCTAGTCACAGTAGCCTTAGTGTTAGTCACAGTGGTTACAGTAGCTGCAGTGCCAGTCATTGGGGTTGCAGCAGCTGCAGTCTTTGCTGGTCTGTTTTCATTCTTTTCCTTCTGACAGTGCTGACAGTACTGACAGTGCTGCCTGTTATCAAGCAATGTTTTGTAAATAGTGGCCAGGGCCCAGCACAGTGCAGTAAGGTGTGTATCTCTGGCAAGCTTAGAGCAATTTCTTTTCAGATATGCAGTCACTTTTTCAGGGTCTTGTAACTGCTCAGGAGTGAAACTCCAAACCACCGGAGTTAAGAAAGTGCCTAGGTACTTGCCCATGCTCTGCCACTTGCCCTGCCACTCACGATTATCTGGCCTCACAGAAAACTCTTGAGTGGTATTCATAAACCTCTGCTTAATATTTGACAACAACTGAGCCATCTGCACCAAACCTACAAACAGCAAGATGCTAGTTGGAATATCCCAGGGATAGTGAAAGTTTTTAAAGACTGCTAGCAGAGCTGTTGTATTTAGCCCAAAGGAAAAGAAAGCAGAACTCCCACCATGCCAGCTGCCGTTACTAAACCCTCCCTGTCCAAGGAATGGACAGGGCAGCAAGCTCTCATACCAGTACCAGCACAAGTTCACGATCCTCACTATTACTGTATCATAGATTGTTATCACAAAAGACAAGAACCAGACCAGGAAACGCAGCCTCGATATGGTAAAAAATCCTGCCAGGATTGCATACAGCGTACGGTACTTTCGCGGCCACAGCTGTGACCACAGCCATGTGAATAAATACCACAGCATCGTGATCGGAGACTGCTTAAACAACAATACTTATCACAACTTTGTCTTAATTACTATCAGGTCAGGGTCAGATCTACCGTTATCCCAACCTTTCGAGCCCCACGTTGGGCGCCAAAAAGACTGTCGTGGTTTCACCCCGGCTGTGGGCTGAGATCCACGCAGTTGCCTGCTCCTTAAAGTAAAAGAGCAGGGGAAGAGGGAAAAGGGGAAAGGGAAACAAGGGAAGGGAAAAGGAAGGGGCAAATAACTCCAAAACCAAGAAACTAAGAGGCCCGTGGGTTGGGATAAGGATAGTTTACTAAGATAACAGAAAGATAAAATATAACAATGCTAACAGGACTTTAGAACAAAAGAATATGAAACTATTGATACACAATGCAGTTTCTCACCGAACCACACAACTCAGGCCGTACCACCCAGAGCTGTCCCGGAACCCGACCGTCCCCTCAAGGAGCACGCGTCCCGAGACCGCCCCTCTTCTTCTTCCCAACAGCCCCTCGTTTTCCTAGGCAGGACGTAATTGGCATGGAATACTCTCTTTGGCCCATCTGGGTCACCTGTCCTGGCTTCGCCCCTCCTTTCTCAAGAATAGAGAAATAGAAGAAGCTAAGAAAGTCCTTGACTGTCTGACTGCAGCTAAGAACATCAGGGTGTTATCAGCACTGCTTTCATTTTAACTCCCAAACACAGCGTTCCATCAACTGCTACAAATGAAGTTAACTCTATCCTGACTGAAACCAGGATACAGAAGGTACACACCACGAGACACGCTGCGAGAGCAGCTGTGGTTTGACCTGTGTGACCATGCTGCACCAGTGAGCAGCCAATACAATCAGCAACAATAGAGGGGCTCTGCCTCCAGCCAGGTGGAGGAGAGGGATAACCGTGTTTATTGGACTGTGTGGATCCGATGGCCTGGTAAGTGAGACCCACAGGAGTACAAGGCTCTGGTGGATACTGGTGCCCAGTGTACCCTAATGCCATCGAATCATGTAGGGACAGAACCTGTCAGCATTTCTGGAGTGACAAGGGGGTCCCAACAATTGACTGTGTTAGAGGCTGAAGTGAGCTTAACTGGGAAGGACTGGGAGAAACACCCAATTGTGACTGGCCCAGAAGCTCCATGCATTTTAGGTATAGATTACCTCCGTAGAGGTTATTTTAAAGACCCGAAAGGGTACCGGTGGGCTTTTGGAATAGCTGCTTTGGAGACAGAAGGCATTGAGCAATTGCGTGCCTTGCCTGGACTCTCAGATGATCCTTCTGTTGTGGGGTTGTTGAAGGTTGAAGAACAGCAAGTGCCAATTGCTACAACGACGGTGCACAGAAAACAATACCGCACTAACCGGGATTCCCTGATCCCCATCCATAAGCTGATTCGTCAATTGGAGAGTCAAGGGGTGATCAGCCGAACCCGCTCACCCTTTAACAGTCCCATATGGCCAGTGCGGAAGTCCGATGGAGAGTGGAGGCTGACAGTGGATTATCGTGGCCTAAACGAAGTCACTCCAGGTATGAGTGCTGCTGTACCAGACATGCTGGAACTGCAGTATGAATTGGAGTCAAAGGCAGCCAGGTGGTATGCCACAACTGACATTGCAAATGCTTTCTTCTCAATACCGCTTGAGCCAGAGTGCAGGCCACAGTTTGCTTTCACTTGGAGGGGCATCCAATACACGTGGAATCGTCTGCCCCAGGGGTGGAAACACAGCCCCACCATTTGCCATGGACTAATCCAGACCACACTGGAAAAGGGTGAAGCCCCAGAGCACCTGCAGTACATTGATGACATCATTGTATGGGGCAATACAGCAGAGGAAGTATTTGAGAAATGAAAAAGGATAATTCAAATCCTTTTGGAAGCTGGTTTTGCTATAAAGCAAAGTAAAGTCAAGGGGCCTACACGAGAAATCCAGTTTTTAGGAATAAAATGGCAGGATGGGCGTCGTCAGATCCCAATGGACATTGTCAATAAAATAGCAGCTATGTCTCCACCAAGCAACAAAAAGGAAACACAAGCTTTCTTAGGTGTTATAGGTTTTTGGCGAATGCATGTCCCAAACTACAGTCTCATTGTGAGCCCACTCTACCACGTAACTCGGAAGAAGAATGATTTCCAATGGGGCCCTGAGCAGCAGCAAGCCTTTGAGCAGATCAAACGTGAGATAGTCCATGCAGTGGCCCTTGGGCCTGTCCGGACAGGGACAGATGTTAAAAATGTGCTTTACACTGCAGCCGGGGAGAATGGCCCTACCTGGAGTCTCTGGCAGAAAGCACAAGGGGAGACTCGAGGTCGACCGCTGGGGTTTTGGAGTCGGGCCTACAAAGGATCTGAGGCCAATTATACTCCAACAGAAAAGGAAATACTGGCCGCCTATGAAGGGGTTCGAGCCGCTTCAGAAGTGATTGGAACTGAAGCCCAGCTCCTCCTGGCACCCCGACTGCCGGTGCTGGGCTGGATGTTCAAAGGGAAGGTCCCTTCTACACATCATGCCACTGATGCTACGTGGAGCAAGTGGGTTGCACTAATTACTCAACGGGCTCGAATAGGAAACCCTAATCGCCCAGGAATCGTGGAAGTGATCACAGACTGGCCAGAAGGCAAAGATTTTGGGATGTCACCAGAGGATGAGGAGGTGACACGCGCTGAAGAAGCCCCACCTTACAACAAACTGCCAGAGAATGAGAAGCGATATGCCCTGTTCACCGATGGCTCCTGTCGCCTTGTGGGAAGGCACCGAAGATGGAAAGCTGCTGTATGGAGTCCTACAAGAAGAGTAGTAGAAGCCACTGAAGGAAAAGGTGAATCAAGCCAATTTGCTGAGGTGAAGGCCATCCAGTTAGCCTTGGACATTGCTGAGAGAGAAAAGTGGCCAATGCTCTACCTTTATACTGATTCATGGATGGTAGCTAATGCCCTGTGGGGTTGGTTGCAACAGTGGGAAAAAGAACAACTGGCAGCCTGAGAGGCAAACCCATATGGGCTGCTGACTTGTGGCAAGACATTGCTGCCCGATTAGAGAAGCTTGTTGTAAAGGTACGTCATGTTGATGCCCATGTACCTAAGAGTCGAGCCATGGAGGAACATCAAAACAACCATCAGGTAGATAAGGCTGCTAGGATTGAAGTGGCTCAGGTAGATCTAGACTGGCAACATAAAGGTGAATTATTCCTAGCTCGATGGGCTCATGATTCCTCAGGTCATCAAGGGAGAGATGCAACATATAGATGGGCTCGAGATCGAGGGGTGGACTTAACCATGGATGCTATTGCACAAGTTATCCATGAATGTGAGACGTGTGCCGCAATTAAGCAAGCGAAGCAGTTGAAGCCGCTTTGGTATGGAGGACGGTGGATGAAATATAAATATGGGGAGGCCTGGCAGATCGATTACATCACCCTCCCACAAACCCGCCATGGCAAACGCTACGTGCTTACAATGGTGGAGGCAACCACCGGCTGGCTAGAAACATATCCTGTATCCCATGCTGCGGCCCAGAATACAATCCTGGGCCTTGAAAGGCAAGTCCTATGGCGACACGGCACCCCAGAAAGAATCGAGTCAGACAACGGGACTCATTTCCGAAATGCTCTCATGACCCTGGGCCAAAGAGCATGGCATTGAATGGGTGTACCACATTCCTTATCATGCACCAGCCTCTGGGAAAATTGAACGATATAATGGACTCTTGAAGACTACCCTAAAAGCAATGGGTGGTGGAACATTCAAACACTGGGATACACATTTGGCCAAAGCCACGTGGTTAGTTAACTCTAGGGGTTCTACCAATCGGGCTGGCCCTGCCCAGTCAAAATTTCCACGTACTGTAGAAGGAGACAGAGTCCCAGTGGTGCATATGAAGAGTATATTAGGGAAGACGGTTTGGGTCATCCCTGCTTCAGGTAAAGGTAAACCTATGTCGGGAATTGTTTTTGCTCAAGGACCTGGTTGTACTTGGTGGGTAATGCAGAAGGATGGAGAAGTTCGATGTGTACCTCAAAGGGATTTGATTTTAGGTGAGAATAGCCAATGTAATTAGTAAGGTAGAAATTGTATTATAATAAGTGCTAAATAACCCATTACTGTATATTCATTATTACTATAATTGCTGTATGTTGTTGTGTGTTGTACCAATGGAGTTACAGCTGGAATCATACACGTCAATGAAGGAAGACTGCCATGATGATGGGACCAAGACCTGCCACCATAAGAACTTTTTCCTCTTCCCCTTTGAAAATGAACACTTTTGATTCACAGACTATGACCATGGACCATGTCAGATGCATCGGTCGAGAGTCCGAGATGCAGCATGCAACGATCCAATGGCGCATACTGACACCATGAGAGACTGTTACAACGAATGGAGCCTGAAAATCATGGACTAGATCATTTACTCAACAAAACTCAGATGAATGGTCCATAGACTAAGGGAATAATACATATGTGTGTGTCTGAAACATTGGTTGTACCCAAAAGAAATGGTTGGACCTGGTCATGACGTAAATGGTATGGAATAAGGGGTGGAATGTCCTGGTTTCAGTCAGGATAGAGTTAACTTCATTTGTAGCAGCTGATGGAATGCTGTTTTTGGGAGTTAAAATGAAAGCAGTGCTGATAACACCCTAATGTTCCTTGTTGCAGTCAGACAGTCAAGGACTTTTTCAGCTTCTTCGTATTTCTCTATTCTTGAGAAAGGAGGGGCGAAGCCAGGACAGGTGACCCAGATGGGCCAAAGAGTGTATTCCATGCCAATTACGTCCTGCCCAGGATAATGGGGGGCTGTTGGGAAGAAGAAGAGGGGCGGTCTCGGGACGCGTGCTTCTTGGGGGACGGTCGGGTTCCGGGACAGCTCTGGGTGGTACAGCTTGAGTTGTGTGGTTTGGTGAGAAACTGCATTGGGTATCAATAGTTTCATATTCTTTTGCTCTAAAGTCCTGTTAGCATTGTTATATTTTATCTTTCTGTTACCTTAGTAAACTATCCTTATCCCAACCCACGGGCCTCTTAGTTTCTTGGTTTTGGAGTTATTTGCCCCTTCCTTTTCCATTCCCTTGTTTCCCCCCTTTTTCCCTCTTCCCCAGCTCTTTTACTTTAAGGAGCAGGCAGCTGCGTGGATCTCAGCCCACAGCCGGGGTGGAAACCACGACAGAGGGTCAAAACACAGCAGGTGTGCAGATAACTTTTAGACATCAAAGGTAAACTAACAATGTGTAGCTATAAGACATGCTTATCAAAACTCATTATAACTACGAATTAATCTTAAATTAACTAAATTAACTAAAGCAGCCAGGACTGAAAGACATATCTGGCCTGAAACCTCCCCAGGGAACATACAAACACCCCCTTTACACCTGGAGCTCAAGCTTTTCATTTCCAGCAAACATGAAACAGTCCTAGTACCTGATGAGCTGTTTCTCTCAGCTGGAGCAGACTGCAATTCAAAACATGCTAAATGGCCAAGTGATGTACAGGTATAGGAGCAGGTATAGCATAGAGCTTGAAATTTAGTTAGATGATCGTGTAGAATGGTCTCGGAGTGAAGGGGGGAAGCCAGACAAGTCTGTTTTTCTCTCCTAGCAGAGGGCCTGTGATAACTTCATGCTAACTCGAGGAAAAGGTAAAAGGCAAGAATTCGAGGACAGAATGGTATCAACCCAAGGCTGCTCCCTCGGGCGAGCAGAGCCGAGGCGCGTCGCGTATCTCTTCGACAAAGAAAAACAGAGGGCTGAAATACGTCCATGGGCCCCTCACAAGGACATCAATTAGCACAGACTGATAGAGGCACTGCAAGCTTGCAAGATCCTTGCATTCCAGGCAAGAGGTGAAAATACATCATGAGGAAGACATACAGCCTTCCTCCCAGAGACCCCTGCCTGCGACCCTTACAAGGATCTGCGCAAGCGCCAAGGACTGATAAGCTAATTAGCATGAGAAGCGAGAGTAGGCGGGTTCAGGTACTTAATATGTTTAGGCGTGGATAGAATATTCATTGTTTTATTGTATAAATGTGGGGTCGGTCTGCTGCTTCGGGATGCACGCTTGTGGAGGAAGGATCCCCCGTGCATCTGTGCGCAATAAACATACCTACTTTATAACTTTCCAGTTATAGAGTCGATTTCCCTACGTCATTTGGCGAGCCAGGCAGGAGATCTCTGCTCGTCCGAGGGAGCAGCCGAGGAGCGGATGCTCCTAGGTGCCCCGGGGCACTTTCCTCGGAGGAGCCCCCGCTCCCGGCCGCTCACCCGGAGAACAGACAACAACCTCCTGAAGCCACGGATAAACGGTATGTTTGAAAAAGGGGACCAAGGGGTCCAAGGGAGCCTGTAAGTCGTACGCGTGGCTGGGGCAGCTGATAAATCGCGCAGAGACGTCTGGCGTACAGCACCGTCCCCGTGGGAAGAGTACCCTGGTGTGCTGAAGGGGGATTTGCTGACCAAGGGGTGGCCGCTAGCGATCTTGGGAGTAGATCGAGCAAATCCGGGGTCATCGCTGCATCCCGATCGGGAGCCATAATGGACCTGTCGACTGGTATATATAACGGTATATGTCTGATATAAGGGACAGGAACGGGTAAGTGAACTCCACGTAATTACGTCTGTTTTTTTTTTCTCTATCTTTTGCGCAGCTGCTCAGCAAACATTCGTTATAACGAAATCATAGAGTTTTACGTGCACGTGTAAAATAGGATCATTGTAGTTCTGTATGTTATGGTGCATCTGTTGTGGAAGTTATGTGTTCGTGTGTGTATGCTACGTGAATGAGTGATCGCAAAACTAAGTCCGTTGTAAAGTAAGCAGGAAAGTAATACAACCCTGAGAACGAGAACCCCCCCGTCTTAACAGCCTTAATAGCCTCACTTAAAACCAAGTGCTCAGAGTACCATCTAGCGTTTAACAGCTTCTTGTGGTTCAGTGCCTTGACCGCATCTGTAGGACAGAGGAAAACAGGTAATAACTGGCTCTGACTGTGGCCACCGCAGACTAATTCTAAAATCATGGGTAATAATCAAAGTAGAGCCTCGAAAAAGAACCCCCTGGGGTGTGTGCTAGCCCATTGGAAGGAATTGGTGGGATCAGGGGCACTGAAAATAAGAAAACACTTATTAAGTATTGTAATCAGTGGTGGCCTCTTTATAAATTGGAGGATGGGGCTAGGGGAAGAACAAGAGGAAGTTGAATTTCTAGTAGACACGGGAGCGACTTATTCAGTCTTAAATCAAGCTTTAATCCCCTTGGAAAATAACTATGTTTCAGTAAAGGGTGCGACTGGCCAGGCTGAGAAGGCCTACTTTTGCAAACCTTTAAAATACAAATTGGGGAAACAAGTAGGGATCCACAGACTTTGTATATGCCAAATTCTCCAAGGGCCCTTCTCGGCAGAGACTTATTAGAACAATTGGAAGCAGCAATTAAATTTAAGCAAGGAGAAGTCACTCTGGAGGTAGATGATCACCAATACATTCAAATAATCAGTTTATCCTTAATGGATACTCCTGTAACTGGGGAAATTGATACAAGGATTACCGATCAAGTGTATCCTGGAGTCTGGGCAACTGATGTACCGGGGCGGGCAAAGAGAGCACCACCAATAATAATAAAATTAAAGGAAGGACAGAGTGCAGTAAGAATTAAGCAATACCCATTGAAAAAGGAGGACAGAGAAGGAATTTGCCCAATTATAGAACGGTTCATACAACTAGGGTTACTAAGGGAATGCGAATCGGAATTCAATGCACCTATCCTCCCAGTTAAGGAACCTGATGTGTCCTATAGAATAGTCCAAGACTTAAGAGCTGTCAACAAAATCACAGAAGATTTGTACCCAGTGGTAGCTAACCCCTACACCTTACTAACTACACTAGCCCCAGATTTAGCCTGGTTCACAGTCTTAGATTTAAAGGATGCTTTCTTTTGCCTCCCTCTACATGAAGCCAGCCAGAAAATTTTTGCTTTCGAATGGGAAAAAGCCAAAAGTGGTCGAAAGACCCAGCTCACATGGACAGTGTTGCCACAGGGGTTCAAAAACAGCCCCACGCTCTTCGGAAACCAGTTATCCAAAGACTTGGAATCATGGGAACCACCATCAGAAGAAGGGAAAGTTCTACAGTACGGAGACGATCTTCTCGTCGCGACCAAAACTGAAGAGTCCTGTGTCACCTGGACCGTGAGCAATTGGCACTTGCTGTTCTTCAACCTTGCAGGGGTGGGAGGGAGGAAACGGACGGGCAAGATACCGAAAATGTATTGAGTGAGGGGAGTGTGGAAAATGTTGAATTGTTGCTTTTGCAGATTGAAATTTTGTATTGTATATTTTTGTATTGTATATTTTTCTGACTTGGGAATTAAGGTTGCCTCATTAGGAATTCTTTATAAAGCATATTGTTGCTAAAAGATAATCCTGGAAAGAGTTAAAACCGTGACTGAGGCCACAGGTTGGAACTCAAAAGAAATGTGGCTCAAAACTGACAGATGGTGTGGAGTCTTGATACCACCTAAACCTGTATGAGCTTTTGAATTCCTTCAACCCTAGGCCCATGACAGTTACCGGGAAAGTTAAGATAAAATCAAGTACCTGCCAGTAAGCGATTATCCCAGACAAAAGAGATGTTTAAGTGTTAAAGGCTCATACATACTAACTTTTCTCACTAACGGGAAGCAGGAATTTGCCGGACATGCAATATGTATTCCATTATGTCATAAATGGGGTACTTTGGTTGAGCCAGTAAACTTTTGAAATTGTTAATCTATAGTTAAACGGTGGGAGGGATTTCGGACTGGAAAATGGTATAAAAATGCTACATATTTTGACCAAAAGTGTGCCTACTTTTGGGTCACCCGCTCTTGCAAGAACGTATAATAAATTAATTACTGCTTCACTAACGTGTCTACCTCGAGTCCTTTTAGGACCCTTTTGCATTTCTAACAATAACTTTGTGCATAATTACTGCGTAATTATGGTTTGAGCTTACTGTGTAGCTACATCTTGAGTTTCCAAGAGTGAATAGGGGAAATTTGGATATCTTAAGTTTGGCCCTCTCAGGACGATACTGCCCCTTTTAAGTTGAATAGGAATGGCTGCCCCTAAGGCAGTTGATATCCACGGTAATGTCTCTTCCCTATCTGAAGGAATAGCCTTCTATTGTGCCCACTGTTTTCAGAGGAGCTCTGAAATGTGTGGTTTACAGATGCCTCTGCTAAACAAGAGGGCAAACAGTGGAAATACAGGGCTGTAGACCCTTGGAAAGCTAAAGATGCCCAAGGAAAAGAATACAAAATTAACATGTGCTGGACTGTTCCTTCATTTTAAATGTGTAAGCGGCACCCAAGAGGGGTCCGTGGATGTTTCATTTCATTTCAGAGGAGATCCCTGTAGGAACAGGACCGGATGCAGGAAGACCAATGTGCAATTTTAATAATTTGTATCTTTGTAATTGCTCTTGTACCTCTAGATCAATCATCTCTCCTCTCCAAGATTTTAAGACTAAAAGGAGTAGTGTAAAGAATTCCTTTGTACAATTGCCCCTTTGAGTACGTACAATACATAACTTTGTGATAGGGGAAACTTGGAGTTTTGAATGTACTACCCGTAACTTTGTGTGTAATTAGTGTGTAATTACCGTTTCTGCTTCTAAAAGTGTACAGGGGAAACTTGGATACCTAAGCTTAGCCCTCTCAGGATGCACCTCCCCTTTGAGTACGTACAATACATAACTTTGTGCATAATTACTGCGTAATTACGGTTTGAGCTTCTGAGAGTGAATAGGGGAAATTTGGATATCTTAAGTTTGGCCCTCTCAGGACTATACTGCCCCTTTTAAGTTGAATAGAATGGCTGCCCCTAAGGCACTTGAGAATTGATATTGTTGTAATGTTTTAGCTTCATAGTCAATTTTCCATTCTTTCTCTCTTTCTCTCTTTCTTTTTTTCTGTTGACAATGATTAAGTCACAGGGTGGTGTAAGGTACTGGAAATATGCCTTAATAATTGTCAACAGAACCGTGCCCTCCCCCAGTGCCCCCCTCCCCCCCTTTTTCCTCTCACCTAACCAAACTTCATTCCTGACACAATACATCACCACCACCAGCTTGGTCTTCCAAAGACCAAAACACAGGAGGGGAAGTCTTCCAAAACCACCAAAACACAGGAGGGGGAAGTCTTCTGTGCCTGTCAGTGAGTCCTTGCTCAGACCTGAGGGAGGACCTGATGGATTTAAACTAGAAAACGCGGGGCGGGGGGAGAAAATTCAGGCTGACCCACTCCCGTAACACCTACCTTAGAATGGCCTGACCAGCATCCTAACCCACATGTTATGTGAACCGCTGGTCCCAGGCGCAGACCTGTAAATTTCACAATTGATACGGGAGCTCAAATAAGTGTTATCAGGCAAAAGGTTAGGACTGACCCCTACCCAAGAGAAAATAAATGTAGTAAGAGTAACTGGAGTCCCTGAAAACAGACCAATTAGTACTGTGTGTGTTTGGTCTCCAGGGGAAAACTCAGTATCTAAGATAAAGGTTGTCATTGGTCCATACTGAAATAATATACTAGGATTTGGTGTCCTAGCAAAGTCTGGAAACTACCTAATGGAACAGTGTGGAGCTTTGGAGCCCCACTGTGTGAGGTTCCAGTGCTTGAGGAAGCTGTTAAGTCACATTCTTCCTGAATAACGATTGTTAATCAATATCCTTCAGCATCTGCTGCTAAGGAGGGGATTACAGAGGTGCTCAAAAACTTAACCTAT
The DNA here is from genome assembly GCA_027925045.1 of Hypotaenidia okinawae. Taxonomy (NCBI): domain Eukaryota; kingdom Metazoa; phylum Chordata; class Aves; order Gruiformes; family Rallidae; genus Hypotaenidia; species Hypotaenidia okinawae. The sequence continues at coordinate 68,630 of BSDF01000073.1, read as the reverse complement.
CCAGAGCTCCAGTGTGGTCAGTACACACAATAGACGGGAGGGGACGGCTGGCAGGGGCAGCGGCCCGCAAGGGGTCAAACAGTAACACGGTGCCACTCAGCCGCTGGTGCTGACACTGCTGAACCAGTCGGCCAAACCCAAGCTAAATATGGTGATTCCTCTTCGAGAGGAGGCTAAACATCGATCTGTGTTCACTTGGGAGGGAGTACCATATACCTTCATACAACTTCCCCAAGGATGCAAACACTCCTGCCGTTGCCCATAGTGCACTGGCAAGAATATTGAAGAAAAATGATATCTTAAAAGGTGAATGGCACCAGATTTCTAACCAATTCACTGTCGAGCGTATGTACGTTCGTGCAGTTCTCTTCTCTTTTAATCACAGGACTGCTCCAGTAAGAAAAAGAGAAGGGACAGCTGAGAAGAAGTGGGGTGGGGACCTCATAGGTATAAGTCTGAAATATGAACTGTACCTGGAAGAAATTGAAGAAATAGTGAAACCTGAAGCACAGGCTGGGAGTTTTGATTTTTCTGGTTTTAGTTTTGTCTGTCTGTTTGTCTCTTTGTTTCATTAAGAATGATTGTTTGTAACTCAAGTTTTAATAATAAGAGCTAAGTCATGGCTGTAGTTGTAAAAAAATAAAAAATCTAGTAAATGGAATATATACAGCCTCGAGCTTTTGAACATGTTGATGGTTCCCTGATTATAAATCACACTGAACCAGACAATGTGATCTCTATAATGATACAAAGTTTTGCTCGTATGCTTAAGTTTTCTCATGTGATTACCTGTTTGCCTTTACCACATACCCCTACTCAAGGGACCCCTATAACAGCTCTCCCTGTGGACATGGGTAACAATTTAGATTGGCTCTGGAACCAGAATAAGTCAATAATTTGGGGAGATTTTTGAATGGAAGTGGCCATTTAATAATACATTAAGTCAGACCTCCATTTGGAGCCTAAATTGTTCTTATTTTCCCTTTGTTGGGACAATAAGACTTTGGGGTACAGAGGCAAACAACCCTGATCCAGACACCCATGGGCAGATAGAGGAAATGGGAATAAGCCATACTGGGGAAAGCACTTGGTCCTGAGGTATGTGGAACCAGCAAACACACGGTGGTGTTTTGAATTTCCTTCAACACCCAGTAATTCATGTGCATGGTTCATGTAATGCAAGGGCCACCTGTCAATTGGTCCTGGTCTCAAGCCTGTGAGGAGAGGAGAAATGACAGGAGGGATTGCTACCCCTGGTGGCCTCGACACAGGGCGTCAACACAGCCTTATGTGAAAACACCTGTGGAATTGCACAAACATTATAAATTCTACCACTAGTGAGAACCTAGAAAACAATTGTGGTTAATTCCTTCATTGCAGCATTTAGTCAATGCTGCCTGCTTGTGTCAAAATTTCAGAAATAAAAGGGAATAGTAGCAGAAACTATAAAGATTTAGAATATACTAAGAAATCTTCCTGTCAGATCCCTCGATCTATGGGCAATTGTGATTATGATGATATAACTATTTGTGTTCCACATCAGTTAACTTGGATATGCTCAGATGGGACTATTACAGATAGGTTACTTGGAGAATGAAAGAATCATGAAGATTACCTGACAATTGGTCTGCCCAGACATGTGCATTATGTTTTACAGTTGTTAAATGGGACAGAAGGGACGATTTATACTGATTCAAGAAGTAAGGAATCCAAGCTGCAACCTGAATGGGAAGGCCCTTTCCAGGTTCTACTTGACGTACGGAAATCGACTCTATAACTCGAAAGTTATAAAGTAGGTATGTTTATTGCGCGCAGATGCACGGGGGATCCTTCCTCCACAAGCGTGCATACCGAAGCAGCAGACCGACCCCACATTTATACAATAAAACAATGAATATTCAATCAACGCCTATACATATTAAGTACCTGAACCCGCCTACTCTCGCTTCTCATGCTAATTAGCTTATCAGTTCTTGGCGCTTGCGCAGATCCTTGTGAGGGTCGCAGACAGGGGTCTCTGGGAGGAAGGCTGTATGTCTTCCTCATGATGTATTTTCACCTCTTGCCTGGAATGCGAGGATCTTGCAAGCTTGCAGTGCCTCTATCAATCTGTGCTAATTGATGTCCTTGTGAGGGGCCCATGGACGTATTTCAGCCCTCTGTTTTTCTTTGTCGAAGAGATACGCGACGCGCCTTGGCTCTGCTCACCCGAGGGAGCAGCCTTGGGTTGATACCATTCTGTCCTCGAATTCTTGCCTTTTACCTTTTCCTCGAGTTAGCATAAAGTTATAACAGGCCCTCTGCTAGGAGAGAAAAACAGACTTGTCTGGCTTCCCCCCCTCTTTTCACCCTGAGACCATTCTACATGATTATCTAACTAAATTTCAAGCTCTATGCTATACCTCCTCCTATACCTGTACATCATACTTGCAACCGAAACTGCTGTGAGAACTGCTGAGAAGGGTTGGACTCATTACACCCGGCTCAAAGGACCAGTGGAACATCCATCTGAGGACCAACGTTGGTGTATACAGCCCACCAAGAATCCTCTTCTCATCAAACTGAAGAAACAGTAACGTTAAAGACTTAAGTTAAAGACTATTTGAAATATTGTTTTTGTAATAGAGATTTTGGTTAACTATTGTGTTTGGAGGGGTAAAAGAGTTGAAGATGTTCAAAATAATGTTTATATGGTGCTTATACTTCACTATAATGAAAATAGGAATGTTGGGTCTTGCTAGAAAACCCCTTAATAATCAAATGCCAGAGGGGACCGGGCTCCAGAGCATCATGTTTGATGCTTGTCAAATTTTGGATTGTGGGAGTTTAAAAAAAAACCAAAAAAACAACCAAAGGGCACTGAGTAGTGCAGAAAAATATATGTGTCCTGAACCAGTACAAAGTCGGACACTTCATGGGGAGGGTTCTCCTGGCCCATCTTGGAGCAATGTCTGGTGGACTACTAAGGTTAATGGATGGACAGCAGATGTGAATCAAGAAAGTTGGTATTGGAAACCCCTAAAACAAATGATAATAATATCAAAAGGGGACACTACCCATAATTGTCAGGAAGGGGAGTGTAATCCTATAATAATTAATATTAATAATGCTAATAATACTGTCACTCGATCCTATGGACTAGGGATAGAGGTCACGGGAAAAGATCCATTAGGACGATTCAGAATAATAATAGAAAAATTTGAAAATAAGAGTTCAAAGAAAAATGAAGAAGGGAAAGGCACTCAGAAATCTAGGACAGAGATAGGAAGATTTTTTAATGATCCCACCGTAGTAAAAGTAATAAAAATTGAGGATTTGAGACAGACATTTGAATTAGAAACAGGATATGGAGAGACAAATACCTGGGTGGAATGGGTAAAATATACTGTGAAAAGTTTAAATAAGAGTGATTGCTATGCATGTGCCTCAGGGCGACCTAAACCACAAGTTGTACCTTTTCCCCTAGGATGGTCCAATGATCACACAGGGATGGAGTGCATTATTGCACTATACCAGGACAAAACAGCCTGGGGAAACGACACCTGTAAAACACTTTCACTTCTGTTCCCAGCCTTGCTGAACAAGGACATTTAAATACCCCCTATTGTCGCAGGTGTAGTTGGAAACCACATGGCTTGTCTCTCACGACAGGGCGGAGTGGCTACACAATTTTTAGGGGAGTTCTCAGAATGCAAGAGAACATTGAATGTGACAAATGATAAAGGTGGGAACTATTCTTCACTACAGGTTCCAAGAGCTGACTTGTGGTGGTATTGTGGAGGAAGAGTTCTTAGGAATATTCTTCCGTCCAACTGCAAAGGCACTTGTGCTATTGTACAATTGGCTATCCCACTCACCCTGGCATTCCGAGAAGATAAGGCTTCTAGAGAAAAAGAGATCAGGGCCAAAAGAAGCATATTGGGAACTTCCTTTGATGATAGAATATATATAGACTCAATTGGAGTTCTTCAAGGAGTTCCTGATGAATTTAAAACTAGGAATCAGATTGCTGCAGGTTTTGAATCACTATTTTTTTTGGTGGGTCACAATAAACAAAAATGTAGATTGGATCAATTATATCTATTATAATCAACAAAGATTACTAGGGATGCTGTTAACGGAATATCAGAACAATTGGATGCCGCTAGCAAAATGACCTGGGAAAATCGGATGGTCCTAGATATGATGTTAGCAGAAAAAGGAGGAGTGTGTGTTATGTTGGGGGAACAGTATTGCACATTTTTATACCAAATAATACTGCTCCTGATGGAATGATTACCAGAGCTTTACAAGGTCTTACAACTTTGGCCAATGAACTAGCAGAGAATTCAGGAGTAGATACTTCTCTTACTGGGTGGTTGGAATCTTGGTTTGGAAAATGGAAGGGAATGGTGGTATCAATTTTCACTTCTCTGATAGTGGTAACAGGAATATTAGTGGCCATAGGATGTTGTATAATCCCTTGTGTTAGGAGTCTTATACAGAGATTAACAGAAACCGCAATAACTAAGAAAATGCACCTGGGACCACCGCCTTACAATATGCTTCTCCTAGAAGAACATGAAACAGATAATAAAGAATCTCAGGAAAAAGAATGTGAAGCAATGCTGGCCAGGTTAGAAGCTTCATATAGGATAGGACTTTAAAAATATGCAAAAGACAACAGTGAGTGTAAAGAAAAGAAGGGGGGAATTGTGGAAAATGCTGAATTGTTGCTTTTGCAGATTGAAATTTTGTATTGTATATTTTGTATTGTATATTTTTCTGACTTGGGAATTAAGACTGCCTTATCAGAAATACTTTGTAGGGAATTTAGGATAGTACATCAAATAAGATGGGATATTGTTAATATAGTTTTTGCTGTTAGTTGTGTTAAAAGAATTATTGCAAAATCTCTCTCAAATAAGGGTTCAATTCAAATACATAGCTCTGCTAAAAGATAAAGATGATCCTGGAAGGAGTTAAAAAGTGACTGAGGTCATGGGTTGGAACCTAAGGAAATGCGGCTCAGCAAACAGGCCAACTGATACTGGGCACAAAATTACCATATCAAGGCAAACAGGTAAAGCTGTGGGGTCTTGATACCATCTCTCTGGGACAATGCCTGTAACTTTGGCGACACTGAGGCTGCCAGATTTCAAAATTAACCCTGTATGGAGCTTTAACTTCCTCCAACCCTAGGCCTCTGCCCCACTACTCAATTGACAGGACATCTGCATGTTCAAAGGGCACAGACAAGAGGGATATGCAACAGTTTGGTGTTGTATAAGATAACTTTGTATTCTAAATAAGTAAACCCAGGACTGATAAGGAGGAAGCATCCCAATGATGACTGGGCATATCTGGAACAATCACAACTACGCATGTGCCAGGGAAAGAAGGTGAAAAGTTCAACCTGAGGAAGACTCTGAGCCTTCATCACTGAGACCCCCTGACGACCACCACCACAAGACAGTGCGCAGGCGCAACTGGGAGGAGTTTATGGAAACGACTTCTTGGGACTCATTTTAATATGAAGCGGGCAAGCCATGGTATGAAAACTGGTTTAATGTTTCACCTTGGCTAACCACTTTGTTGTCTGCTTTAGCAGGACCGCTTATTATATTGATTCTGGGACTTATATTTGGGCCTTGTATATTACGCTATATTTTACATTTTATTAAAGAACGGTTTGACATAGCTAAATTGCTTATTTTAGCTACGAGGTCTGAGGCAAAATATAAAAGTGTATCTATTAATGAGGATGAAAATTGTTGTGAATGCGTTATGCCACGTGAAAACTATGCCTATTGTAATTGTGAGGTATTACCTTGTGAGTGTTATGATAAATGTTGGGATTGTGGGAAAAGGTTTGCTTGCAGTGCCGAAAATGAAAGTAGCGTTTAATAAACAATAATAGGATAAAAAGAAAAAGGGGGGATTGTGAGAAACTATGGACTAGGGTATTGTTTATTAAGATTTATGTTAAGCTCAATGTAAAGGTTAGGCAACAAAAGATGTGAAATCGCTTATGCAAACAGCTACCAGACACCGCTTGTGTAAGATAAGATAACCGCAATCGCTTACACAAACTAAACCAGATACCGCTTGTGCAAGATAACCGCCAGATGTCCAGGAACCGACAAAAACAGGACAAACAACCCCATATAAGGACATATGAGTGAGGGGTCAACTATGGGACAAAGGAGGAAGACTTCTTACTTCGGCCTCAAAGACCACCAAGAGGCAGAAAACGACCCCCTAACAACAACTGAAGCATGCGCAGAGTACCTCCACTACTTCATGAACACGGAAGTAAAGATATATAAAAGGGACTGTTTGAACTGCTCAGCACGGCAGTTGGCGGAGCGCAGATTCCCCTGCCGTCCAGCGCTGTATTTGCTCATATTCTACTTGCTATAATTAATAAAATTTTAATTGGATTATGATCCATTGTGGTCTCAATTTATAACAGTAGTGTTTGCTCAGCAAGATCACAACCCGCAACGCAGAGGAAGACTACGGCCTTCATCCTCACGACCACCAGAGGGCCTGAGCCGACCCCCTAGATATGCCATGTACACCCGGAATAAACAGGCTATAAAAAGGGGACTCTGGCCAGGGTGAGTGCGTGCCATTGGTGGAGCAGGAGTCTCCCCGGCCGCCCAGCGCTGTTTTGCCTGTTTATCGCTTGCTCAAATAAATTCGATTTGGAAACTAATTTAGAGTGAACAATTTGTCACCATCGTTTATAAGACTAGTACCTCCTGAGCTGTTTCTCTCGGTCGGAGCAGACTGCAATTCAAAACGTGCTAAACGTCTAGCAATAACTCCCAAACTAAAGCAGCCAGGACTGAAAGACATAGCTCACCTGAAATGTCTAGAGAAAATACAAGCAGCCCCTGTAAACCTGGAGGTCAGGCTTTTACTTTGCCAGGAGACATGAAACAGACCTAGTTCCTGATGAATTGTTTCTCTTGGCCGGAGCAGACTGCAATTCAAAACATGCAAAATGCCCAGCAATAACTCCCAAACTAAAGCAGCCAGTACTGAAAGACATAGCTGGCCTGAAACCTCCCCAGGGGGAAACCCAAGCAGGCCCTGTCATCCTGAAGCTCACCCTTTATTTTGCCACGAAACATGAAACAGACGTAGTACCTGGTGAGCTGTTTCTCTCGGCCGTAGCAGACTGCAATCCAAAACACGCAAAACATCCTGCAATAGCTCCCAAATGAAAGGAGCCAGAACTGAAATACATACCGTGCCTGAAACCTCCCCATGCAGGCCAGGAGAAGCCCCTCTGACCCTGGGGCTCAGGGCTTTCCTTTTCCAGGGAACCCTCCTAATACTACTTCCCTAGGTGCTTTTGTCGGCCGGAGAAACCTTCAATTCAAAACATGCAAAACGTTCAGCAATGGCTCCCAAACCAAAGGAGCCAGGACTGAAAGCAATACCTGGCCTGAAACCTCCCCATGCAGCTCAGAAGCTGCCCCTCTGACCCTGGGGCTTGGGGATTTCCTTTGCAAGGAAACCTTCATTGTAGGATAATGGTTAGCAGCCAGAGGCCATGAATCACTGAAAGGCCTGCAGAGCCCAGTCTTAGAAGCTGCAGACAGAAGGAGCTAAGTTATGTAAGCAGGGAGTGTTTGTAGGAGCTATCTCTCAGTAAACACGGAGTGTTTGTAGGAGCTATCTTTAGTATGAGCGAGCTACTTGTAGGAGCTAAGTTTAGTGGCCAATAGAAGAATAGTTGATACCTATATGCCAGTAAGGGAATAGTTGATCTAATAATATTTACACTACCTAAACTATATATGATAAAAGTGTTCGTCAATAAAGTGAATCTTGCAGCTAACTCATATTTGATCATCTCTTGATTCCGGATTCCGTCTCGCATCTCCCAGCTGATCCTGGGGCTTACAGGGATTTCCATGGCTCCTTCCTGGATTCCTTACAACAAATGGCTCCCTAACAAGGTTGCAATCCTGCCCTTCTGAGCTTTGGGTAACAGTTTGTCTCTTCGCCAGTCCTGGACTTTTGGGACAGGGGAGCAAACCCGGCAGCCCAGCTCGCATCGAAGCGACCTGGCAGCAGCTGAACGCTGATCTAGCCCCCCCTCCGAGTGCAGTGGACTCTTATAATGGAGCTCACTATTAAGGAGGACTGGACTCTTAAAGTGGAGCGCACTATTAAGGAGGATCCCGACTCGCATGGAGTCAGAATAAGAGGGAGACTGGAACAATTGTAGCAGGTTAGTGTTCTTAAAGAGATAAGCTGGAGTTGGTGCCCCTGGTCGAGGATCCTCAAAAGGGGGGTAAACTGGAAGTAAGCGTCCTTAATTGGATAAGCTGGGATAAGGCTCCCGTCCTTACACGGATAAACTGGGGTCAAGCATCCGTCTTTACACGGATAAACTGGGGTTAGGCGTCCATCCTTACACGGATAAACTGGGATCAGGCGTCCTTCATTGGATAAGCTGGGTGGGATGATAGTGCGTGCCCCCAACTCAAGTGTCCTTACACGGCTGAGTTGGGGAGATTTGAAATTGCGTCCCTTTGTGGATAAACTGGAGTTCTGCGTCCCCTCGTGGATAAGCTGGATACCGCACGGAACAGCTGGAAGTAGGCCTCTCTAAAAGGAATTGACTGCCGGCCACAGTCACTGCTAAGACCGTTATCTCTAAGAGAGGCGGCACTCTCACTCTTAACTGAGTTCCTCATTATGCGAGACACGAGCATGAGCACAAAGAAACTGTATGAGTTATGCCGGTGAGCTAAAGATAAAGGACACTTGGCAGACCCCCACCTGGCGTTTTGCGTGGACGAGTGGCGGGAGGTCAGTGACACGCTGTGGGATGCTGTGATAAATGGACACAAAGTAGCAAAGGAGTTGGCCCCAATCTGGAGAGAAGTTATAAACGGTATCAAACAATATAAAGCAGAGCGCCAAGTAGCCACTGCTTTAACATGAAGCCAACAAACAGCCCCTCTCACCCTGGGGCTCAGGGCTTTCCCTTTCAAGGGAACCTTCATAATCTTTTAATAGGTGTTTTTCTCAGCAAGAGCAGTCTTCAAATCAAAACATGCTAAACGTCCAAAAATAGCTCCCAAACCAAAGCAGCCAGGACTGAAAGACATATCTGGCCTGAAACCTCCCCATGCAGCCTAGAAGAAGACCTACTGACCCTGGGTCTAAAGGCTCTGCTTTTCCAGGGAACCCTCTTTACAACTTCCCTAGGTGTTTTATTTGGCCGGAGCAGACTTCAATTCAAAACATGCTAAAGGTCTAGCAATAGCGCCTAAAACCAAAGGAGCCAGGACTGAAAGACATACCTGGCCTGAAACCACCCTATGAAGCCCACAAGCAGTCTCTCTGACCCTGGGGGTCAGGGCTTTCCTTATCAAGGGAACCCTCCTAATACCTGGAACTTCCCTAGGTGTTTTTCTCGGCCGGAGCAGACTGCAATACAAAACATGCCAAACATCCAGCAATAGCTCCCAAACCAAAGCAGCCAGGACTAAAAGGCACACCCTGCTTGAAAACTCCCCATTCAGCCCACGAGCAGCCCACCTGACTTTGGGGCTCAGGGCTTTCCTTTTCCAGGGAACCCTCCTAATACTAATGCCCTAGGTGTTTTTCTCGGCCAGAGCAGACTTCAAAACATGCTAAATGTCCAGCAATAACTCCCAAACTAAAGCATCCAGGACTGAAAGACATAGCTGGCCTGAAACCGCCCAAGGGAACACAGAAGCAGCCCCTGTCACTCTGGTGCTCAGCCTTTTCCTTTGCCAGGAAACATGAAACAGTCCTAGTACCTCCTCAGCGGTTTCTGTCAGCCAGAGCACACTGTAATCCAAAACATGCTAAACATCCAGCAATAGCTCCCAAAGTAAAGCAGCCAGGACTGAAAGACATAGCTGGCCATAAACCTCCCCAGGGATAACACAAACAGCACCATTCCGTCAACCTGGAGCTCAGGCATTTCCTTTGACAGGAAGAGGGAACATTCCTTGTACCTGATGAGCTGTTTCTCTCGGCGTGAAAGACTGCAATTCAAACAATGCTAAACGTCCAGCAATAACTACCACACTAAAGAAGCAAGGACTGAAAGATATAGCTGCCCTGAAACCTTCAAAGTGAATTAACGACTGGCCCCTGTAAACCTGCCGCACAGGCTTTTCCTTTGCCAGGAAACAAGGATCTTTCCTAGTACCTGGTGAGCTGTTTCTCTTGGCCGCAGCAGACTGCAATTAAAAACATTCTCAACGAGATATCCCCAAAACTCAAAATTGGTCAGCCTTATATGCAATAAAACAGGTTCCATCCAAATTCCCATCCGAATTCCTGGATCGAATGATGGGATGTAATGCGCCGCAAAATGCCATTAGACCCTGAGTCAGAGATAGGAACACAGCAATTAATTTCTCTGTTTCTGGGCCAGTCTCCAGGAGACTGGAGAAGAAGGTTACAAGCTAGACCAGAAGAGAATACTAGCAATAGTGAGAAATGATGGAAATCGAAAATTTAAAGCCAGATCAACTCAGGGGTTAAGACCTCTGAGTAGAGACCAGTGATGCAATATGCAAGAAAAAGGGACACTTGGAAGAACGAGGTGCCCTGAGCGCACTAACCGACACAATAACCAAGGAAAAACGATAGCCCAGGTTGAAACAGAAAAATGACTAACCGACCTGGACGATCCCCTGGTAAAAATAAAGCTAGGGAAAGAACGAGAGGAAGTTGAATTTCTAGTAGACACGGGAGCGACTTATTCGGTCTTAAATCAAGCTTTAATCCCCTTGGAAAATAACTATGTTTCAGTAAAGGGTGCGACTGGCCAGGCTGAGAAGGCCTACTTTTGCAAACCTTTAAAATACAAATTGGGGAAACAAGTAGGGATCCACAGACTTTGTATATGCCAAATTCTCCAAGGGCCCTTCTCGGCAGAGACTTATTAGAACAATTGGAAGCAACAATTAAATTTAAACAAGGAGAAGTCACTCTGGAGGTAGATGATCACCAATACATTCAAATAATGAGTTTATCCTTAATGGATACCCTGTAACTGGGAAATGAACAAGGATTACCGATCAAGTGTGTCCTGGAGTCTGGGCAACTGATGTACCGGGACGGGCAAAGAGAGCACCACCAATAATAATAAAATTAAAGGAAGGACAGAGTGCAGTAAGAATTAAGCAATACCCACTGAAAAAGGAGGACAGAGAAGGAATTTGCCCAATTATAGAACGGTTCATACAACTAGGGTTACTAAGGGAATGCGAATCGGAATTCAATACACCTATCCTCCCAGTTAAGAAACCTGATGGATCCTATAGAGCAGTCCAAGACTTAAGAGCTGTCAACAAAATAACAGAAGATCTATACCCAGTGGTAGCAAACCCCGACACCTTACTAACTACACTAGCCCCAGATTTAGCCTGGTTCACAGTCTTAGATTTAAAGGATGCTTTCTTTTGCCTCCCTCTACATGAAGCCAGCCAGAAAATTTTTGCTTTCAGAATGGGAAAAATCCCAAAAGTGGTCGAAAGACCCAGCTCACATGGACAGTGTTGCCACAGGTGTTCAAAAACAGCCCCACGCTCTTCGGAAACCAGTTATCCAAAACACTTGGAATCATGGGATTCCAGCTGATGTCTCAGCAAGAAGGCTGAGATCATAGCCCTCACCAGAGCTCTAGAAAGACGCTACCAAGCTGAAAATTTAAAAATCATTTGGACCATGAGTCTGCTAAATATGCCTTCGGGTAGTGCATGCGTCATCAGGGCGACTTGGAAAGAAAGAGGTACTGTTAAATTACTCCAGGAAAAACTATTAAACATGCAGAAGAAATCCTGAAACTCCTGGATGCAGTCCTACTTCCTGAGAGGGTGGCAATTGTGCACATCAGGGCACATGCCAGACGCGTGAACCACAGAACTGGAAAAAGGGAATGAGCTGGCAGACAGGGAGGCAAAACAGGCAGCCAAAAGAACTGATACAGTAGAGGTGCGCTATAATACCTGATGGACAACTGTCCTTAGAAGGCAAAACAGAGTATACGAAAGACAGATCGTAAGCTTATTGATGACATGGGGGGATCATATAATGAGGAAGGGTGGGCTATCACTTCTCGTGGGAGGATAGTGATCCCTTCCTACATGCTATGGTCAGTAGTCCGTGAAGAGCATGGGAAAAGGCATTGGGGAGCAGAGGCCCTATGCACAAGACCTTATTAAAAATATAATAGTGTGAAACCTATACACTACTGTCAAACAAGTAACCCAACAATGTGATCTTTACCTCCAGACAAAATTGTGAAAGGGCTAAAATTAGGAAAAATCGGGAAAGGAAATGGTCTGGGACAACATTGGCAGATTGACTTCTTGGAATTCCCTAGAAAAGGGGGTATCGACATTTGCTGGTACTAACAGATACCTTGTCAGGCTGGCCAGAAGCCTTTCCATGCTAGAACTGCTAAAGCACGAGGAGGTGACCAAAATATTGCTTCAAGAGATAATACCCAGGTTCGGAGTTCCTGCAGTAATATCCTCGGATAGGGGACCACATTTTGTATCCAAAATAGTGCAACAGATCAGTCACCATCTAGGAATATGTTGGCAATTACATATTCCATACCGACCACAATTTAGTGGCCAGGTGGAGAAAATGAACCACCTAATCAAACAACAAATTATTAGGCTGGGACAGGAGACAGATCTGACTTGGCCCCAGTCATTGCCACAAGCACTTACCCGAATACGAACCAGACCCAGAGGTAATAAGTAAGTGAATAAACCGATCTCACCATAAAGGTGAGTAAACCAACCAACCAACCTCACCCAACCTGTTATCGGTGTGGTCTGTATCCTAGTTGTAATGTTTAAAGAAAATTAATTTTAATTTCTTTATAATATTAGATGTGGCTGAAGAACAATTAGAGTAAGAAAAGAATTGCGTGTCAATCGCAGAAGTGTAGTTCATGACTCAATCTATAATTATAACCTGCTTCTGAATAGCAATAGCACTTAGATCTCTATGGGATGCTTCTCACAATCCTAATCATAATTCAAAGTTGGGAAAGGATTCTGGGCCAAGAAAATATTAGATGGCCATGGTCCCAAGCTTATATTGGGCACACTGGGTCCATGGGGAAATATTCAGCTCGAGAAAATTTAAATCTGTCCACTGTGGTTATGCATGGGAATCAAGTATATATGAGGGAAGAATGGAGCAGAGATTCAAGACAAGACATTTACCAGCTTCAAGGGAATATAGGGGAGGAAATTGGAATAGGATGCCGACTAATTAATGGCACCACTTATAAAAAGGCATCCCAAATTACGGTATCAATTATTCCTACCACTGAGAGCACCAAATTATGTACCACTGAGGAACGAGACTGCTGGCATAACTTCACCCTAGAACAGACCTCAAGAGTGACCTGTCTTTGGGCCCGTAATACTATCGGACTCTCATTTAAATTTGAAATAAAGGCCATTACTAAGTTGCTTACAATGAAAAATCCTGCAACAACCAGCACAATGCCTCCCACCCAACCCATGCCAGCACTCAAACTTGAGCCCAACATTTATAAAATCAGCCCATATGTAATCAAAAACACGGGACAGCAACAAGTATTGTTTAACCCAGAATGGTCACTTAGGAGAGTGGAGTTACAGATGCAAGTAAATGTTTCCGACATACAACCATCCTGTTCTCCCTTCCTACGAACCTCACATGAGGGATGGACAACATGGCTGAGAAGGAAGGGAAACATTTATCAGAACCGATTAATAAGAGATGAGACTGGGTTGTTAGGAACAGGACTGGGAGTATTAAATTCAATAGATTCGGAAGTGATAATGAACAAATTGGCCTCTACCACAGCAGATTTATCAAAACTGCAACAGCCATTGAGATCCTCATTATTAGCATTAGGAGCACACCAATGGTTGATTTCAAAGGTACTTCACAGATGGGAAGAATATAATATAAAGGACCACCAGCTTATTACTGAAGCCTTGGGTACAGATGATGTCGCCCTAGCCCTAAGCTGCATCCAAGCCTAACTATGGATATAATCAGTAGCAGCATCCATAATAAGGGAAGGTGAGGAAGGCATATTCCCTACAGAAATCAGGAAGATGGTCTGGGATAGTGCTACAAAGGTGGAAAGGAAACTCCAGGCATGGTGGAATATGGTCAACTTCACTTATGACCCCAACACACATACTGTCACAGCTTTTGTGTTAACAATACGTGACGCAGCAGCAATTACCATACACCCCATTGTGGCCCTCGGGATTAACCATGATGGGACTATGCTGTATCCTTTTGAACATAGAACTTGGGCCAGGAAAGTGGGCGATAAGTGGCAAACAGTAGACCTTGGGTCCTGTATTATGAGAGAACAGCAAGGCTTCCTCTGCGAAAGTAATACCATAATAGCTCAGGATACTTGTTTAGATACTGATCAAAAGATATGTCAGTTTGAAGCCCAGCCAAATGCAGAGTTACAAAATCAATAGTTGTCTATGCAGGAAAGGGATGTGCATGTTTGAGAACAAGGTGTGACACAATAACAATGAAGAATTACTCAAATTATTGCATTTGTAACTTTACTACTATCACAGGTTGTGATTTCAGCTATGCAGCCCCAATAACTACTTACCAACTATAAAGATCTGGTAGTACCCTATTAGAGAGAATATCTCCTGCCCCCATAGGATTAGATATAAGGAATATAGAAAATTTATTAAGACATGAAGATTTACAATGAATGCTAGAAGAAATCAAAGACATAAGGGCAGGAAACACTTCTTACAATCCATCATGATGTGGAAGGGGTTAGGGAAAATCTTAAGAGTCAGACAGGACGGGAGTCATAACTGGTGGGACACTCTTTTGGGTTGGTCACCTTCTGCAGCAGGGATCCATCAATGCCATGGTGCACCCCATTGTAATTCTATTGATAAGCCGGGGAATTTTTGTTACTGGTGACCCTTATGTTGTACCTGTGGGTTTGGAGAATGTTTAAAAGGATCACCATTATATATGATGCCTTATATCATTCAGGAAATCTGGCTAAGTAAAAGAATTTACTTGAGGGAATAGAAAAGGGGGGATTGATGTACAGGTATAGGAGCAGGTATAGCATAGAGCTTGAAATTTAGCTAGATGATAGTGTAGAATGGTCTCGGGTGGGGGGGGCAGGGCACGTCTGTTTTTCTCTCATAGCCGAGGGCCTGTGACTAACTACATGCTAACTCGAGGGAAAGGTAAAAGGCAGGAATTCGAAGACAGGAATGGTATCAACCCACGGCTGCTCCCTTGGGCGAGAGCAGGGCCAAGAGCGACGTCATGTATCTCTTCGGCAAAGAAAAACAAGATGGCTGAAAAGAGAAGTCCACCGGAGCCCCTCACAAGGACATCAATTAGCACAGACTGATAGAGGCACTGCAAGCTTGCAAGATCCTTGCATTCCAGGCGAGAGGTGAAAATCCATCACAAGGAAGACATGCGACCTTCCACCCAGAGACCCCTGTCTGCAGACCACCCCTACAAAGATCTGCTCGAGCGCCAAGGACTGATAACCTAATTGGCATGAGAAGCGAGAGTAGGCGAGTTCAGGTACTTAATATGTATAGGCATTGATAGAATATTCATTGTTTTATTATGCAAATGTATATGGTCGGTCTGCTGCTTCGGGGTGCACGCATGTGGAGGAGAGGTCCCCCGTGCATCTGTGCGCAATGGCACGTAACTGCTTACATAACTTCCCCGGTTATAGAGTCGATTTTTTGTACGTCAGTACAAGGACTGTTCCATGGTTCCTGGCAAAGGAAAGAGGCTGAGCGCCAGAGTGATGGGGCTGTTTGTGTGTTCCCTGAAAGAGGTTTCAGGCCAACTATGTCTTTCAGTCTTTCAGGACATTTTGAACCATCTAACAGTCTTTGAAATATGCATGTGTTTGTGGTAAATGAAAATTAGGGAAATAATGATTTCTGCACAGCCTAAGAACACAGACTACAATGGGTGCCTGCACATAGATGTGAAGCTGATGTCCACCCCTGCACTCCTGACACTCCTGATAGAGCAGAAGCAAACAAATACAATCACAAAGATATCAAAGCAACCCAGCTGCAGATTTGTGCAGCACTTGATTTTTGTTGCTGTCTCATGATGTGTGCTGCAGGAATCTGTCTGACCACTCAGCATTCAAGAGGGTAGTAAATCAAAACACAAACGATACATAAAAAACAGACAACAACAAAAAAAAATAAATAAACACAAACAGGGGAATTCTCTGGATTGGACAATTGGTTTCATGAGTGGGAATTTCAGGATGGATATTGTCAATGATCAAATTTGGATTATTGAATTTGATAATTATGGCATTTGTCTTACATTTACTGCCATGCTTGCTGAGCTTTCTGCAAAGGGCCCTTGCAGAGACCTCTGAACAAGCAGATGCCAAAAAGGAAAAATTGTCTGGGAGGACAGCCAGCTTGCCAGCGGTCTGTCTCTCCTCACAAAGACATAGGTCCTGACCGTATCCCTGCATTCCCATGCAACAGGAAAATTACTCATGCTGAGAGGGTGTTGGTAATCACATTCTCAAAACACAGTGGCCTTGAAGGCAGGTGGACAGACTGCCTTAAACCAAAAGAGAGTTGTGAGAAGCTATTTGGAAGTAAGTGAACAGGTCATGAACTACCCATAATAAGAGGGTCAAAACACAGCAGGTGTGCAGATAACTTTTAGACATCAAAGGTAAACTAACAATGTGTAGCTATAAGATATGTTTATCAAAACTCGTTATAATTACGAATTAATCACTTTGGTGTGAACAGTGTGTGTGTAGCCAATTAGCAGTTTTTAGCTTGTCACAGTTTACAGTATGGCTTTTAGTTTACGGAATGGCCTTTAGATTTAGTTAAATAAGGACTTATGTTTTTGTTAGTTATTTTTGCCTTAGTGTTATTTTTGCCGTGCATGTCACAGTGTTTGTCTTGCAGGATGGATAATGCTTTTCGCAAAATCTGGCTGGTCCATAAACAAGAAGGGGGAATTGTAGCAATGTATGAGAGGAGTGGGCTCTGTGGCCCACCCAGATTTGTTCCTGACCCCCATATAATCAGGCCTGGGGAAGCTAGCAGAGGCATGTCAGTATACAGTAACAGGAGAGCTAGATGTCTGTGAGAACAGGAGGTTGCAAGAAAACCCATGAGATAAACTGCAAGAATGTTAACAACTGCCTTAAAAAGGAACAAAGTGACCGTGTAGCCTCACCCAATTATTAGCAATAGTGAGAGGCATGTAAGGGGGCTGAGCAGAACATCTAACCAGAGCAATCGTTGACCCACAGCAGAACGTATGGGTCACCCTGGCATGGGTATTAAATACCAGCACACTCTGCGCCAGTCTCGCTACACCTAGCACCCTGTTTTTGACATGTCTAGTAGGGGTGCCAATTAATGAGTCCACATGGACTCCCAAAGGAAGCCATTCTTACACTGGGGTACAGGCCTTTCATTTTTCCAGGGAAACCTCCTGATATAACTGTCCTTCCGTTTGATATGTGCCCGAGCAGCCTTATATTCAAAACATGCTACACTTCCAGCAATAGCTCCCAAACCAAAGGCACCAAAAAGTGAAGACTGAAAGACATACCTGGCCTGGAGTTTTAACATGAAGCCAACAAACAGCCCCTCTCACCCTGGGGCTCAGGGCTTTCCCTTTCAAGGGAACCTTCATAATCTTTTAATAGGTGTTTTTCGTCAGCAAGAGCAGCCTTCAATTCAAAACATGCTAAACATCCAGAAATAGCTCCCAAACCAAGAGAGCCAGGTTTGAGAGATATACCTGGCCTGAAACCTCCCCATGCAGCCTAGAAAGAAGACCCCTGACCCTGGGTCTCAGGGCTCTCCGTTTCCAGGGAACCCTCTTACAACTTCCCTCGGTGTTTTATTTGGCCGGAGCAGCCTTCAATTCAAAACATGCCAAACGTCCAGCAATAGCTCCAAAACCAAAGGAGCCAGGACTGAAAGATATACCTGGCCTGATACCTCCCTATACAGGCCAGAAGAAGACCCACTGACCCTGGGTCTCCAGGGCTATCTTTTAAAGGGAACACTCCTAATACAACGTCGCCAGCTTTTTTCTTCTAGAGAAGCCTTCAATTCAAAACATGCTAAATGTCAAGCAATAGCTCCTAAAAAGGTGCCAGGACTGAAAGACATACCTGGCCTGAAACAACCCTGTGAATGGCGCCTACGAGCAGCCCCTCTGACCCTGGGGCTCAGGGCTTTTGTTTTCCAGGCGAACATGCAAATACTACTTGGAGTTTTTCTCAGACGGAGCAGACTTCAATTTAAAACATGCTAGACATCCAGCAATAGATCCTAAAAAAAAGGTTCCAGGACTGAAAGATATACCTGGCAAGAAACCTCACGATGCAGCCCACAGGTATCTCCCACTTTACCCTGGCCGCTCAGGGCTTACCCTTTTCCAGGGAACCCTCCTAATACTACTTCCCTAGGTGCTTTTCTCGAGCCGGAGCTACAATTCAATGCAGAAGCATGCAAAACATCCAGAACATCCAGCAATAACTTACGCAAGCTAAAGCTTCAAGGACCGGAAGACATAGCTGGCCGGAAACCTCCCCAGGGAACACACAAACACCTCTGTCACCCTAAGAGCTCAGGCTTTTCCTTTGCCAGGAAAGAGGGACATTCCTAGTCCGTCATGAACTGTTTCTCTCAGCAGAGCAGACTGCAATTCAAAACATGCTAAACGTCCAGCAATAACTCCCACCCTAAAGCAGCCAGGACTGCAAGACATAGCTGGCCTGAAACCTCCCCAGGGGAAACACACAAACGGCCCTTGTCACCCTGGAGCTCAGGCTTTTGCTTTTCCAGGAAATAGGGGACATTCCTGTGATTGTGTGTTTCCCAATAGTGGTCGGAAACAAAGTAATCCAAATACAAATTCACAGCAGTTTATTAATCAGCAGGTGACAAAAGGCAAAGCAGCGCTGAGCGGCCGGGGAGTCCTTGCTTCTAAGTTATCTATTACTTAATTCTATGCCTTGTTAGCTACTCACAATATACGTTACATAGTTATTCTTATAAAACAGGATGTTGTAGCCTGTTTCAGGGTACAGGTGGTTTGCTGAACAAAAGGCTCATCCATCACAATCCCCCCTTTTTCTTTTAACTACCATTTTCTTCAGTAAACTGTTATACCTTCTGATAACTTAGCGCATTAAGATTCCAATTATTTCATCATTGTTTAAAAATCCACTTATGATGCCTCGCTAAATGCAGCACTTTTATTTAAATGCTATACAAAGTCCTCCTTGTTGTAAAAACAGGAGGTTCAAACCCTTTTTATTCTGTAACACCACCTCAGATAATGATCTTAAAGATTTTTTCTAAAACATATATTGATTTTTTTAATTCATTTTAAGTCTTTATCTACAGCCAATCGTAATGCTTGAAACTTTTAATTTTGTTATACTAATGATGTGATTTCGATACCTGCCCCAGCAACTCCAACAGTTAACAAATCTACTTCGTGTTTTTAGCTGCAATTAGCCACTTAGCATTCTTTCTTTGGGTTAACTGTTATGTTTTGACATAGATCTTTTTTATTTTCTGGTACTATCTCTATGCATTTTTCTTTTCCTGTTACATATTGCATTGTCAATCCTTGAGCGGTATCGTTCCACAAACACTGGGAAGGATTTGTGTTATTTGGTTTCTTGCTTTCAGTGTTTACACCGATCACTTCATAAGAGGGTGGTCTGATATCAAAACACAACCAACAGGTCTTTATAATGTTAGGGGTAGTGTCATTCAAAACATGATAAACTTCTACTAAAAGATTTTATTTCGTTCATCCAAATTGCTAATATTTAGGTGATTGCTATTAGATGAAAGGCTATCACTCAAAGGAGTGTTTAAATTTCCCAATATTACTGGGTTCGGATTGTAATGTGTTATCTTAAAGGATGGTGTTCCAGAAGTGACATTGATCTTAAGGATTTTTAAATCCTCCCATCTAATAAGGGTTCAGTTAAAGGGTTGATGCAGATTTCTTTGACATAACTCAATTCATTGCTAAATACATGCTATAGCCAGCCAGGAAAGGTGGCGGGGTCTCGATTCTCTACAAAGTGTGATTTGTTTTGGTTTGGACCCTTTTATTGCCTCCCAATCCCTCCTTTTTCTCAATAGGTGTGTTCTTGGAATAGTTGTCAATTCGGGGTCAGCACTGAGGCAGCTCCTCCAAAGGTTGCACATTATCCCAGTCTTGGGATTCTGTCCTCCACAGTCTATTACCTCTCTGCCTCGCCCATCGGCTCGGTTGCCTCGAGCCAAGGGGTGTCCCATCTTCTCGGCAGCAGGGGTATTCTTCAGGAGGCTCTGAGATTTTTCTTTTAGCGCACCTTTGCTTAAACTTTTCCCAGTTAGTCGTTTTCACTTCTAGGGAGCTACACCATACCCCACTTAGGTTCTTTCGACAACAAACCTGGACAATGGTTATAGAAAGAGGGAAGGGTGGAAACAATAATATTCTGGTCTATTTCCAAACCTATATATATTCCACCACTGTGGTGACCATTTTCCAATTTTCTCTTGGGCCGTTTTATATTCCAAGATTCTTTGTGTATAACAACTCCCACAAACCCCTCTAGGAGGAGTTCCTTCGTAACAGTGAGACCACCACCGTTCTTGGCAGACTTTACAAAAAAAACCTAACAGGATAACAATTACAGCCTTTAGTTTTACACTTAACTCTAAAGGTTTTTGCACATTTGTAATTACAAACCCCTTCCCTGTCACTTATCTGAACAATAATATCGGGGTTCAGGATCTTTTCAGAGTCATTCTGAGACTTCCGGGAGAACTGATAACTTTCCAGGGTGGCTCCTGGGTTGTCAGCAGTCAAGATCGGTCCTTTCACTCGACTAGCATGTGTGAAGCATGTGTAGAACAAAGCAGCTTAAGCCCAGTAGCACAACATTTGTACATTCTGGTTTTGTTTTTAACGACTTCTCTTGTTCCCCCTTCAAGGCTAACAAGTTCCCTTTATCCACATCTGGTATCAGAAAGTCTAGTCTTCTGAAAACTTTCATCCCTTATCCGCTAGCTACTGTGTTTTTGTAACCTTCAAGGACTTGAAGCTGACGAACTTCAGCACATCTCTCTCCGAGAGCTGCAAAGTGCTGAAGGTTCTGCTAACTCTTTTAGGTCCTGTCTGACAAGCCCTGATCCCCGGGGTCAGAGATGCTGCTTGTGGGCTGCAAGGGGATGTTTCAGGCAGGGTATGTCTTTCAGTCCTGTCTCCTTTGGTTTGGGAGCTATTGCTTGACGTTTAGCATGTTTTGAATTGAAGGCTGCTCCGGCCGAGAAAAACACCTAGGGAAGTAGTATTAGGAGGGTTCCCTGGAAAAGGAAAGCCCTGAGCACCAGGGTCAGAGGGTCTGCTTGTGGGCTGCATGAAGAGGTTTCAGGCCAGTTTGTCTTTCGGTCCTGTCTCCTTTGGTTTGGGAACTATTGCTGGGTGATTAGCATGCTTTGAATTAGAAGGCTGCTCTGGCCGAGGGAAAACACCTAGGGAATAACTATTAAATGAGTTCCTTGTAAAAGGAAAGCAATGAGCCTGTGGTGGTTTTGGCCCTGGCCTAGAGGCCAAATGCCCACCAAGCCTCTCGCTCACTCCCCCTTCAGCCGAAAAGGGGAGAAAAAATATTTTTGGAGGCTTAGGCCCTGAAATAAGGACAGAGGGATCACTCTCCAGTTAATGCAATGGGAAAAAAATGACTCGGCACAGAATAAAGGAAAGTGATTTATTACAACTACAACTAATCACACCCACGGAACCGGAACAAGATAAAAGTTAGAAGCGTCCAGGTCTTAAAGCGCCTTCCCCCACTCCTCCCCTTCTTAGCAAACTTAAACTTTATCCCGATTTTACTCCCTTCTTCCCCCCCAACATGGCGCAGGGAGGGGCAGGGAATGGGGGTGAGATTCCAGGCGGTACCAGTTAAAGCAACTGTGCCTTCCCCAGATCTTAACACTTCTACTTCCCCCACCCCTCGCCTCTTCGCACCCTTAGCTTTAATCATCAATTTTGCTCCCTTCTTCCCTCCCATAGCAGCACCAGGAGGGGCAGAGAATGGGGAATGAGGGGTTTTCAGTCTGTTCCGCCCAAGCTGTCTTCTGTCTCAGCTGGGGGGAGAGGGAGGGAGCATTCACACAGACAGAGAGACAATTCCCTTACAGCCCCATGGGGTCCACCCACGCCACGATTTTATTTCGTTCATCCAAATTGCTAATATTTAGGTGATTGCTATTAGATGAAACATGGGCTTCCCATGTTGTCTGGGGGCGAAGTGTGGCTGGTGGGGTTGTTTTGGCAGAGGAGGGCTTGGGGCTTCTGTTGTGGTTTTTGTGGCATTTAGTGGTAAATTTTGGTTTTGGTTTTTTGCTGTGTGGGGTTTTTTTTTCTATTTTCTTTTTAATTGGGTTTTAGTGGTTTCTGTGGCTTGCAGGTTTCTTTAAGTTGTTTTTTTTTCTTTTCTTTTCTGGTCCGGATGGGCTCAGGTGTTGGATGGGGTTCTTTTCATTTCTGTACCACACTACTGCAATTGTTGCAGCCCTGTCCCTGTAGTCTCTATTCCAGCTTGTTTTTATTTCAGCTCTAAATCCATGTTCAGCTCCCTTGTATCTCGGATCCAGCCCCACATCCGTGAGTTCAGCTCCTTTCCCACACAAACGTTTATTTCTAGCCCCACGGTCTCTATTCCAGGCCCAAGTGATTTCAGCTCCTTTCCGAAGCCCACAGCATTCAGCCCCAGCCCCACTGGCTTTAGTGCCAGCCCCAGTGCCTTTATTGGTGTCCCAAGTGATTTCAGCTCCTTTCCCACACAAACACCTTTTTATTGCAGCCCTGTAGTTTTGATTCCTGCCCCAGGTTGGGTGTTTCGGCTCCAGCCACAGCCAATATTCAGCTCCAGTTCCAGAGTGTCTCAGCTCCAGCCCCATAAAGGCACACACCCTCTTGTTCCTAAGAGTCCTAGCGTGCAGTATATCCTCATAGCTGCTATAAGTCCTTTAAAGTCCAAATCATACCCTAACCTAAAACCGAAATAACCTAGAAGGTAAGCTATTTTACTCGGGTGACCGTAACATTTTTCTCCCTTGGAAAGTATTGATAATTGTCCTCAGTGCTTTCACGCAATCAAATTGCGGCTGTATCGAATGTCAAATTGTCATCTGAGGGTGGATCTCTTGACTTGTGCCAGCTGCCAGTTTGTATTTCCTTTAAGGGGAGATTTCTTCCGGTTGAGCATAGTATAGGCCGTCCTAAAGTAATTGGTGATGTGTATTGCCGATTTGCAAGTTCTTGAATCAAATGACAGTTTTTCTTTTTCCCTTCTATGCTATTTGGTCTGTATTTATTTCCTTCTGCGAGCCTGTTCACCTACTTTTACTTGTCAATCGTTGGAGATACAGCTTTGTCTCTGAGTGCTGTTTGCTACCTGCTCTTGGTTTGACGATGGTTCCTCTTTTATTCTAGGTGTGTTGGACTTGGCTTTTTGTTTTCCTTGGCTTTGCTCTGTATGCTGTGAGCTGTGAGTATTGCTTCTCCTGAGAGGTCTAGTGGTGAGGTTTTTCTAGCTGGGGTTAGAGTGAGCATCTTGTGCACAGAGAGTTTTAGGCTTTCCTTATAAAGTAATGGGGATCAAAGGTGTAGTGTCTTCCAGGTCAGCTTACGGTTTTCCTAATTGCTTCTAGAGTGACAGGGTTCCGTGGCTTTTCTGGTAGGGTCTGAGGTTTATGGGTGTGTTTCATTGTTTTTTGTGGCTTCTTTGGTTTTGGGGCTTTGTGGGGGTTCTTTTGGGTCTTTTAATCTGTTCTTTTTCTCTACGTTTGTTTCTGCCTGGCTCCTTACTCCCAGCTTTTAAGTTCTCGTTTTCTCTGCTATAGCTTGTCTGGACTTTTTTCTTGGTCACTCTCTCTCGCTGTCTGTCTCTCTGTCAGCTCCCTCTCTGTCCTCGAAGTCTACAGCTGTCTGTGCTGTGGCCCAGGCTATTTGTCTGCAATTCCTCATCACTCCGTGTCCAGGTCCCTGCTGCTGCTGCTGCTTTTTATTTTTTCCCTATCCAGCTCGTAGCCCGGGACTGGTTTGCATTTGTTCTTCTTTCTCTGTATCTCCCTGTCTGTGTCCCAGTCCCTTTACTTTGGATTCCTCCCTCTCTGCCACGTAGTCTTGGTGAGGTTCTGCGCTTCTCCATTTCTCACTGGCCAGAGCTTGGCCCCGATTGGTTAATCCTGCCCTCCCTTCCCTGTAGCCTCTTACTTTTATCCTCGCTCCATCTATCTGGTGCTGGTTCCTTTATGATAGAGGCAGAAGAATGACGTAGTGACTCTAGGAATGTCCCTAGTTTGCCTGCACAGAGCGACCTGTGCGTCCCTTCTGTGAAGACACATGGGGTTCCCATGTTGTCTGGGGGCGAAGTGTGGCTGGTGGGGTTGTTTTGGCAGAGGAGGGCTTGGGGCTTCTGTTGTGGTTTTTGTGGCACTTAGTGGTAAATTTTGGTTTTGGTTTTTTGCTGTGTGGGGTTTTTTTTTCTATTTTCTTTTTAATTGGGTTTTAGTGGTTTCTGTGGCTTGCAGGTTTCTTTAAGTTGTTTTTTTTTCTTTTCTTTTCTGGTCCGGATGGGCTCAGGTGTTGGATGGGGTTCTTTTCATTTCTTTACCACACTACTGCAATTGTTGCAGCCCTGTCCCTGTAGTCTCTATTCCAGCTTGTTTTTATTTCAGCTCTAAATCCATGTTCAGCTCCCTTGTATCTCGGATCCAGCCCCACATCCGTGAGTTCAGCTCCTTTCCCACACAAACGTTTATTTCTAGCCCCACGGTCTCTATTCCAGGCCCAAGTGATTTCAGCTCCTTTCCGAAGCCCACAGCATTCAGCCCCAGCCCCACTGGCTTTAGTGCCAGCCCCAGTGCCTTTATTGGTGTCCCAAGTGATTTCAGCTCCTTTCCCACACAAACACCTTTTTATTGCAGCCCTGTAGTTTTGATTCCTGCCCCAGGTTGGGTGTTTCGGCTCCAGCCACAGCCAATATTCAGCTCCAGTTCCAGAGTGTCTCAGCTCCAGCCCCATAAAGGCACACACCCTCTTGTTCCTAAGAGTCCTAGCGTGCAGTATATCCTCATAGCTGCTATAAGTCCTTTAAAGTCCAAATCATACCCTAACCTAAAACCGAAATAACCTAGAAGGTAAGCTATTTTACTCGGGTGACCGTAACATTTTTCTCCCTTGGAAAGTATTGATAATTGTCCTCAGTGCTTTCACGCAATCAAATTGCGGCTGTATCGAATGTCAAATTGTCATCTGAGGGTGGATCTCTTGACTTGTGCCAGCTGCCAGTTTGTATTTCCTTTAAGGGGAGATTTCTTCCGGTTGAGCATAGTATAGGCCGTCCTAAAGTAATTGGTGATGTGTATTGCCGATTTGCAAGTTCTTGAATCAAATGACAGTTTTTCTTTTTCCCTTCTATGCTATTTGGTCTGTATTTATTTCCTTCTGCGAGCCTGTTCACCTACTTTTACTTGTCAATCGTTGGAGATACAGCTTTGTCTCTGAGTGCTGTTTGCTACCTGCTCTTGGTTTGACGATGGTTCCTCTTTTATTCTAGGTGTGTTGGACTTGGCTTTTTGTTTTCCTTGGCTTTGCTCTGTATGCTGTGAGCTGTGAGTATTGCTTCTCCTGAGAGGTCTAGTGGTGAGGTTTTTCTAGCTGGGGTTAGAGTGAGCATCTTGTGCACAGAGAGTTTTAGGCTTTCCTTATAAAGTAATGGGGATCAAAGGTGTAGTGTCTTCCAGGTCAGCTTACGGTTTTCCTAATTGCTTCTAGAGTGACAGGGTTCCGTGGCTTTTCTGGTAGGGTCTGAGGTTTATGGGTGTGTTTCATTGTTTTTTGTGGCTTCTTTGGTTTTGGGGCTTTGTGGGGGTTCTTTTGGGTCTTTTAATCTGTTCTTTTTCTCTACGTTTGTTTCTGCCTGGCTCCTTACTCCCAGCTTTTAAGTTCTCGTTTTCTCTGCTATAGCTTGTCTGGACTTTTTTCTTGGTCACTCTCTCTCGCTGTCTGTCTCTCTGTCAGCTCCCTCTCTGTCCTCGAAGTCTACAGCTGTCTGTGCTGTGGCCCAGGCTATTTGTCTGCAATTCCTCATCACTCCGTGTCCAGGTCCCTGCTGCTGCTGCTGCTTTTTATTTTTTCCCTATCCAGCTCGTAGCCCGGGACTGGTTTGCATTTGTTCTTCTTTCTCTGTATCTCCCTGTCTGTGTCCCAGTCCCTTTACTTTGGATTCCTCCCTCTCTGCCACGTAGTCTTGGTGAGGTTCTGCGCTTCTCCATTTCTCACTGGCCAGAGCTTGGCCCCGATTGGTTAATCCTGCCCTCCCTTCCCTGTAGCCTCTTACTTTTATCCTCGCTCCATCTATCTGGTGCTGGTTCCTTTATGATAGAGGCAGAAGAATGACGTAGTGACTCTAGGAATGTCCCTAGTTTGCCTGCAGAGCGACCCGTGCGTCCCTTCTGTGAAGACACATGGGGTTCCCATGTTGTCTGGGGGCGAAGTGTGGCTGGTGGGGTTGTTTTGGCAGAGGAGGGCTTGGGGCTTCTGTTGTGGTTTTTGTGGCACTTAGTGGTAAATTTTGGTTTTGGTTTTTTGCTGTGTGGGGTTTTTTTTTCTATTTTCTTTTTAATTGGGTTTTAGTGGTTTCTGTGGCTTGCAGGTTTCTTTAAGTTGTTTTTTTTTCTTTTCTTTTCTGGTCCGGATGGGCTCAGGTGTTGGATGGGGTTCTTTTCATTTCTGTACCACACTACTGCAATTGTTGCAGCCCTGTCCCTGTAGTCTCTATTCCAGCTTGTTTTTATTTCAGCTCTAAATCCATGTTCAGCTCCCTTGTATCTCGGATCCAGCCCCACATCCGTGAGTTCAGCTCCTTTCCCACACAAACGTTTATTTCTAGCCCCACGGTCTCTATTCCAGGCCCAAGTGATTTCAGCTCCTTTCCGAAGCCCACAGCATTCAGCCCCAGCCCCACTGGCTTTAGTGCCAGCCCCAGTGCCTTTATTGGTGTCCCAAGTGATTTCAGCTCCTTTCCCACACAAACACCTTTTTATTGCAGCCCTGTAGTTTTGATTCCTGCCCCAGGTTGGGTGTTTCGGCTCCAGCCACAGCCAATATTCAGCTCCAGTTCCAGAGTGTCTCAGCTCCAGCCCCATAAAGGCACACACCCTCTTGTTCCTAAGAGTCCTAGCGTGCAGTATATCCTCATAGCTGCTATAAGTCCTTTAAAGTCCAAATCATACCCTAACCTAAAACCGAAATAACCTAGAAGGTAAGCTATTTTACTCGGGTGACCGTAACATTTTTCTCCCTTGGAAAGTATTGATAATTGTCCTCAGTGCTTTCACGCAATCAAATTGCGGCTGTATCGAATGTCAAATTGTCATCTGAGGGTGGATCTCTTGACTTGTGCCAGCTGCCAGTTTGTATTTCCTTTAAGGGGAGATTTCTTCCGGTTGAGCATAGTATAGGCCGTCCTAAAGTAATTGGTGATGTGTATTGCCGATTTGCAAGTTCTTGAATCAAATGACAGTTTTTCTTTTTCCCTTCTATGCTATTTGGTCTGTATTTATTTCCTTCTGCGAGCCTGTTCACCTACTTTTACTTGTCAATCGTTGGAGATACAGCTTTGTCTCTGAGTGCTGTTTGCTACCTGCTCTTGGTTTGACGATGGTTCCTCTTTTATTCTAGGTGTGTTGGACTTGGCTTTTTGTTTTCCTTGGCTTTGCTCTGTATGCTGTGAGCTGTGAGTATTGCTTCTCCTGAGAGGTCTAGTGGTGAGGTTTTTCTAGCTGGGGTTAGAGTGAGCATCTTGTGCACAGAGAGTTTTAGGCTTTCCTTATAAAGTAATGGGGATCAAAGGTGTAGTGTCTTCCAGGTCAGCTTACGGTTTTCCTAATTGCTTCTAGAGTGACAGGGTTCCGTGGCTTTTCTGGTAGGGTCTGAGGTTTATGGGTGTGTTTCATTGTTTTTTGTGGCTTCTTTGGTTTTGGGGCTTTGTGGGGGTTCTTTTGGGTCTTTTAATCTGTTCTTTTTCTCTACGTTTGTTTCTGCCTGGCTCCTTACTCCCAGCTTTTAAGTTCTCGTTTTCTCTGCTATAGCTTGTCTGGACTTTTTTCTTGGTCACTCTCTCTCGCTGTCTGTCTCTCTGTCAGCTCCCTCTCTGTCCTCGAAGTCTACAGCTGTCTGTGCTGTGGCCCAGGCTATTTGTCTGCAATTCCTCATCACTCCGTGTCCAGGTCCCTGCTGCTGCTGCTGCTTTTTATTTTTTCCCTATCCAGCTCGTAGCCCGGGACTGGTTTGCATTTGTTCTTCTTTCTCTGTATCTCCCTGTCTGTGTCCCAGTCCCTTTACTTTGGATTCCTCCCTCTCTGCCACGTAGTCTTGGTGAGGTTCTGCGCTTCTCCATTTCTCACTGGCCAGAGCTTGGCCCCGATTGGTTAATCCTGCCCTCCCTTCCCTGTAGCCTCTTACTTTTATCCTCGCTCCATCTATCTGGTGCTGGTTCCTTTATGATAGAGGCAGAAGAATGACGTAGTGACTCTAGGAATGTCCCTAGTTTGCCTGCACAGAGCGACCTGTGCGTCCCTTCTGTGAAGACACATGGGGTTCCCATGTTGTCTGGGGGCGAAGTGTGGCTCGTGGGTTGTTTTGGCAGAGGAGGGCTTGGGGCTTCTGTTGTGGTTTTTGTGGCACTTAGTGGTAAATGTTGGTTTGTTTTTTTGCTGTGTGGGTTTTTTTTGGTATTTTCTTTTTAATTGGGTTTTAGTGGTTTCTGTGGCTTGCAGGTTTCTTTAAG
Organism: Hypotaenidia okinawae; assembly: GCA_027925045.1. Taxonomy (NCBI): domain Eukaryota; kingdom Metazoa; phylum Chordata; class Aves; order Gruiformes; family Rallidae; genus Hypotaenidia; species Hypotaenidia okinawae. The sequence goes on along the minus strand of BSDF01000073.1, from coordinate 39,700 downwards.
TTGTTTTTTTCCCTTTTCCTTTCTGGTCCTGATGGGCTCAGGTGTTGGATGGGGTTCTTTTTATTTCTTCCAAAATTGCGAATTCCAGGGCTGTCAGAAGGGCCAGTTTTCCCCTTTTCCTGTGGTTCCCCTTATACTTGCCGTTTTAATTCCGATTTTCCCTTTTGTGTGTTGGAAACTGAGAACGTTGCTCATGTACCCACCAGAAATGGAACCTGTTTCTTTTCTTCTTCTTTTTCTTTTTCTTTTTTTCTCGCCCCCTGGTTTTAGCTTCTTGGAAATGTTGCATGCTCAGAGGAAGGTACAGCAGGGATTATCGGGGCAGTGGTAGCAATATCTAATTCTGTCAATTCCTTTTCATGCCAAATGCTTCCAGCATGTTTTGGAAGCTGTACCTGCAGAGCAAGGTCCTCGAAGCTTTTTGTCGTTGATCGTCAGAGACATTTCTTGGTTAATGGGTTTGCGGTCTCTATTCACTCTGATTTTTTGTCTTAAGTAAAAGAGTAAATGCAGGTAGGGGACCTCGTCCCATTTTCCTTTCCTTTTCCAAAAGAGTATTAACTGCAGAATAGTGTTACGGGTCAGGGTTCCATTCAAAGGTCACTTCTTGCTATTTCATTGATACACTGGCCACTCACGGTGACCATATTCAGTGACCTGATTTTTATAAAAAGTAGTACCGTGCTATAGCATTTGGAGGTAAACTCTCAGGTTCGTTTTTTTCTCTTCTTTCCCTGCTGAAGGCGAGAGCTGAGGAGCTGGTGTTGCCCGTGAGAAGGTCACACGTAACCCCGGGGCTGGGGATTCGGGCGCCTTTATCTGGACTGGACGCATCGTGGTCTGGGTCAGCGTTTGTGCCTGTTGGTCTGGAGAGAAGCTGGTGAGTCGGCAGAGGAGGTGGGAAGAGAAGGACGGGAGAGAGCCCAGTTCAGGATTAAAATGTGCTGTCGGTCTTGCTAGTTCAGGCTCCTTTCAGAAAACAAGCAAAGAGGGTTGGTAAGTCATTTTTTTTCTTCTTCTTTTTTTCTGGTTTTGATCAGCTTAGGTGTTGGGTGGGTGCTTTTACTGGGGTAAAAGCCTGCCCTCCCTTCCCTGTAGCCTCTTACTTTTATCCTTGCTCCATCTATCTGGTGCTGGTTCCCAGGTGACGCCCTTTCAGAAATCCTCCCCCTGAGAGTTCTGCATGCATGGCTATGCTTTTTGCTCTGCGGCTTTTTTCCTTCTGATCTCTCTCTCTTCTATCCCCCAGCTCCCCATCCCTGTTTCTTACTTTGGCCCCTCTGCCTGATGGCGTCTAGGTAAGTGGTTCAGTTTGTGCTGCTGTTTGAGTGTGTAGACTGACCCCGAGCCTTGGCTTTCCACTCTGTCACTCCCTGTCATTTCTTGCCTCTGTCTCTGCCCTGTTTTTTGTTGCCTTTTTCTATTTCTCTCTCTCAGTCCAGCTCCTTGGCCCCACGTTTGTTTTTCCTCTCCGTGTCTGTAGGATTCTAAGAGCTGTGATTATCTTTTTTTTTCTTCTTTTTTCTTTTTGTTTTGTTGTTGTTGTTTATGTTCCTTTATGATAGAGGCAGAAGAATGACGTAGTGACTCTAGGAATGTCCCTAGTTTGCCTGCAGAGCGACCTGTGCGTCCCTTCTGTGAAGACACATGGGGTTCCCATGTTGTCTGGGGGCGAAGTGTGGCTGGTGGGGTTGTTTTGGCAGAGGAGGGCTTGGGGCTTCTGTGGTGGTTTTTGTGGCACTTAGTGGGAAATTTTGGTTCTGGTTTTTTGCTGTGTGGGGTTTTTTTTTCTATTTTCTTTTTAATTGGGTTTTAGTGGTTTCTGTGGCTTGCAGGTTTCTTTAAGTTGTTTTTTTTTCTTTTCTTTTCTGGTCCGGATGGGCTCAGGTGTTGGATGGGGTTCTTTTCATTTCTTTACCACACTACTGCAATTGTTGCAGCCCTGTCCCTGTAGTCTCTATTCCAGCTTGTTTTTATTTCAGCTCTAAATCCATGTTCAGCTCCCTTGTATCTCGGATCCAGCCCCACATCCGTGAGTTCAGCTCCTTTCCCACACAAACGTTTATTTCTAGCCCCACGGTCTCTATTCCAGGCCCAAGTGATTTCAGCTCCTTTCCGAAGCCCACAGCATTCAGCCCCAGCCCCACTGGCTTTAGTGCCAGCCCCAGTGCCTTTATTGGTGTCCCAAGTGATTTCAGCTCCTTTCCCACACAAACACCTTTTTATTGCAGCCCTGTAGTTTTGATTCCTGCCCCAGGTTGGGTGTTTCGGCTCCAGCCACAGCCAATATTCAGCTCCAGTTCCAGAGTGTCTCAGCTCCAGCCCCATAAAGGCACACACCCTCTTGTTCCTAAGAGTCCTAGCGTGCAGTATATCCTCATAGCTGCTATAAGTCCTTTAAAGTCCAAATCATACCCTAACCTAAAACCGAAATAACCTAGAAGGTAAGCTATTTTACTCGGGTGACCGTAACATTTTTCTCCCTTGGAAAGTATTGATAATTGTCCTCAGTGCTTTCACGCAATCAAATTGCGGCTGTATCGAATGTCAAATTGTCATCTGAGGGTGGATCTCTTGACTTGTGCCAGCTGCCAGTTTGTATTTCCTTTAAGGGGAGATTTCTTCCGGTTGAGCATAGTATAGGCCGTCCTAAAGTAATTGGTGATGTGTATTGCCGATTTGCAAGTTCTTGAATCAAATGACAGTTTTTCTTTTTCCCTTCTATGCTATTTGGTCTGTATTTATTTCCTTCTGCGAGCCTGTTCACCTACTTTTACTTGTCAATCGTTGGAGATACAGCTTTGTCTCTGAGTGCTGTTTGCTACCTGCTCTTGGTTTGACGATGGTTCCTCTTTTATTCTAGGTGTGTTGGACTTGGCTTTTTGTTTTCCTTGGCTTTGCTCTGTATGCTGTGAGCTGTGAGTATTGCTTCTCCTGAGAGGTCTAGTGGTGAGGTTTTTCTAGCTGGGGTTAGAGTGAGCATCTTGTGCACAGAGAGTTTTAGGCTTTCCTTATAAAGTAATGGGGATCAAAGGTGTAGTGTCTTCCAGGTCAGCTTACGGTTTTCCTAATTGCTTCTAGAGTGACAGGGTTCCGTGGCTTTTCTGGTAGGGTCTGAGGTTTATGGGTGTGTTTCATTGTTTTTTGTGGCTTCTTTGGTTTTGGGGCTTTGTGGGGGTTCTTTTGGGTCTTTTAATCTGTTCTTTTTCTCTACGTTTGTTTCTGCCTGGCTCCTTACTCCCAGCTTTTAAGTTCTCGTTTTCTCTGCTATAGCTTGTCTGGACCTTTTTCTTGGTCACTCTCTCTCGCTGTCTGTCTCTCTGTCAGCTCCCTCTCTGTCCTCGAAGTCTACAGCTGTCTGTGCTGTGGCCCAGGCTATTTGTCTGCAATTCCTCATCACTCCGTGTCCAGGTCCCTGCTGCTGCTGCTGCTTTTTATTTTTTCCCTATCCAGCTCGTAGCCCGGGACTGGTTTGCATTTGTTCTTCTTTCTCTGTATCTCCCTGTCTGTGTCCCAGTCCCTTTACTTTGGATTCCTCCCTCTCTGCCACGTCGTCTTGGTGACGTTCTGCGCTTCTCCATTTCTCACTGGCCAGAGCTTGGCCCCGATTGGTTAATCGTGCCCTCCCTTCCCTGTAGCCTCTTACTTTTATCCTCGCTCCATCTATCTGGTGCTGGTTCCTTTATGATAGAGGCAGAAGAATGACGTAGTGACTCTAGGAATGTCCCTAGTTTGCCTGCACAGAGCGACCTGTGCGTCCCTTCTGTGAAGACACATGGGGTTCCCATGTTGTCTGGGGGCGAAGTGTGGCTCGTGGGTTGTTTTGGCAGAGGAGGGCTTGGGGCTTCTGTTGTGGTTTTTGTGGCACTTAGTGGGAAATGTTGGTTTGTTTTTTTGCTGTGTGGGGTTTTTTTGGTATTTTCTTTTTAATTGGGTTTTAGTGGTTTCTGTGGCTTGCAGGTTTCTTTAAGTTGTTTTTTTCCCTTTTCTTTTCTGGTCCTGATGGGCTCAGGTGTTGGATGGGGTTCTTTTCATTTCTTCCAAAATTGCGAATTCCAGGGCTGTCAGAAGGGCCAGTTTTCCCCTTTTCCTGTGGTTCCCCTTATACTTGCCGTTTTAATTCCGATTTTCCCTTTTGTGTGTTGGAAACTGAGAACGTTGCTCATGTACCCACCAGAAATGTAACCTGTTTCTTTTCTTCTTCTTTTTCTTTTTCTTTTTTTCTCGCCCCCTGGTTTTAGCTTCTCGGAAATGTTGCATGCTCAGAGGAAGGTACAGCAGGGATTATCGGGGCAGTGGTAGCAATATCTAATTCTGTCAATTCCTTTTCATGCCAAATGCTTCCAGCATGTTTTGGAAGCTGTACCTGCAGAGCAAGGTCCTCGAAGCTTTTTGTCGTTGATCGTCAGAGACATTTCTTGGTTAATGGGTTTGCGGTCTCTATTCACTCTGATTTTTTGTCTTAAGTAAAAGAGTAAATGCAGGTAGGGGACCTCGTCCCATTTTCCTTTCCTTTTCCAAAAGAGTATGAACTGCAGAATAGTGTTACGGGTCAGGGTTCCATTCAAAGGTCACTTCTTGCTATTTCATTGATACACTGGCCACTCACGGTGACCATATTCAGTGACCTGATTTTTATAAAAAGTAGTACCGTGCTATAGCATTTGGAGGTAAACTCTCAGGTTCGTTTTTTTCTCTTCTTTCCCTGCTGAAGGCGAGAGCTGAGGAGCTGGTGTTGCCCGTGAGAAGGTCACACGTAACCCCGGGGCTGGGGATTCGGGCGCCTTTATCTGGACTGGACGCATCGTGGTCTGGGTCAGCGTTTGTGCCTGTTGGTCTGGAGAGAAGCTGGTGAGTCGGCAGAGGAGGTGGGAAGAGAAGGACGAGAGAGAGCCCGGTTCAGGATTAAAATGTGCTGTCGGTCTTGCTAGTTCAGGCTCCTTTCAGAAAACAAGCAAAGAGGGTTGGTAAGTCATTTTTTTTCTTCTTCTTTTTTTCTGGTTTTGATCAGCTTAGGTGTTGGGTGGGTGCTTTTACTGGGGTAAAAGCCTGCCCTCCCTTCCCTGTAGCCTCTTACTTTTATCCTTGCTCCATCTATCTGGTGCTGGTTCCCAGGTGACGCCCTTTCAGAAATCCTCCCCCTGAGAGTTCTGCATGCATGGCTATGCTTTTTGCTCTGCGGCTTTTTTCCTTCTGATCTCTCTCTCTTCTATCCCCCCAGCTCCCCATCCCTGTTTCTTACTTTGGCCCCTCTGCCTGATGGCGTCTAGGTAAGTGGTTCAGTTTGTGCTGCTGTTTGAGTGTGTAGACTGACCCCGAGCCTTGGCTTTCCACTCTGTCACTCCCTGTCATTTCTTGCCTCTGTCTCTGCCCTGTTTTTTGTTGCCTTTTTCTCTTTCTCTCAGTCCAGCTCCCTGGCCCCATGTTGGTTTGTTTTTCCTCTCCGTGTCTGTAGGATTCTAAGAGCTGTGATTATCTTTTTTTTTCTTCTTTTTTCTTTTTGTTTTGTTGTTGTTGTTTATGTTCCTTTATGATAGAGGCAGAAGAATGACGTAGTGACTCTAGGAATGTCCCTAGTTTGCCTGCAGAGCGACCTGTGCGTCCCTTCTGTGAAGACACGTGGGGTTCCCATGTTGTCTGGGGGCGAAGTGTGGCTGGTGGGGTTGTTTTGGCAGAGGAGGGCTTGGGGCTTCTGTGGTGGTTTTTGTGGCACTTAGTGGGAAATTTTGGTTTTGGTTTTTTGCTGTGTGGGGTTTTTTTTTCTATTTTCTTTTTAATTGGGTTTTAGTGGTTTCTGTGGCTTGCAGGTTTCTTTCAGTTGTTTTTTTTTCTTTTCTTTTCTGGTCCGGATGGGCTCGGGTGTTGGATGGGGTTCTTTTCATTTCTTTAGCACACTACTGCAATTGTTGCAGCCCTGTCCCTGTAGTCTCTATTCCAGCTTGTTTTTCTTTCAGCTCTGAATCCATGTTCAGCTCCCTTGTATCTCGGATCCAGCCCCACATCCGTGAGTTCAGCTCCTTTCCCACACAAACGTTTATTTCTAGCCCCACGGTCTCTCTTCCAGGCCCAAGTGATTTCAGCTCCTTTCCGAAGCCCACAGCATTCAGCCCCAGCCCCACTGGCTTTAGTGCCAGCCCCAGTGCCTTTATTGGTGTCCCAAGTGATTTCAGCTGCTTTCCCACACAAACACCTTTTTATTGCAGCCCTGTAGTTTTGATTCCTGCCCCAGGTTGGGTGTTTCGGCTCCAGCCACAGCCAATATTCAGCTCCAGTTCCAGAGTGTCTCAGCTCCAGCCCCATAAAGGCACACACCCTCTTGTTCCTAAGAGTCCTAGCGTGCAGTATATCCTCATAGCTGCTCTAAGTCCTTCAAAGTCCAAGTCATAGCCTAACCTAAAACCGAAATAACCTAGAAGGTAAGCTATTTTACTCGGGTGACCGTAACATTTCTCTCCCTTGGAAAGTATTGATAATTGTCCTCAGTGCTTTCACGCAATCAAATTGCGGCTGCATCGAATGTCAGATTGTCATCTGAGGGTGGATCTCCTGACTTGTGCCAGCTGCCAGTTTGTATTTGCTTTAAGGGGAGATTTCTTCCGGTTGAGCATAGTATAGGCCGTCCTAAAGTAATTGGTGATGTATTTTGCCGATTTGCAAGTTCTGGAATCGAATGACAGTTTTTCTTTTTCCCTTCTATGCTATTTGGTCTGTATTTATTTCCTGCTGCGAGCCTGTTCACCTACTTTTCCTTGTCAATCCTTGGAGATACAGGTTTGTCTCTGAGTGCTGTTTGCTACCTGCTCTTGGTTTGACGATGGTTCCTCTTTTATTCTAGGTGTGTTGGACTTGGCTTTTTGTTTTCCTTGGCTTTGCTCTGTATCTAAATCTGATATAATTTCCCACTTTAGTATTTGTTTATAGGAGATACTGTTAGAGGATGGGGTTAGGCATGCAATACCAGAGTTTTCTTAGGATGGTCTTCAGCTACATGCTGTCAGTTAGGTGTCCTGCTTGCTTTGCTCTTTTTTAATTCAGAGAGCAGATGTAGGCTGTGTTGGCTCAATTTAAGTTGAACCACAAATGGCTCACTTTGTTCTATCTGCTGCTCTGACTTCTGATATTGAAGGCACGTCATCGTGGGTTGGTAACTGAGCAGCACTTTTAAATATTCCTGAAACTGTGCCTTGGTTTTTATGTACAGTCTGTGCAATATATTCCCTAAGCTTTTCCAGCTGATCTCTACATGACTTTGAGCTACTGATTTTGATTACTTTCTGCTTGATATTGTTGGATGTTAACTGAAATTTATATGGATTTTGTACATTGGCTGCCAAACACAAGCTTGTAGTATGCATGTAGATGATATTTCATACATAAACTTAAAAATTACAGCTAAAATCTGAAAGTTTTATTGACTCTTTTTCTTTACCAGAATCGTGTAGAGATAAATGATGTAGACCCTCTGTATGCTGTGAGTCTTGCTTCTCCTGAGAGTGAGAGGTCTAGTGATGAGATTTTTCTAGCTGGGGTTAGAGTGAGCATCTTGTGCACAGAGAGTTTTAGGCTTTCCTTATAAAGTGATGGGGATCAAAGGTGCAGTATCTTCCAGGTCAGCTTAGGGTTTTCCTAATTGCTTCAAGAGTGACAGGGTTCCGTGGCGTTTCTGGTAGGGTCTGAGGTTTATGGGTGTGTTTCACTGTTTTTTGTGGCTTCTTTGGTTTTGGGGCTTTGTGGGGGTTCTTCTGGGTCTTTGAATCTGTTCTTTTTTTCTACGTTTCTTTCTGCCTGGCTCCTTATTCCCAGCTTTTAAGTTCTCGTTTTCTCTGCTATAGCTTGTCTGGACTTTTTTTCCTTGGTCTCTCTCTGTGTCAGCTCCCTCTCTGTCCTCGAAGTCTACAGCTGTCTGTGCTGTGGCCCAGGCTATTTGTCTGCAATTCCTCATCACTCCGTGTCCAGGTCCCTGCTGCTGCTGCTGCTTTTTATTTTTTCCCTATCCAGCTCGTAGCCCGGGACCGGTTTGCATTTGTTCTTCTTTCTCTGTATCTCCCTGTCTGTGTCCCAGTCCCTTTACTTTGGATTCCTCCCTCTCTGCCACGTCGTCTTGGTGACGTTCTGCGCTTCTCCATTTCTCACTGGCCAGAGCTTGGCCCCGATTTGTTAATCGTGCCCTCCCTTCCCTGTAGCCTCTGACTTTTATCCTCGCTCCATCTATCTGGTGCTGGTTCCTTTATGATAGAGGCAGAAGAATGACGTAGTGACTCTAGGAATGTCCCTAGTTTGCCTGCAGAGCGACCCGTGCGTCCCTTCTGTGAAGACACATGGGGTTCCCATGTGGTCTGGGGGCAAAGTGTGGCTGGTGGGGTTGTATTGGCAGAGGAGGGCTTGGGGCTTCTGTTGTGGTTTTTGTGGCACTTAGTGGGAAATGTTGGTTTGTTTTTTTGCTGTGTGGGGTTTTTTTTGGTATTTTCTTTTTAATTGGGTTTTAGTGTTTTCTGTGGCTTGTGGGTTTCTTTACTTTCATTTTTTTTTCCCTTTTCTTTTCTGGTCCTGATGGGCTCAGGTGTTGGATGGGGTTCTTTTCATTTCTTCCAAAATTGCCAATTCCAGGGCTGTCAGAAGGGCCAGTTTTCCCCTTTTCCTGTGGTTCCCCTTATACTTGCCGTTTTAATTCCGATTTTCCCTTTTGTGTGTTGGAAACTGAGAACGTTGCTCATGTACCCACCAGAAATGTAACCTGTTTCTTTTCTTCTTCTTTTTCTTTTTCTTTTTTTCTCGCCCCCTGGTTTTAGCTTCTCGGAAATGTTGCATGCTCAGAGGAAGGTACAGCAGGGATTATCGGGGCAGTGGTAGCAATATCTAATTCTGTCAATTCCTTTTCATGCCAAATGCTTCCAGCATGTTTTGGAAGCTGTACCTGCAGAGCAAGGTCCTCGAAGCTTTTTGTCGTTGATCGTCAGAGACATTTCTTGGTTAATGGGTTTGCGGTCTCTATTCACTCTGATTTTTTTCTCTTAAGTAAAAGAGTCGATGCAGGTAGGGGACCTCGTCCCATTTTCCTTTCCTTTTCCAAAAGAGTATGAACTGCAGAATAGTGTTACGGGTCAGGGTTCCATTCAAAGGTCACTTCTTGCTATTTCATTGATACACTGGCCACTCACGGTGACCATATTCAGTGACCTGATTTTTATAACAAGTAGTACCGTGCTATAGCATTTGGAGGTAAACTCTCAGGTTCGTTTTTTTCTCTTCTTTCCCTGCTGAAGGCGAGAGCTGAGGAGCTGGTGTTGCCCGTGAGAAGGTCACACGTAACCCCGGGGCTGGGGATTCGGGCGCCTTTATCTGGACTGGACGCATCGTGGTCTGGGTCAGCGTTTGTGCCTGTTGGTCTGGAGAGAAGCTGGTGAGTCGGCAGAGGAGGTGGGAAGAGAAGGACGAGAGAGAGCCCGGTTCAGGATTAAAATGTGCTGTCGCTCTTGCTAGTTCAGGCTCCTTTCAGAAAACAAGCAAAGAGGGTTGGTAAGTCATTTTTTTTCTTCTTCTTTTTTTCTGGTTTTGATCAGCGTAGGTGTTGGGTGGGTGCTTTTACTGGGGTAAAAGCCTGCCCTCCCTTCCCTGTAGCCTCTTACTTTTATCCTTGCTCCATCTATCTGGTGCTGGTTCCCAGGTGACGCCCTTTCAGAAATCCTCCCCCTGAGAGTTCTGCATGCATGGCTATGCTTTTTGCTCTGCGGCTTTTTTCCTTCTGATCTCTCTCTCTTCTATCCCCCCAGCTCCCCATCCCTGTTTCTTACTTTGGCCCCTCTGCCTGATGGCGTCTAGGTAAGTGGTTCAGTTTGTGCTGCTGTTTGAGTGTGTAGACTGACCCCGAGCCTTGGCTTTCCACTCTGTCACTCCCTGTCATTTCTTGCCTCTGTCTCTGCCCTGTTTTTTGTTGCCTTTTTCTCTTTCTCTCAGTCCAGCTCCCTGGCCCCATGTTGGTTTGTTTTTCCTCTCCGTGTCTGTAGGATTCTAAGAGCTGTGATTATCTTTTTTTTCTTCTTTTTTCTTTTTGTTTTGTTGTTGTTGTTTATGTTCCTTTATGATAGAGGCAGAAGAATGACGTAGTGACTCTAGGAATGTCCCTAGTTTGCCTGCAGAGCGACCCGTGCGTCCCTTCTGTGAAGACACGTGGGGTTCCCATGTTGTCTGGGGGCGAAGTGTGGCTGGTGGGGTTGTTTTGGCAGAGGAGGGCTTGGGGCTTCTGTGGTGGTTTTTGTGGCACTTAGTGGGAAATTTTGGTTCTGTTTTTTTGCTGTGTGGGGTTTTTTTTTCTATTTTCTTTTTAATTGGGTTTTAGTGGTTTCTGTGGCTTGCAGGTTTCTTTCAGTTGTTTTTTTTTCTTTTCTTTTCTGGTCCGGATGGGCTCGGGTGTTGGATGGGGTTCTTTTCATTTCTTTAGCACACTACTGCAATTGTTGCAGCCCTGTCCCTGTAGTCTCTATTCCAGCTTGTTTTCCTTTCAGCTCTGAATCCATGTTCAGCTCCCTTGTATCTCGGATCCAGCCCCACATCCGTGAGTTCAGCTCCTTTCCCACACAAACATTTATTTCTAGCCCCACGGTCTCTCTTCCAGGCCCAAGTGATTTCAGCTCCTTTCCGAAGCCCACAGCATTCAGCCCCAGCCCCACTGGCTTTAGTGCCAGCCCCAGTGCCTTTATTGGTGTCCCAAGTGATTTCAGCTGCTTTCCCACACAAACACCTTTTTATTGCAGCCCTGTAGTTTTGATTCCTGCCCCAGGTTGGGTGTTTCGGCTCCAGCCACAGCCAATATTCAGCTCCAGTTCCAGAGTGTCTCAGCTCCAGCCCCATAAAGGCACACACCCTCTTGTTCCTAAGAGTCCTAGCGTGCAGTATATCCTCATAGCTGCTCTAAGTCCTTCAAAGTCCAAGTCATAGCCTAACCTAAAACCGAAATAACCTAGAAGGTAAGCTATTTTACTCGGGTGACCGTAACATTTCTCTCCCTTGGAAAGTATTGATAATTGTCCTCAGTGCTTTCACGCAATCAAATTGCGGCTGCATCGAATGTCAGATTGTCACCTGAGGGTGGATCTCCTGACTTGTGCCAGCTGCCAGTTTGTATTTGCTTTAAGGGGAGATTTCTTCCGGTTGAGCATAGTATAGGCCGTCCTAAAGTAATTGGTGATGTATTTTGCCGATTTGCAAGTTCTGGAATCGAATGACAGTTTTTCTTTTTCCCTTCTATGCTATTTGGTCTGTATTTATTTCCTGCTGCGAGCCTGTTCACCTACTTTTCCTTGTCAATCCTTGGAGATACAGGTTTGTCTCTGAGTGCTGTTTGCTACCTGCTCTTGGTTTGACGATGGTTCCTCTTTTATTCTAGGTGTGTTGGACTTGGCTTTTTGTTTTCCTTGGCTTTGCTCTGTATCTAAATCTGATATAATTTCCCACTTTAGTATTTGTTTATAGGAGATACTGTTAGAGGATGGGGTTAGGCATGCAATACCAGAGTTTTCTTAGGATGGTCTTCAGCTACATGCTGTCAGTTAGGTGTCCTGCTTGCTTTGCTCTTTTTTAATTCAGAGAGCAGATGTAGGCTGTGTTGGCTCAATTTAAGTTGAACCACAAATGGCTCACTTTGTTCTATCTGCTGCTCTGACTTCTGATATTGAAGGCACGTCATCGTGGGTTGGTAACTGAGCAGCACTTTTAAATATTCCTGAAACTGTGCCTTGGTTTTTATGTACAGTCTGTGCAATATATTCCCTAAGCTTTTCCAGCTGATCTCTACATGACTTTGAGCTACTGATTTTGATTACTTTCTGCTTGATATTGTTGGATGTTAACTGAAATTTATATGGATTTTGTACATTGGCTGCCAAACACAAGCTTGTAGTATGCATGTAGATGATATTTCATACATAAACTTAAAAATTACAGCTAAAATCTGAAAGTTTTATTGACTCTTTTTCTTTACCAGAATCGTGTAGAGATAAATGATGTAGACCCTCTGTATGCTGTGAGTCTTGCTTCTCCTGAGAGTGAGAGGTCTAGTGATGAGATTTTTCTAGCTGGGGTTAGAGTGAGCATCTTGTGCACAGAGAGTTTTAGGCTTTCCTTATAAAGTGATGGGGATCAAAGGTGCAGTATCTTCCAGGTCAGCTTAGGGTTTTCCTAATTGCTTCAAGAGTGACAGGGTTCCGTGGCGTTTCTGGTAGGGTCTGAGGTTTATGGGTGTGTTTCACTGTTTTTTGTGGCTTCTTTGGTTTTGGGGCTTTGTGGGGGTTCTTCTGGGTCTTTGAATCTGTTCTTTTTTTCTACGTTTCTTTCTGCCTGGCTCCTTATTCCCAGCTTTTAAGTTCTCGTTTTCTCTGCTATAGCTTGTCTGGACTTTTTTTCCTTGGTCTCTCTCTGTGTCAGCTCCCTCTCTGTCCTCGAAGTCTACAGCTGTCTGTGCTGTGGCCCAGGCTATTTGTCTGCAATTCCTCATCACTCCGTGTCCAGGTCCCTGCTGCTGCTGCTGCTTTTTATTTTTTCCCTATCCAGCTCGTAGCCCGGGACCGGTTTGCATTTGTTCTTCTTTCTCTGTATCTCCCTGTCTGTGTCCCAGTCCCTTTACTTTGGATTCCTCCCTCTCTGCCACGTCGTCTTGGTGACGTTCTGCGCTTCTCCATTTCTCACTGGCCAGAGCTTGGCCCCGATTTGTTAATCGTGCCCTCCCTTCCCTGTAGCCTCTGACTTTTATCCTCGCTCCATCTATCTGGTGCTGGTTCCTTTATGATAGAGGCAGAAGAATGACGTAGTGACTCTAGGAATGTCCCTAGTTTGCCTGCAGAGCGACCCGTGCGTCCCTTCTGTGAAGACACATGGGGTTCCCATGTGGTCGGGGGGCAAAGTGTGGCTGGTGGGGTTGTATTGGCAGAGGAGGGCTTGGGGCTTCTGTTGTGGTTTTTGTGGCACTTAGTGGGAAATGTTGGTTTGTTTTTTTGCTGTGTGGGGTTTTTTTTGGTATTTTCTTTTTAATTGGGTTTTAGTGTTTTCTGTGGCTTGTGGGTTTCTTTACTTTCATTTTTTTTTCCCTTTTCTTTTCTGGTCCTGATGGGCTCAGGTGTTGGATGGGGTTCTTTTCATTTCTTCCAAAATTGCGAATTCCAGGGCTGTCAGAAGGGCCAGTTGTCCCCTTTTCCTGTGGTTCCCCTTATACTTGCCGTTTTAATTCCGATTTTCCCTTTTGTGTGTTGGAAACTGAGAACGTTGCTCATGTACCCACCAGAAATGTAACCTGTTTCTTTTCTTCTTCTTTTTCTTTTTCTTTTTTTCTCGCCCCCTGGTTTTAGCTTCTCGGAAATGTTGCATGCTCAGAGGAAGGTACAGCAGGGATTATCGGGGCAGTGGTAGCAATATCTAATTCTGTCAATTCCTTTTCATGCCAAATGCTTCCAGCATGTTTTGGAAGCTGTACCTGCAGAGCAAGGTCCTCGAAGCTTTTTGTCGTTGATCGTCAGAGACATTTCTTGGTTAATGGGTTTGCGGTCTCTATTCACTCTGATTTTTTTCTCTTAAGTAAAAGAGTCAATGCAGGTAGGGGACCTCGTCCCATTTTCCTTTCCTTTTCCAAAAGAGTATGAACTGCAGAATAGTGTTACGGGTCAGGGTTCCATTCAAAGGTCACTTCTTGCTATTTCATTGATACACTGGCCACTCACGGTGACCATATTCAGTGACCTGATTTTTATAACAAGTAGTACCGTGCTATAGCATTTGGAGGTAAACTCTCAGGTTCGTTTTTTTCTCTTCTTTCCCTGCTGAAGGCGAGAGCTGAGGAGCTGGTGTTGCCCGTGAGAAGGTCACACGTAACCCCGGGGCTGGGGATTCGGGCGCCTTTATCTGGACTGGACGCATCGTGGTCTGGGTCAGCGTTTGTGCCTGTTGGTCTGGAGAGAAGCTGGTGAGTCGGCAGAGGAGGTGGGAAGAGAAGGACGAGAGAGAGCCCGGTTCAGGATTAAAATGTGCTGTCGGTCTTGCTAGTTCAGGCTCCTTTCAGAAAACAAGCAAAGAGGGTTGGTAAGTCATTTTTTTTCTTCTTCTTTTTTTCTGGTTTTGATCAGCTTAGGTGTTGGGTGGGTGCTTTTACTGGGGTAAAAGCCTGCCCTCCCTTCCCTGTAGCCTCTTACTTTTATCCTTGCTCCATCTATCTGGTGCTGGTTCCCAGGTGACGCCCTTTCAGAAATCCTCCCCCTGAGAGTTCTGCATGCATGGCTATGCTTTTTGCTCTGCGGCTTTTTTCCTTCTGATCTCTCTCTCTTCTATCCCCCCAGCTCCCCATCCCTGTTTCTTACTTTGGCCCCTCTGCCTGATGGCGTCTAGGTAAGTGGTTCAGTTTGTGCTGCTGTTTGAGTGTGTAGACTGACCCCGAGCCTTGGCTTTCCACTCTGTCACTCCCTGTCATTTCTTGCCTCTGTCTCTGCCCTGTTTTTTGTTGCCTTTTTCTCTTTCTCTCAGTCCAGCTCCCTGGCCCCATGTTGGTTTGTTTTTCCTCTCCGTGTCTGTAGGATTCTAAGAGCTGTGATTATCTTTTTTTTTCTTCTTTTTTCTTTTTGTTTTGTTGTTGTTGTTTATGTTCCTTTATGATAGAGGCAGAAGAATGACGTAGTGACTCTAGGAATGTCCCTAGTTTGCCTGCAGAGCGACCCGTGCGTCCCTTCTGTGAAGACACGTGGGGTTCCCATGTTGTCTGGGGGCGAAGTGTGGCTGGTGGGGTTGTTTTGGCAGAGGAGGGCTTGGGGCTTCTGTGGTGGTTTTTGTGGCACTTAGTGGGAAATTTTGGTTCTGGTTTTTTGCTGTGTGGGGTTTTTTTTTCTATTTTCTTTTTAATTGGGTTTTAGTGGTTTCTGTGGCTTGCAGGTTTCTTTCAGTTGTTTTTTTTTCTTTTCTTTTCTGGTCCGGATGGGCTCGGGTGTTGGATGGGGTTCTTTTCATTTCTTTAGCACACTACTGCAATTGTTGCAGCCCTGTCCCTGTAGTCTCTATTCCAGCTTGTTTTTCTTTCAGCTCTGAATCCATGTTCAGCTCCCTTGTATCTCGGATCCAGCCCCACATCCGTGAGTTCAGCTCCTTTCCCACACAAACATTTATTTCTAGCCCCACGGTCTCTCTTCCAGGCCCAAGTGATTTCAGCTCCTTTCCGAAGCCCACAGCATTCAGCCCCAGCCCCACTGGCTTTAGTGCCAGCCCCAGTGCCTTTATTGGTGTCCCAAGTGATTTCAGCTGCTTTCCCACACAAACACCTTTTTATTGCAGCCCTGTAGTTTTGATTCCTGCCCCAGGTTGGGTGTTTCGGCTCCAGCCACAGCCAATATTCAGCTCCAGTTCCAGAGTGTCTCAGCTCCAGCCCCATAAAGGCACACACCCTCTTGTTCCTAAGAGTCCTAGCGTGCAGTATATCCTCATAGCTGCTCTAAGTCCTTCAAAGTCCAAGTCATAGCCTAACCTAAAACCGAAATAACCTAGAAGGTAAGCTATTTTACTCGGGTGACCGTAACATTTCTCTCCCTTGGAAAGTATTGATAATTGTCCTCAGTGCTTTCACGCAATCAAATTGCGGCTGCATCGAATGTCAGATTGTCACCTGAGGGTGGATCTCCTGACTTGTGCCAGCTGCCAGTTTGTATTTGCTTTAAGGGGAGATTTCTTCCGGTTGAGCATAGTATAGGCCGTCCTAAAGTAATTGGTGATGTATTTTGCCGATTTGCAAGTTCTGGAATCGAATGACAGTTTTTCTTTTTCCCTTCTATGCTATTTGGTCTGTATTTATTTCCTGCTGCGAGCCTGTTCACCTACTTTTCCTTGTCAATCCTTGGAGATACAGGTTTGTCTCTGAGTGCTGTTTGCTACCTGCTCTTGGTTTGACGATGGTTCCTCTTTTATTCTAGGTGTGTTGGACTTGGCTTTTTGTTTTCCTTGGCTTTGCTCTGTATGCTGTGAGCTGTGAGTATTGCTTCTCCTGAGAGGTCTAGTGGTGAGGTTTTTCTAGCTGGGGTTAGAGTGAGCATCTTGTGCACAGAGAGTTTTAGGCTTTCCTTATAAAGTAATGGGGATCAAAGGTGTAGTGTCTTCCAGGTCAGCTTACGGCTTTCCTAATTGCTTCTAGAGTGACAGGGTTCCGTGGCTTTTCTGGTAGGGTCTGAGGTTTATGGGTGTGTTTCATTGTTTTTTGTGGCTTCTTTGGTTTTGGGGCTTTGTGGGGGTTCTTTTGGGTCTTTTAATCTGTTCTTTTTCTCTACGTTTGTTTCTGCCTGGCTCCTTACTCCCAGCTTTTAAGTTCTCGTTTTCTCTGCTATAGCTTGTCTGGACTTTTTTCTTGGTCACTCTCTCTCGCTGTCTGTCTCTCTGTCAGCTCCCTCTCTGTCCTCGAAGTCTACAGCTGTCTGTGCTGTGGCCCAGGCTATTTGTCTGCAATTCCTCATCACTCCGTGTCCAGGTCCCTGCTGCTGCTGCTGCTTTTTATTTTTTCCCTATCCAGCTCGTAGCCCGGGACTGGTTTGCATTTGTTCTTCTTTCTCTGTATCTCCCTGTCTGTGTCCCAGTCCCTTTACTTTGGATTCCTCCCTCTCTGCCACGTAGTCTTGGTGACGTTCTGCGCTTCTCCATTTCTCACTGGCCAGAGCTTGGCCCCGATTGGTTAATCCTGCCCTCCCTTCCCTGTAGCCTCTGACTTTTATCCTCGCTCCATCTATCTGGTGCTGGTTCCTTTATGATAGAGGCAGAAGAATGACGTAGTGACTCTAGGAATGTCCCTAGTTTGCCTGCACAGAGCGACCTGTGCGTCCCTTCTGTGAAGACACATGGGGTTCCCATGTTGTCTGGGGGCAAAGTGTGGCTCGTGGGGTTGTTTTGGCAGAGGAGGGCTTGGGGCTTCTGTTGTGGTTTTTGTGGCACTTAGTGGTAAATGTTGGTTTGGTTTTTTGCTGTGTGGGGTTTTTTTTTTCTATTTTCTTTTTAATTGGGTTTTAGTGGTTTCTGTGGCTTGCAGGTTTCTTTAAGTTGTTTTTTTCCCTTTTCTTTTCTGGTCCTGATGGGCTCAGGTGTTGGATGGGGTTCTTTTTATTTCTTCCAAAATTGCGAATTCCAGGGCTGTCAGAAGGGCCAGTTTTCCCCTTTTCCTGTGGTTCCCCTTATACTTGCCGTTTTAATTCCGATTTTCCCTTTTGTGTGTTGGAAACTGAGAACGTTGCTCATGTACCCACCAGAAATGTAACCTGTTTCTTTTCTTCTTCTTTTTCTTTTTCTTTTTTTCTCGCCCCCTGGTTTTAGCTTCTTGGAAATGTTGCATGCTCAGAGGAAGGTACAGCAGGGATTATCGGGGCAGTGGTAGCAATATCTAATTCTGTCAATTCCTTTTCATGCCAAATGCTTCCAGCATGTTTTGGAAGCTGTACCTGCAGAGCAAGGTCCTCGAAGCTTTTTGTCGTTGATCGTCAGAGACATTTCTTGGTTAATGGGTTTGCGGTCTCTATTCACTCTGATTTTTTGTCTTAAGTAAAAGAGTAAATGCAGGTAGGGGACCTCGTCCCATTTTCCTTTCCTTTTCCAAAAGAGTATTAACTGCAGAATAGTGTTACGGGTCAGGGTTCCATTCAAAGGTCACTTCTTGCTATTTCATTGATACACTGGCCACTCACGGTGACCATATTCAGTGACCTGATTTTTATAAAAAGTAGTACCGTGCTATAGCATTTGGAGGTAAACTCTCAGGTTCGTTTTTTTCTCTTCTTTCCCTGCTGAAGGCGAGAGCTGAGGAGCTGGTGTTGCCCGTGAGAAGGTCACACGTAACCCCGGGGCTGGGGATTCGGGCGCCTTTATCTGGACTGGACGCATCGTGGTCTGGGTCAGCGTTTGTGCCTGTTGGTCTGGAGAGAAGCTGGTGAGTCGGCAGAGGAGGTGGGAAGAGAAGGACGGGAGAGAGCCCAGTTCAGGATTAAAATGTGCTGTCGGTCTTGCTAGTTCAGGCTCCTTTCAGAAAACAAGCAAAGAGGGTTGGTAAGTCATTTTTTTTCTTCTTCTTTTTTTCTGGTTTTGATCAGCTTAGGTGTTGGGTGGGTGCTTTTACTGGGGTAAAAGCCTGCCCTCCCTTCCCTGTAGCCTCTTACTTTTATCCTTGCTCCATCTATCTGGTGCTGGTTCCCAGGTGACGCCCTTTCAGAAATCCTCCCCCTGAGAGTTCTGCATGCATGGCTATGCTTTTTGCTCTGCGGCTTTTTTCCTTCTGATCTCTCTCTCTTCTATCCCCCCAGCTCCCCATCCCTGTTTCTTACTTTGGCCCCTCTGCCTGATGGCGTCTAGGTAAGTGGTTCAGTTTGTGCTGCTGTTTGAGTGTGTAGACTGACCCCGAGCCTTGGCTTTCCACTCTGTCACTCCCTGTCATTTCTTGCCTCTGTCTCTGCCCTGTTTTTTGTTGCCTTTTTCTATTTCTCTCTCTCAGTCCAGCTCCTTGGCCCCACGTTTGTTTTTCCTCTCCGTGTCTGTAGGATTCTAAGAGCTGTGATTATCTTTTTTTTCTTCTTTTTTCTTTTTGTTTTGTTGTTGTTGTTTATGTTCCTTTATGATAGAGGCAGAAGAATGACGTAGTGACTCTAGGAATGTCCCTAGTTTGCCTGCAGAGCGACCTGTGCGTCCCTTCTGTGAAGACACATGGGGTTCCCATGTTGTCTGGGGGCGAAGTGTGGCTGGTGGGGTTGTTTTGGCAGAGGAGGGCTTGGGGCTTCTGTTGTGCTTTTTGTGGCATTTAGTGGTAAATTTTGGTTTTGGTTTTTTGCTGTGTGGGGTTTTTTTTTCTATTTTCTTTTTAATTGGGTTTTAGTGGTTTCTGTGGCTTGCAGGTTTCTTTAAGTTGTTTTTTTTTCTTTTCTTTTCTGGTCCGGATGGGCTCAGGTGTTGGATGGGGTTCTTTTCATTTCTGTACCACACTACTGCAATTGTTGCAGCCCTGTCCCTGTAGTCTCTATTCCAGCTTGTTTTTATTTCAGCTCTAAATCCATGTTCAGCTCCCTTGTATCTCGGATCCAGCCCCACATCCGTGAGTTCAGCTCCTTTCCCACACAAACGTTTATTTCTAGCCCCACGGTCTCTATTCCAGGCCCAAGTGATTTCAGCTCCTTTCCGAAGCCCACAGCATTCAGCCCCAGCCCCACTGGCTTTAGTGCCAGCCCCAGTGCCTTTATTGGTGTCCCAAGTGATTTCAGCTCCTTTCCCACACAAACACCTTTTTATTGCAGCCCTGTAGTTTTGATTCCTGCCCCAGGTTGGGTGTTTCGGCTCCAGCCACAGCCAATATTCAGCTCCAGTTCCAGAGTGTCTCAGCTCCAGCCCCATAAAGGCACACACCCTCTTGTTCCTAAGAGTCCTAGCGTGCAGTATATCCTCATAGCTGCTATAAGTCCTTTAAAGTCCAAATCATACCCTAACCTAAAACCGAAATAACCTAGAAGGTAAGCTATTTTACTCGGGTGACCGTAACATTTTTCTCCCTTGGAAAGTATTGATAATTGTCCTCAGTGCTTTCACGCAATCAAATTGCGGCTGTATCGAATGTCAAATTGTCATCTGAGGGTGGATCTCTTGACTTGTGCCAGCTGCCAGTTTGTATTTCCTTTAAGGGGAGATTTCTTCCGGTTGAGCATAGTATAGGCCGTCCTAAAGTAATTGGTGATGTGTATTGCCGATTTGCAAGTTCTTGAATCAAATGACAGTTTTTCTTTTTCCCTTCTATGCTATTTGGTCTGTATTTATTTCCTTCTGCGAGCCTGTTCACCTACTTTTACTTGTCAATCGTTGGAGATACAGCTTTGTCTCTGAGTGCTGTTTGCTACCTGCTCTTGGTTTGACGATGGTTCCTCTTTTATTCTAGGTGTGTTGGACTTGGCTTTTTGTTTTCCTTGGCTTTGCTCTGTATGCTGTGAGCTGTGAGTATTGCTTCTCCTGAGAGGTCTAGTGGTGAGGTTTTTCTAGCTGGGGTTAGAGTGAGCATCTTGTGCACAGAGAGTTTTAGGCTTTCCTTATAAAGTAATGGGGATCAAAGGTGTAGTGTCTTCCAGGTCAGCTTACGGTTTTCCTAATTGCTTCTAGAGTGACAGGGTTCCGTGGCTTTTCTGGTAGGGTCTGAGGTTTATGGGTGTGTTTCATTGTTTTTTGTGGCTTCTTTGGTTTTGGGGCTTTGTGGGGGTTCTTTTGGGTCTTTTAATCTGTTCTTTTTCTCTACGTTTGTTTCTGCCTGGCTCCTTACTCCCAGCTTTTAAGTTCTCGTTTTCTCTGCTATAGCTTGTCTGGACTTTTTTCTTGGTCACTCTCTCTCGCTGTCTGTCTCTCTGTCAGCTCCCTCTCTGTCCTCGAAGTCTACAGCTGTCTGTGCTGTGGCCCAGGCTATTTGTCTGCAATTCCTCATCACTCCGTGTCCAGGTCCCTGCTGCTGCTGCTGCTTTTTATTTTTTCCCTATCCAGCTCGTAGCCCGGGACTGGTTTGCATTTGTTCTTCTTTCTCTGTATCTCCCTGTCTGTGTCCCAGTCCCTTTACTTTGGATTCCTCCCTCTCTGCCACGTAGTCTTGGTGAGGTTCTGCGCTTCTCCATTTCTCACTGGCCAGAGCTTGGCCCCGATTGGTTAATCCTGCCCTCCCTTCCCTGTAGCCTCTTACTTTTATCCTCGCTCCATCTATCTGGTGCTGGTTCCTTTATGATAGAGGCAGAAGAATGACGTAGTGACTCTAGGAATGTCCCTAGTTTGCCTGCACAGAGCGACCTGTGCGTCCCTTCTGTGAAGACACATGGGGTTCCCATGTTGTCTGGGGGCGAAGTGTGGCTCGTGGGTTGTTTTGGCAGAGGAGGGCTTGGGGCTTCTGTTGTGGTTTTTGTGGCACTTAGTGGTAAATGTTGGTTTGGTTTTTTGCTGTGTGGGTTTTTTTTTTTCTATTTTCTTTTTAATTGGGTTTTAGTGGTTTCTGTGGCTTGCAGGTTTCTTTAAGTTGTTTTTTTCCCTTTTCTTTTCTGGTCCTGATGGGCTCAGGTGTTGGATGGGGTTCTTTTTATTTCTTCCAAAATTGCGAATTCCAGGGCTGTCAGAAGGGCCAGTTTTCCCCTTTTCCTGTGGTTCCCCTTATACTTGCCGTTTTAATTCCGATTTTCCCTTTTGTGTGTTGGAAACTGAGAACGTTGCTCATGTACCCACCAGAAATGGAACCTGTTTCTTTTCTTCTTCTTTTTCTTTTTCCTTTTTTCTCGCCCCCTGGTTTTAGCTTCTTGGAAATGTTGCATGCTCAGAGGAAGGTACAGCAGGGATTATCGGGGCAGTGGTAGCAATATCTAATTCTGTCAATTCCTTTTCATGCCAAATGCTTCCAGCATGTTTTGGAAGCTGTACCTGCAGAGCAAGGTCCTCGAAGCTTTTTGTCGTTGATCGTCAGAGACATTTCTTGGTTAATGGGTTTGCGGTCTCTATTCACTCTGATTTTTTGTCTTAAGTAAAAGAGTAAATGCAGGTAGGGGACCTCGTCCCATTTTCCTTTCCTTTTCCAAAAGAGTATTAACTGCAGAATAGTGTTACGGGTCAGGGTTCCATTCAAAGGTCACTTCTTGCTATTTCGTTGATACACTGGCCACTCACGGTGACCATATTCAGTGACCTGATTTTTATAAAAAGTAGTACCGTGCTATAGCATTTGGAGGTAAACTCTCAGGTTCGTTTTTTTCTCTTCTTTCCCTGCTGAAGGCGAGAGCTGAGGAGCTGGTGTTGCCCGTGAGAAGGTCACACGTAACCCCGGGGCTGGGGATTCGGGCGCCTTTATCTGGACTGGACGCATCGTGGTCTGGGTCAGCGTTTGTGCCTGTTGGTCTGGAGAGAAGCTGGTGAGTCGGCAGAGGAGGTGGGAAGAGAAGGACGGGAGAGAGCCCAGTTCAGGATTAAAATGTGCTGTCGGTCTTGCTAGTTCAGGCTCCTTTCAGAAAACAAGCAAAGAGGGTTGGTAAGTCATTTTTTTTCTTCTTCTTTTTTTCTGGTTTTGATCAGCTTAGGTGTTGGGTGGGTGCTTTTACTGGGGTAAAAGCCTGCCCTCCCTTCCCTGTAGCCTCTTACTTTTATCCTTGCTCCATCTATCTGGTGCTGGTTCCCAGGTGACGCCCTTTCAGAAATCCTCCCCCTGAGAGTTCTGCATGCATGGCTATGCTTTTTGCTCTGCGGCTTTTTTCCTTCTGATCTCTCTCTCTTCTATCCCCCCAGCTCCCCATCCCTGTTTCTTACTTTGGCCCCTCTGCCTGATGGCGTCTAGGTAAGTGGTTCAGTTTGTGCTGCTGTTTGAGTGTGTAGACTGACCCCGAGCCTTGGCTTTCCACTCTGTCACTCCCTGTCATTTCTTGCCTCTGTCTCTGCCGTTTTTTGTTGCCTTTTTCTATTTCTCTCTCTCAGTCCAGCTCCTTGGCCCCACGTTTGTTTTTCCTCTCCGTGTCTGTAGGATTCTAAGAGCTGTGATTATCTTTTTTTTCTTCTTTTTTCTTTTTGTTTTGTTGTTGTTGTTTATGTTCCTTTATGATAGAGGCAGAAGAATGACGTAGTGACTCTAGGAATGTCCCTAGTTTGCCTGCAGAGCGACCTGTGCGTCCCTTCTGTGAAGACACATGGGGTTCCCATGTTGTCTGGGGGTGAAGTGTGGCTGGTGGGGTTGTTTTGGCAGAGGAGGGCTTGGGGCTTCTGTTGTGCTTTTTGTGGCATTTAGTGGTAAATTTTGGTTTTGGTTTTTTGCTGTGTGGGGTTTTTTTTTTTCTATTTTCTTTTTAATTGGGTTTTAGTGGTTTCTGTGGCTTGCAGGTTTCTTTAAGTTGTTTTTTTTCTTTTCTTTTCTGGTCCGGATGGGCTCAGGTGTTGGATGGGGTTCTTTTCATTTCTGTACCACACTACTGCAATTGTTGCAGCCCTGTCCCTGTAGTCTCTATTCCAGCTTGTTTTTATTTCAGCTCTAAATCCATGTTCAGCTCCCTTGTATCTCGGATCCAGCCCCACATCCGTGAGTTCAGCTCCTTTCCCACACAAACGTTTATTTCTAGCCCCACGGTCTCTATTCCAGGCCCAAGTGATTTCAGCTCCTTTCCGAAGCCCACAGCATTCAGCCCCAGCCCCACTGGCTTTAGTGCCAGCCCCAGTGCCTTTATTGGTGTCCCAAGTGATTTCAGCTCCTTTCCCACACAAACACCTTTTTATTGCAGCCCTGTAGTTTTGATTCCTGCCCCAGGTTGGGTGTTTCGGCTCCAGCCACAGCCAATATTCAGCTCCAGTTCCAGAGTGTCTCAGCTCCAGCCCCATAAAGGCACACACCCTCTTGTTCCTAAGAGTCCTAGCGTGCAGTATATCCTCATAGCTGCTATAAGTCCTTTAAAGTCCAAATCATACCCTAACCTAAAACCGAAATAACCTAGAAGGTAAGCTATTTTACTCGGGTGACCGTAACATTTTTCTCCCTTGGAAAGTATTGATAATTGTCCTCAGTGCTTTCACGCAATCAAATTGCGGCTGTATCGAATGTCAAATTGTCATCTGAGGGTGGATCTCTTGACTTGTGCCAGCTGCCAGTTTGTATTTCCTTTAAGGGGAGATTTCTTCCGGTTGAGCATAGTATAGGCCGTCCTAAAGTAATTGGTGATGTGTATTGCCGATTTGCAAGTTCTTGAATCAAATGACAGTTTTTCTTTTTCCCTTCTATGCTATTTGGTCTGTATTTATTTCCTTCTGCGAGCCTGTTCACCTACTTTTACTTGTCAATCGTTGGAGATACAGCTTTGTCTCTGAGTGCTGTTTGCTAGCTGCTCTTGGTTTGACGATGGTTCCTCTTTTATTCTAGGTGTGTTGGACTTGGCTTTTTGTTTTCCTTGGCTTTGCTCTGTATGCTGTGAGCTGTGAGTATTGCTTCTCCTGAGAGGTCTAGTGGTGAGGTTTTTCTAGCTGGGGTTAGAGTGAGCATCTTGTGCACAGAGAGTTTTAGGCTTTCCTTATAAAGTAATGGGGATCAAAGGTGTAGTGTCTTCCAGGTCAGCTTACGGCTTTCCTAATTGCTTCTAGAGTGACAGGGTTCCGTGGCTTTTCTGGTAGGGTCTGAGGTTTATGGGTGTGTTTCATTGTTTTTTGTGGCTTCTTTGGTTTTGGGGCTTTGTGGGGGTTCTTTTGGGTCTTTTAATCTGTTCTTTTTCTCTACGTTTGTTTCTGCCTGGCTCCTTACTCCCAGCTTTTAAGTTCTCGTTTTCTCTGCTATAGCTTGTCTGGACTTTTTTCTTGGTCACTCTCTCTCGCTGTCTGTCTCTCTGTCAGCTCCCTCTCTGTCCTCGAAGTCTACAGCTGTCTGTGCTGTGGCCCAGGCTATTTGTCTGCAATTCCTCATCACTCCGTGTCCAGGTCCCTGCTGCTGCTGCTGCTTTTTATTTTTTCCCTATCCAGCTCGTAGCCCGGGACTGGTTTGCATTTGTTCTTCTTTCTCTGTATCTCCCTGTCTGTGTCCCAGTCCCTTTACTTTGGATTCCTCCCTCTCTGCCACGTAGTCTTGGTGAGGTTCTGCGCTTCTCCATTTCTCACTGGCCAGAGCTTGGCCCCGATTGGTTAATCCTGCCCTCCCTTCCCTGTAGCCTCTTACTTTTATCCTCGCTCCATCTATCTGGTGCTGGTTCCTTTATGATAGAGGCAGAAGAATGACGTAGTGACTCTAGGAATGTCCCTAGTTTGCCTGCACAGAGCGACCTGTGCGTCCCTTCTGTGAAGACACATGGGGTTCCCATGTTGTCTGGGGGCGAAGTGTGGCTCGTGGGTTGTTTTGGCAGAGGAGGGCTTGGGGCTTCTGTTGTGGTTTTTGTGGCACTTAGTGGTAAATTTTGGTTTTGGTTTTTTGCTGTGTGGGTTTTTTTTTTCTATTTTCTTTTTAATTGGGTTTTAGTGGTTTCTGTGGCTTGCAGGTTTCTTTAAGTTGTTTTTTTCCCTTTTCTTTTCTGGTCCTGATGGGCTCAGGTGTTGGATGGGGTTCTTTTTATTTCTTCCAAAATTGCGAATTCCAGGGCTGTCAGAAGGGCCAGTTTTCCCCTTTTCCCGTGGTTCCCCTTATACTTGCCGTTTTAATTCCGATTTTCCCTTTTGTGTGTTGGAAACTGAGAACGTTGCTCATGTACCCACCAGAAATGGAACCTGTTTCTTTTCTTCTTCTTTTTCTTTTTCTTTTTTTCTCGCCCCCTGGTTTTAGCTTCTTGGAAATGTTGCATGCTCAGAGGAAGGTACAGCAGGGATTATCGGGGCAGTGGTAGCAATATCTAATTCTGTCAATTCCTTTTCATGCCAAATGCTTCCAGCATGTTTTGGAAGCTGTACCTGCAGAGCAAGGTCCTCGAAGCTTTTTGTCGTTGATCGTCAGAGACATTTCTTGGTTAATGGGTTTGCGGTCTCTATTCACTCTGATTTTTTGTCTTAAGTAAAAGAGTAAATGCAGGTAGGGGACCTCGTCCCATTTTCCTTTCCTTTTCCAAAAGAGTATTAACTGCAGAATAGTGTTACGGGTCAGGGTTCCATTCAAAGGTCACTTCTTGCTATTTCGTTGATACACTGGCCACTCACGGTGACCATATTCAGTGACCTGATTTTTATAAAAAGTAGTACCGTGCTATAGCATTTGGAGGTAAACTCTCAGGTTCGTTTTTTTCTCTTCTTTCCCTGCTGAAGGCGAGAGCTGAGGAGCTGGTGTTGCCCGTGAGAAGGTCACACGTAACCCCGGGGCTGGGGATTCGGGCGCCTTTATCTGGACTGGACGCATCGTGGTCTGGGTCAGCGTTTGTGCCTGTTGGTCTGGAGAGAAGCTGGTGAGTCGGCAGAGGAGGTGGGAAGAGAAGGACGGGAGAGAGCCCAGTTCAGGATTAAAATGTGCTGTCGGTCTTGCTAGTTCAGGCTCCTTTCAGAAAACAAGCAAAGAGGGTTGGTAAGTCATTTTTTTTCTTCTTCTTTTTTTCTGGTTTTGATCAGCTTAGGTGTTGGGTGGGTGCTTTTACTGGGGTAAAAGCCTGCCCTCCCTTCCCTGTAGCCTCTTACTTTTATCCTTGCTCCATCTATCTGGTGCTGGTTCCCAGGTGACGCCCTTTCAGAAATCCTCCCCCTGAGAGTTCTGCATGCATGGCTATGCTTTTTGCTCTGCGGCTTTTTTCCTTCTGATCTCTCTCTCTTCTATCCCCCCAGCTCCCCATCCCTGTTTCTTACTTTGGCCCCTCTGCCTGATGGCGTCTAGGTAAGTGGTTCAGTTTGTGCTGCTGTTTGAGTGTGTAGACTGACCCCGAGCCTTGGCTTTCCACTCTGTCACTCCCTGTCATTTCTTGCCTCTGTCTCTGCCGTTTTTTGTTGCCTTTTTCTATTTCTCTCTCTCAGTCCAGCTCCTTGGCCCCACGTTTGTTTTTCCTCTCCGTGTCTGTAGGATTCTAAGAGCTGTGATTATCTTTTTTTTTCTTCTTTTTTCTTTTTGTTTTGTTGTTGTTGTTTATGTTCCTTTATGATAGAGGCAGAAGAATGACGTAGTGACTCTAGGAATGTCCCTAGTTTGCCTGCAGAGCGACCTGTGCGTCCCTTCTGTGAAGACACATGGGGTTCCCATGTTGTCTGGGGGTGAAGTGTGGCTGGTGGGGTTGTTTTGGCAGAGGAGGGCTTGGGGCTTCTGTTGTGCTTTTTGTGGCATTTAGTGGTAAATTTTGGTTTTGGTTTTTTGCTGTGTGGGGTTTTTTTTTTTTCTATTTTCTTTTTAATTGGGTTTTAGTGGTTTCTGTGGCTTGCAGGTTTCTTTAAGTTGTTTTTTTTTCTTTTCTTTTCTGGTCCGGATGGGCTCAGGTGTTGGATGGGGTTCTTTTCATTTCTGTACCACACTACTGCAATTGTTGCAGCCCTGTCCCTGTAGTCTCTATTCCAGCTTGTTTTTATTTCAGCTCTAAATCCATGTTCAGCTCCCTTGTATCTCGGATCCAGCCCCACATCCGTGAGTTCAGCTCCTTTCCCACACAAACGTTTATTTCTAGCCCCACGGTCTCTATTCCAGGCCCAAGTGATTTCAGCTCCTTTCCGAAGCCCACAGCATTCAGCCCCAGCCCCACTGGCTTTAGTGCCAGCCCCAGTGCCTTTATTGGTGTCCCAAGTGATTTCAGCTCCTTTCCCACACAAACACCTTTTTATTGCAGCCCTGTAGTTTTGATTCCTGCCCCAGGTTGGGTGTTTCGGCTCCAGCCACAGCCAATATTCAGCTCCAGTTCCAGAGTGTCTCAGCTCCAGCCCCATAAAGGCACACACCCTCTTGTTCCTAAGAGTCCTAGCGTGCAGTATATCCTCATAGCTGCTATAAGTCCTTTAAAGTCCAAATCATACCCTAACCTAAAACCGAAATAACCTAGAAGGTAAGCTATTTTACTCGGGTGACCGTAACATTTTTCTCCCTTGGAAAGTATTGATAATTGTCCTCAGTGCTTTCACGCAATCAAATTGCGGCTGTATCGAATGTCAAATTGTCATCTGAGGGTGGATCTCTTGACTTGTGCCAGCTGCCAGTTTGTATTTCCTTTAAGGGGAGATTTCTTCCGGTTGAGCATAGTATAGGCCGTCCTAAAGTAATTGGTGATGTGTATTGCCGATTTGCAAGTTCTTGAATCAAATGACAGTTTTTCTTTTTCCCTTCTATGCTATTTGGTCTGTATTTATTTCCTTCTGCGAGCCTGTTCACCTACTTTTACTTGTCAATCGTTGGAGATACAGCTTTGTCTCTGAGTGCTGTTTGCTAGCTGCTCTTGGTTTGACGATGGTTCCTCTTTTATTCTAGGTGTGTTGGACTTGGCTTTTTGTTTTCCTTGGCTTTGCTCTGTATGCTGTGAGCTGTGAGTATTGCTTCTCCTGAGAGGTCTAGTGGTGAGGTTTTTCTAGCTGGGGTTAGAGTGAGCATCTTGTGCACAGAGAGTTTTAGGCTTTCCTTATAAAGTAATGGGGATCAAAGGTGTAGTGTCTTCCAGGTCAGCTTACGGCTTTCCTAATTGCTTCTAGAGTGACAGGGTTCCGTGGCTTTTCTGGTAGGGTCTGAGGTTTATGGGTGTGTTTCATTGTTTTTTGTGGCTTCTTTGGTTTTGGGGCTTTGTGGGGGTTCTTTTGGGTCTTTTAATCTGTTCTTTTTCTCTACGTTTGTTTCTGCCTGGCTCCTTACTCCCAGCTTTTAAGTTCTCGTTTTCTCTGCTATAGCTTGTCTGGACTTTTTTCTTGGTCACTCTCTCTCGCTGTCTGTCTCTCTGTCAGCTCCCTCTCTGTCCTCGAAGTCTACAGCTGTCTGTGCTGTGGCCCAGGCTATTTGTCTGCAATTCCTCATCACTCCGTGTCCAGGTCCCTGCTGCTGCTGCTGCTTTTTATTTTTTCCCTATCCAGCTCGTAGCCCGGGACTGGTTTGCATTTGTTCTTCTTTCTCTGTATCTCCCTGTCTGTGTCCCAGTCCCTTTACTTTGGATTCCTCCCTCTCTGCCACGTAGTCTTGGTGAGGTTCTGCGCTTCTCCATTTCTCACTGGCCAGAGCTTGGCCCCGATTGGTTAATCCTGCCCTCCCTTCCCTGTAGCCTCTTACTTTTATCCTCGCTCCATCTATCTGGTGCTGGTTCCTTTATGATAGAGGCAGAAGAATGACGTAGTGACTCTAGGAATGTCCCTAGTTTGCCTGCACAGAGCGACCTGTGCGTCCCTTCTGTGAAGACACATGGGGTTCCCATGTTGTCTGGGGGCGAAGTGTGGCTCGTGGGTTGTTTTGGCAGAGGAGGGCTTGGGGCTTCTGTTGTGGTTTTTGTGGCACTTAGTGGTAAATTTTGGTTTTGGTTTTTTGCTGTGTGGGGTTTTTTTTTTTCTATTTTCTTTTTAATTGGGTTTTAGTGGTTTCTGTGGCTTGCAGGTTTCTTTAAGTTGTTTTTTTCCCTTTTCCTTTCTGGTCCTGATGGGCTCAGGTGTTGGATGGGGTTCTTTTTATTTCTTCCAAAATTGCGAATTCCAGGGCTGTCAGAAGGGCCAGTTTTCCCCTTTTCCCGTGGTTCCCCTTATACTTGCCGTTTTAATTCCGATTTTCCCTTTTGTGTGTTGGAAACTGAGAACGTTGCTCATGTACCCACCAGAAATGGAACCTGTTTCTTTTCTTCTTCTTTTTCTTTTTCTTTTTTTCTCGCCCCCTGGTTTTAGCTTCTTGGAAATGTTGCATGCTCAGAGGAAGGTACAGCAGGGATTATCGGGGCAGTGGTAGCAATATCTAATTCTGTCAATTCCTTTTCATGCCA
Source organism: Hypotaenidia okinawae (assembly GCA_027925045.1). Lineage (NCBI taxonomy): Eukaryota > Metazoa > Chordata > Aves > Gruiformes > Rallidae > Hypotaenidia > Hypotaenidia okinawae. The sequence goes on along the minus strand of BSDF01000073.1, from coordinate 10,370 downwards.
AATGCTTCCAGCATGTTTTGGAAGCTGTACCTGCAGAGCAAGGTCCTCGAAGCTTTTTGTCGTTGATCGTCAGAGACATTTCTTGGTTAATGGGTTTGCGGTCTCTATTCACTCTGATTTTTTGTCTTAAGTAAAAGAGTAAATGCAGGTAGGGGACCTCGTCCCATTTTCCTTTCCTTTTCCAAAAGAGTATTAACTGCAGAATAGTGTTACGGGTCAGGGTTCCATTCAAAGGTCACTTCTTGCTATTTCGTTGATACACTGGCCACTCACGGTGACCATATTCAGTGACCTGATTTTTATAAAAAGTAGTACCGTGCTATAGCATTTGGAGGTAAACTCTCAGGTTCGTTTTTTTCTCTTCTTTCCCTGCTGAAGGCGAGAGCTGAGGAGCTGGTGTTGCCCGTGAGAAGGTCACACGTAACCCCGGGGCTGGGGATTCGGGCGCCTTTATCTGGACTGGACGCATCGTGGTCTGGGTCAGCGTTTGTGCCTGTTGGTCTGGAGAGAAGCTGGTGAGTCGGCAGAGGAGGTGGGAAGAGAAGGACGGGAGAGAGCCCAGTTCAGGATTAAAATGTGCTGTCGGTCTTGCTAGTTCAGGCTCCTTTCAGAAAACAAGCAAAGAGGGTTGGTAAGTCATTTTTTTTCTTCTTCTTTTTTTCTGGTTTTGATCAGCTTAGGTGTTGGGTGGGTGCTTTTACTGGGGTAAAAGCCTGCCCTCCCTTCCCTGTAGCCTCTTACTTTTATCCTTGCTCCATCTATCTGGTGCTGGTTCCCAGGTGACGCCCTTTCAGAAATCCTCCCCCTGAGAGTTCTGCATGCATGGCTATGCTTTTTGCTCTGCGGCTTTTTTCCTTCTGATCTCTCTCTCTTCTATCCCCCCAGCTCCCCATCCCTGTTTCTTACTTTGGCCCCTCTGCCTGATGGCGTCTAGGTAAGTGGTTCAGTTTGTGCTGCTGTTTGAGTGTGTAGACTGACCCCGAGCCTTGGCTTTCCACTCTGTCACTCCCTGTCATTTCTTGCCTCTGTCTCTGCCGTTTTTTGTTGCCTTTTTCTATTTCTCTCTCTCAGTCCAGCTCCTTGGCCCCACGTTTGTTTTTCCTCTCCGTGTCTGTAGGATTCTAAGAGCTGTGATTATCTTTTTTTTTCTTCTTTTTTCTTTTTGTTTTGTTGTTGTTGTTTATGTTCCTTTATGATAGAGGCAGAAGAATGACGTAGTGACTCTAGGAATGTCCCTAGTTTGCCTGCACAGAGCGACCTGTGCGTCCCTTCTGTGAAGACACATGGGGTTCCCATGTTGTCTGGGGGCGAAGTGTGGCTCGTGGGGTTGTTTTGGCAGAGGAGGGCTTGGGGCTTCTGTTGTGCTTTTTGTGGCATTTAGTGGTAAATTTTGGTTTTGGTTTTTTGCTGTGTGGGGTTTTTTTTTTTCTATTTTCTTTTTAATTGGGTTTTAGTGGTTTCTGTGGCTTGCAGGTTTCTTTAAGTTGTTTTTTTTCCTTTTCTTTTCTGGTCCGGATGGGCTCAGGTGTTGGATGGGGTTCTTTTTATTTCTTCCAAAATTGCGAATTCCAGGGCTGTCAGAAGGGCCAGTTTTCCCCTTTTCCTGTGGTTCCCCTTATACTTGCCGTTTTAATTCCGATTTTCCCTTTTGTGTGTTGGAAACTGAGAACGTTGCTCATGTACCCACCAGAAATGTAACCTGTTTCTTTTCTTCTTCTTTTTCTTTTTCTTTTTTTCTCGCCCCCTGGTTTTAGCTTCTTGGAAATGTTGCATGCTCAGAGGAAGGTACAGCAGGGATTATCGGGGCAGTGGTAGCAATATCTAATTCTGTCAATTCCTTTTCATGCCAAATGCTTCCAGCATGTTTTGGAAGCTGTACCTGCAGAGCAAGGTCCTCGAAGCTTTTTGTCGTTGATCGTCAGAGACATTTCTTGGTTAATGGGTTTGCGGTCTCTATTCACTCTGATTTTTTGTCTTAAGTAAAAGAGTAAATGCAGGTAGGGGACCTCGTCCCATTTTCCTTTCCTTTTCCAAAAGAGTATTAACTGCAGAATAGTGTTACGGGTCAGGGTTCCATTCAAAGGTCACTTCTTGCTATTTCGTTGATACACTGGCCACTCACGGTGACCATATTCAGTGACCTGATTTTTATAAAAAGTAGTACCGTGCTATAGCATTTGGAGGTAAACTCTCAGGTTCGGTTTTTTCTCTTCTTTCCCCGCTGAAGGCGAGAGCTGAGGAGCTGGTGTTGCCCGTGAGAAGGTCACACGTAACCCCGGGGCTGGGGATTCGGGCGCCTTTATCTGGACTGGACGCATCGTGGTCTGGGTCAGCGTTTGTGCCTGTTGGTCTGGAGAGAAGCTGGTGAGTCGGCAGAGGAGGTGGGAAGAGAAGGACGGGAGAGAGCCCAGTTCAGGATTAAAATGTGCTGTCGGTCTTGCTAGTTCAGGCTCCTTTCAGAAAACAAGCAAAGAGGGTTGGTAAGTCATTTTTTTTCTTCTTCTTTTTTTCTGGTTTTGATCAGCTTAGGTGTTGGGTGGGTGCTTTTACTGGGGTAAAAGCCTGCCCTCCCTTCCCTGTAGCCTCTTACTTTTATCCTTGCTCCATCTATCTGGTGCTGGTTCCCAGGTGACGCCCTTTCAGAAATCCTCCCCCTGAGAGTTCTGCATGCATGGCTATGCTTTTTGCTCTGCGGCTTTTTTCCTTCTGATCTCTCTCTCTTCTATCCCCCCAGCTCCCCATCCCTGTTTCTTACTTTGGCCCCTCTGCCTGATGGCGTCTAGGTAAGTGGTTCAGTTTGTGCTGCTGTTTGAGTGTGTAGACTGACCCCGAGCCTTGGCTTTCCACTCTGTCACTCCCTGTCATTTCTTGCCTCTGTCTCTGCCGTTTTTTGTTGCCTTTTTCTATTTCTCTCTCTCAGTCCAGCTCCTTGGCCCCACGTTTGTTTTTCCTCTCCGTGTCTGTAGGATTCTAAGAGCTGTGATTATCTTTTTTTCTTCTTTTTTCTTTTTGTTTTGTTGTTGTTGTTTATGTTCCTTTATGATAGAGGCAGAAGAATGACGTAGTGACTCTAGGAATGTCCCTAGTTTGCCTGCAGAGCGACCTGTGCGTCCCTTCTGTGAAGACACATGGGGTTCCCATGTTGTCTGGGGGCGAAGTGTGGCTCGTGGGGTTGTTTTGGCAGAGGAGGGCTTGGGGCTTCTGTTGTGCTTTTTGTGGCATTTAGTGGTAAATTTTGGTTTTGGTTTTTTGCTGTGTGGGGTTTTTTTTTTTCTATTTTCTTTTTAATTGGGTTTTAGTGGTTTCTGTGGCTTGCAGGTTTCTTTAAGTTGTTTTTTTTCTTTTCTTTTCTGGTCCGGATGGGCTCAGGTGTTGGATGGGGTTCTTTTCATTTCTGTACCACACTACTGCAATTGTTGCAGCCCTGTCCCTGTAGTCTCTATTCCAGCTTGTTTTTATTTCAGCTCTAAATCCATGTTCAGCTCCCTTGTATCTCGGATCCAGCCCCACATCCGTGAGTTCAGCTCCTTTCCCACACAAACGTTTATTTCTAGCCCCACGGTCTCTATTCCAGGCCCAAGTGATTTCAGCTCCTTTCCGAAGCCCACAGCATTCAGCCCCAGCCCCACTGGCTTTAGTGCCAGCCCCAGTGCCTTTATTGGTGTCCCAAGTGATTTCAGCTCCTTTCCCACACAAACACCTTTTTATTGCAGCCCTGTAGTTTTGATTCCTGCCCCAGGTTGGGTGTTTCGGCTCCAGCCACAGCCAATATTCAGCTCCAGTTCCAGAGTGTCTCAGCTCCAGCCCCATAAAGGCACACACCCTCTTGTTCCTAAGAGTCCTAGCGTGCAGTATATCCTCATAGCTGCTATAAGTCCTTTAAAGTCCAAATCATACCCTAACCTAAAACCGAAATAACCTAGAAGGTAAGCTATTTTACTCGGGTGACCGTAACATTTTTCTCCCTTGGAAAGTATTGATAATTGTCCTCAGTGCTTTCACGCAATCAAATTGCGGCTGTATCGAATGTCAAATTGTCATCTGAGGGTGGATCTCTTGACTTGTGCCAGCTGCCAGTTTGTATTTCCTTTAAGGGGAGATTTCTTCCGGTTGAGCATAGTATAGGCCGTCCTAAAGTAATTGGTGATGTGTATTGCCGATTTGCAAGTTCTTGAATCAAATGACAGTTTTTCTTTTTCCCTTCTATGCTATTTGGTCTGTATTTATTTCCTTCTGCGAGCCTGTTCACCTACTTTTACTTGTCAATCGTTGGAGATACAGCTTTGTCTCTGAGTGCTGTTTGCTACCTGCTCTTGGTTTGACGATGGTTCCTCTTTTATTCTAGGTGTGTTGGACTTGGCTTTTTGTTTTCCTTGGCTTTGCTCTGTATGCTGTGAGCTGTGAGTATTGCTTCTCCTGAGAGGTCTAGTGGTGAGGTTTTTCTAGCTGGGGTTAGAGTGAGCATCTTGTGCACAGAGAGTTTTAGGCTTTCCTTATAAAGTAATGGGGATCAAAGGTGTAGTGTCTTCCAGGTCAGCTTACGGTTTTCCTAATTGCTTCTAGAGTGACAGGGTTCCGTGGCTTTTCTGGTAGGGTCTGAGGTTTATGGGTGTGTTTCATTGTTTTTTGTGGCTTCTTTGGTTTTGGGGCTTTGTGGGGGTTCTTTTGGGTCTTTTAATCTGTTCTTTTTCTCTACGTTTGTTTCTGCCTGGCTCCTTACTCCCAGCTTTTAAGTTCTCGTTTTCTCTGCTATAGCTTGTCTGGACTTTTTTCTTGGTCACTCTCTCTCGCTGTCTGTCTCTCTGTCAGCTCCCTCTCTGTCCTCGAAGTCTACAGCTGTCTGTGCTGTGGCCCAGGCTATTTGTCTGCAATTCCTCATCACTCCGTGTCCAGGTCCCTGCTGCTGCTGCTGCTTTTTATTTTTTCCCTATCCAGCTCGTAGCCCGGGACTGGTTTGCATTTGTTCTTCTTTCTCTGTATCTCCCTGTCTGTGTCCCAGTCCCTTTACTTTGGATTCCTCCCTCATCTGCCACGTGGTCTTGGTGACGTTCTGCGCTTCTCCATTTCTCACTGGCCAGAGCTTGGCCCCGATTTGTTAATCCTGCCCTCCCTTCCCTGTAGCCTCTTACTTTTATCCTCGCTCCATCTATCTGGTGCTGGTTCCCAGGTGATGCCCTTTCAGAAATCCTCCCCCTGAGAGTTCTGCATGCATGGCTATGCTTTTTGCTCTGCGGCTTTTTTCCTTCTGATCTCTCTTTCTTCTATCCCCCCAGCTCCCCATCCTTGTTTCTTACTTTGCCCCCCTTTATGATAGAAGCAGAAGAATTACGTAGTGACTACAGGAATGTCCCTAGTTTGCCTGCAGAGCGACCTGTGTGGGCTTTTCAGACGGGCCGCACTCCATGCATCCCAATCCAGGGACGTAGACATGGAGTGGAGCGCCACGAGAAGGTAGGTTGGCGGGTGGCTTCGGCTGCACGAGGCGGTGGACGGCTCTGTGAGTACTTCCGGATTTGCCTGTGTCTCTTTGACAGTGCAAAGCAAGCAGGAGAGCGGGCGATTTCCAAGGGAGGTGCCGCAGGGCAGGTGATCTGTTCCTAGGCGTGTGAGCGCACGGAGAAGGTGAAGCGGTCGTCTCTGTGTCGGGCTTGTCATGCGTCATGTGCCTGGGCTTTCTGGTGCTGTAAAGGGTAGCGTGCTATCCTTTGTTTTGTTCAAAGGGAGTGGATTAAGGAAATCCTCTCTTGGAACTCCTTTTAATACACAGTGTGGATAGGTTCTGAATATGTATAGGTGCGTGAGGTAACCTCATGCATAAGTATTGTTGAACGGAATAGAATCAAGAACTGACACGTAAGTTTGTGTGTCCGCAGTGGATCGATTCTCCCCTGTGCACCCAGCGCTGAACCGTGACCACGAGCAACAGATGGAATTCCCCACCTGATGTGAAGTCGCTTTGGGCTGATGGCAGGCTGCTGCTCTGTGATGGTAGGTCCTGCAATCGCAGTCATTCGGGCACTCGCGCTCAAGCGTGTGAGATGGAATAGCCAAAAGTTACTCCAAATCTAGGAACAATCTCCCGTTGGAGCCAATTAACTCTTTCCTTAGCTCGATGGGTGGGACAGGGAAAGGCTTCTAGCCGTCTAGGAAAAGTATCAACCCCAACCAAAATATTCTTTTAGGTAACTCTGTAACATCAGGAATCTCCCAGATTCACTCCTGTCTTCAACTTACCCATTTGAGTTTTCTATTGTACTGCTGGTTTTTTTAAACATGCCTTATGGCTTGCTGTTACTGAGTCAGTGGTTTCCAGCATTCGCACTAAATGCTCAATTCTATTCCACATCCTATTTCATTAGGGTGACTGTAAGACTACCTCCTTTGCGTTGCGCTCCAGGAAGTTGACCATGGATGCAGAGGGAAGACCTGAGTGGTGAGACCACGCAACACTGCCGAAGAAGCCCGTCAGCTCTGCTCTGAAAAGCTCAAGATGGACGAGCCAGAAGAATGCAGCCCGATTCTTCTTGTTGCCAACACCCGGCCAGCGATGGACGGAGGATACCTGCCCTCAGAAAACAGCCGCACCGCCGTCCTCAAGCCCAGGGCTTTGGCTTTTCCTACGAGTGTGTGAACAGCGATCCGTACGGTGCCGTTTTTCAACCCAGTGGCGACCCGGTGCTTTCAACCCTACAACTCTTTCTCTAGGGGGTATGCGAAAGAGAGCGTCTTTTAAATGAAGCACTGTAAGCCATTGATCATTTTCCTCCAGAGCAGTCAACACAGTCTAAGGATTTGTCGCTACTGGGTGCGTGTCTTCCACAATTTGATTAATAGCTCTTAGGTCCTGCACCAATCTATGCTCACCGTTTGGCTGTTGTGCTGGAAAAAAGGTGTGTTATATTCTGATTGACTCACTTTAAAAATCTTCTATTTCAAAAAATTGCTGGATCAATCTTTTAATTCCCTGTTTTGCCTGAGATGTAACTGGGTATTGTTGAATCCTAACTGGTTTTGCACGTTCTTTCTGTGGAAAATGCTGAATTGTTGCTTTTGCAAACTGAAATTTTTTATTGTATATTCTTTTACTGACTTACGAATTAAGACTGCCTTATCAGAAATACTTTGTAGGGAATTTAGGATAGTACATCAGATAAGATGGGATATTGTTAATATAGTTTTGCTGTTGGTTGTGTTAAAGTAATTATTGCAAAATCTCTCCCTCTAATAAGGGTTCAATTCTGTTAAAAGATAAAGATGATCTTGGAAGGAGTTAAAAAGTGACAGAGGCCATGGGTTGGAACCAAAGGAAATGCAGCTCAAACAGGCCAACTGATACTGGGCACAACGTTGCCAGATCAAGGCAAAGCTGTGCGTGGTCTTGATACCATCTCTCTCTGGGACAATGCCTGTAAGAATACAAAATTAACAGGTGCAAAGGACCCTGTATGGAGCTTTACCTTCCTCCAACCCTAGGCCTCTGCCCCACTACTCAATTGCCAGGACATCTGCATGTTCATATTTCAGAGGGCACAGACAAGAGGGATATGCAACAGTTTGGTGTTGTATAAGATAACTTTGTATTCTGAATACGTTAAAGTAAACCCAGGACTGATAAGGAGGAAGCATCCCAAGGATGACTGTGCATATCTGGAACAATCACAACTACGCATGTGCCGGGGAAAGGAGGTGAAAAGTTCAACCTGAGGAAAACTTGGAGCCTTCGTCACTGAGACCCCCTGACGACCACCACCACAAGAGATTGCGCAGGCGCAACTGGGAGGAGTTTATGGAAACGACTACTTGGGACTCATTTTAATACGAAGCGGGACAGGCCATGAATATGTATAGGTATATGAGATAACCTAATGATTTTGGACAGAATATTGTATAAAAGTGCCACAAACTCTGACCAAAAAGTGTGCCTACTTTGTTAGGTCACCCGCTCTTGCAAGAACGTATAGTAAATTACTGCTTCACAAATGTGTCTACCTCGAGTCCTTTTTTTAGGACCCTTTTGCATTTCTAACAAAGGTAAGAAAATCGGACGTGAAGTATTGCCTCAGTGGTCGGGACATTTGGGGAGACGTGTGTGTGTGTATTTGGACAAAGGGAAGTCCGTGAGGGAAGCGGACGGAGAAGGGCAAAGCCAAAGGTGGATTTGGTGTTAAAACGTCTCCAAGGGACCGAATGGGATATAAGGATAGCTGGCTTGAAATGAAAATAGGGGTTGGAGAGAGAACCCCTGGAAACCTTCCTCCATACAGTCCCTTAGGGAGGATGGAAAGGCATGTCTTGTTGGGGATACCTGTAAGTCGTGAGGAGACATCCTACGCGAGGTAAAGAGCATTGGTGCTCGCCCCACGGGTGGATTTGAATCCGGTGAAGTACGTGAGACCCTTTGGTGGTCTGGCTTTCTCACTACTTGGGATAGCGGAAGCAATGTGGGATAGATCTCATTTATAACATTCTGCAGCCCACAGGAATTGAAATTTACAGCGTTGTGGTTATGCTTTGTGCATGCAGTAAGTTTTTGTGCCCGGTACCGTGTATCGGATGAGTTGTTTGAGTGAGAGTTGTGAGTGAACAAGTCTGACTGCAGGGTGAGTGCTGAGTCTCCACGAGGAGAGTGGCTGGAGACGGACACAGTGAATGGCAGATTTAAACTGTTTGTGTAAGTGAAATGAGTTTTAAATGAGTTATTTTCTGGTGCTCTATATACGGATCAAAGGATCTGTGTGTGTGTGTGTGTGTGTGTGTAAACTGTTGTGTGATTTGTATGTAAGCAGCAGGTTGTGGTGCAATTTGGAAGCCATTTTTGGTGTGATGAATGGGAGGAAGGAACGGTCTGATTGGGATGGCGTTTCTGGTTTGGGACAGTTTAAGTGGATGGTGTGTGGAGGTTTGAAAACTGAAATTAACTAAATAAATGGTGGCATATGGGAGGAGGACTCTTTGACAGCTTTCGGGGCTCCCGGTCAGGAGCAGGAGCGGGTCTTTGCCCGTCTTGTGAACAGTGTGGTTTGTGTATGATGTTGCTCTTTGAGTTTTGTAACGTGAACTGTGTAACTACGATGTGACCTCCTGAGAATGAATAGGGGAAATTTGGATACTAAAGCATGGTCCTCTCAGGATGTTTTGCCCTTGTGAATACTGTACGTAAACTGCGTAATTAATTATAGGATGGCCGTCCTTAAGGCAGCCAATATCTATAATAATGTCTCTATAATAATGCTGGCCGAAGGGATAGATAAGCTATACGATCTTCTTGAGATGCACTGATCTCGTCCCTCACCCCAGGGACAGGATTGGGTGCAAAACTGCTGGTTTCACTGAATTATCTGGGCTGGCTGAATCAGTGTAAAAAGGCTGTGTGTATTCAAGCCAGGTATGAGTGTTAGAGGCAGGGCATTCCCCCTGCTGCTCTGGGAGATCCGATCCGCCTTAAACCAATGATTAGGGGTCTCCCTGAAGCCTTGAAAAGCCTAAAGGAAAAGATTCTGCAAGCAATTGATCATAATACTCGCTACCCCAACCATCAGGAACAGCCTGTTTTAACATGGGGAGAACTATTACAAGAAATTGTTATTTATGGCACAAAGGTGGGATGCTTAGAGGAAGGTTTAAATTCGCAGGTCTGGATTTGCCAGGCAGGTTTTTTTATAAGTATCCCCACCCCCCTCGGCAAACCGGTCCTCAGCGCAATGGTCTGTGAAGAAAGAATACCTTGTCCAGCTCTAAGTGGGCAATTCACAGATTATTCGCCCCGTTGGTAAACTCGGTGGAGCGGCCAATTCGCAAGTTGATGGAATTTTCTGATACCACCGAAACACAGGAGAGGGAAGTCTTCTGTGCCTGTCAGTGAGTCCTTGCTCAGACCTGAGGGAGGACCTGATGGATTTAAACTAGAAAACGCGGGGCGGGGGGAGAAAATTCAGGCTGACCCACTCCCGTAAAACCCTTCCTTAGAATGGCCTGACCAGCATCCTAACCCACATGTTATGTGAACCGCTGGTCCCAGGCGCAGACCTGTAAATTTCACAATTGATACGGGAGCTCAAATAAGTGTTATCAGGCAAAAGGTTAGGACTGACCCCTACCCAAGAGAAAATAAATGTAGTAAGAGTAACTGGAGTCCCTGAAAACAGACCAATTAGTACTGTGTGTGTTTGGTCTCCAGGGGAAAACTCAGTATCTAAGATAAAGGTTGTCATTGGTCCATACTGAAATAATATACTAGGATTTGGTGTCCTAGCAAAGTCTGGAAACTACCTAATGGAAGAGTGTGGAGCTTTGGAGCCCCACTGTGTGAGGTTCCAGTGCTTGAGGAAGCTGTTAAGTCACATTCTTCCTGAATAACGATTGTTAATCAA
>BSDF01000072.1:0-122853 GCA_027925045.1 Hypotaenidia okinawae | reverse complement strand
TCACTTCCATGGGTTTATTGCAGTGCTGGGTGCATGGAGGAGCTTTCCTCCTCACATGCACCCCGAGGAGTCAGAGGGACACTTGTTATATAGATTAATGTATAAATATTCATGTGGTTTCTGAGAAAGCCCCACCCATTTCTAGGGAATCTAATACATCTGTAAATAGGTTTGTGTATCTGTGGCAGCCAGGAGTGGAAACGCCTTGAGAAATCGTTCACAATTTGGCATGAGGACTTGACTTACCCTGACCACACAAAGTCAGGCCTCAGCCCATCTCCAGATGCTTCTTGACCTCAGCCCAGCTCGGGGCTGTGACCACTTCCCTGGGGAGCATGTTCCAGTGCCCCACAACCTCTTCTTTAATCACTGGTGTCAAAACAATCACAAGATCTACGAAAAAACTAACTCAGGCTGCTCAAAGAAGTGTTTAGAAGGGGGAGAAAGGGAAATCAACCCCTCATCTCACCTAGGCTTTGCCTCTGGCCACTGCCAGGCCTTCCCGCTCGTGGGCCTCTCTGGTCGCAGCCATTCCTACAGGCCCATAATGTCTTCTGCTTGTCCTGATGGACTGGAGTTCCTTTGTTCCCACCTAGGAGTCTTGTCATGGTTGCTTGACCCCTCTGCTGTCTCTTTCAAGCCCTTTTGCTGGACAAGCTCCCAGACCATCCCTCCATTCGTGGCTGTTTGTGGCACAGCTCAGGCTGGCCCATGCATTTAGGGTGGTGAGGCACTACAGCAGGTTGCCCAGAGAAGTTGGGGATGCTCCCAGAAGAAAGCTGTGTGATATAACCAGTAGCAATGGTGACCTTTGATCAGCAACCAACTCGAGCATTGCCTGGAAAAATGGGGGTAGCTGCTGTAACAGCAAAAGCCCCCAACAAAACACCCTTTTCCTTAGGAACAAGTGGCTGTAAATTGACTTCCTTGAAGTCGTTAGCTGTCCTAAATCAGGCTCTCTTAAATTGATGGGGAAGGCTTGTTCTGCAACCTTGAGGGTTTGAAGCATTAAATACTTCCTGACAGAGTTAAGTTCCATAGTGTGATTGCCAAAGTAGCTGTAAGGAGACATGAACTTGTTTACAAAGCTTGGCTTTGCACACAGAAAGGGGTTTGGTCAGTGCAAAACTCTTGACCCCTCATATTAAGGCCTCATGTTCTATTACATGCCCTCTTTTTGTTTGACATCAGACACTGCAAACATGACATCCCTCCAGGCCAAGTAGGAAAGGATTTTCTCTATAAACCTCAGGTTGTAATGGGTGATGAAAGGCACAGGAACTGATCATCAGAACTTCTGGTTGTTTGAGGTCTGTGCTGTTTGCTGATGGCTAGATGAGGCCATGTTCTGCCTGAAGCAAGGCAACCATACAGTTTTGCCAAGGTCTAACAATGGCCCAGCTCTTAAAGACCTGTTTAAGTTTGCTATCAAGAGTTACAACCTTGGGTTTTTTTGTTTTTTTTTTTTCTTTAGGCTTATTTGCTTTTTCATCTGTAAATATTTGTTGAGTGATATTTTTTCCATCCAGGTTTTGATGACTGCCATCTTCTATGTTCAGGTGTCATCATCTTATGTTAAAAAAAAAAAAGTGATAGATCACCATGCAGGCAAAATTCCTGTGTTAATATATGATCTTCTCTTCCACTTGAGGAACAAATCACTTACATTTTTTTAAAAAAGGTCCCTACTACACGTTAATAATTTCAATTAATGGATTTAGTGCTCACTTCAAATATACAACTTTTAATTTCTTCAGCAATTAACTCCAGTTCCACAGAATGGTTTGGGTTGGAAGGGACCTTTGAGATCATCCAGGTCCAACCCTCTGCCATGAGAAGGGACTCCCTCCCACTAACCCAGGGTGCTCCTCCCAGACCCCTCAGACCCACCCTGAACCTCTCCAACCCCTCCCCCCTCCCAGGACCCCTCAGACCCCCCTCCATCTCCCCACCTCGCCCCAGCCTGACCTGTCCTGAGCATTCTGTGAGTATTTTGGGGCATGGCTGAGGTAAACATCAAATAGCTATTAGGATGGTAGAAACAAAGCCATTTTAACCCAGAACCACCAGGTTGGAGAAGACCTTTAAGATCATCAAGGTCAGTAACAGCCATTACTTTCCCCAGTAATTACTCTCCTTTTAGATTAGCTGTAATTAATCACCTGGATGTGAACCTGTGCAGTCTGCTCTAGGTGAACCTGCTTTAGCAGGAGGGTTGGACCAGGTCATCTCCAGAGGTACCTTTCAACCCTTACCATTCTCTGATTCTGTGGTTTCTTGCCCAGATATACTATTTCCCACAGCATTTTCAGGAAGCTTCCGCTGCCTGAAGTCTTCTAAAGGCTCTTTACACTTCTTTTCACTCATCACTCATTTACCATTCTGTGCTTCTATGATACTATTTCACCACAAAGAGCAAAAAAATCCCAGCCCCACCCAATTTTTACTTCCTTTCCCTCTCACTGCAAGGAGTTAATGGATAATCTCAGAACTAAAAGCGAGGGGGAGATTTATGGTCAGGGTTACAAGGTCCAAAGGTACCAGCAGCCTTCTTGAGCATCACCAACAGATGCAAACACCCCTGTGCAGATTTCTTCAAGGGGGAGCTGCGTTTCTGGAAACCCAGGTTTGTGTTTTTATTGTTTATTTTGGCTACATCTGTAAAGAAGAGCTCTGAATGTTTTCTTAGCCCTCTTTTTCCTGGGAGGCATTGTGTTGTGTTGTGTTGTGTGGCATAGCAGGCATGTTTGGGGTTGTTCTGAAAGCTCTGGGTATTATCTTTGCCCAGCTCTGCTTTGTATGTAGTATTTTTACATGCTGAACTGCTGCTTGGGAGAGAGAAAAACATCCCACTGACCTTTATACGTATCGACCCTGAAGCCATGCTTGCTGTCAGGTTTGGCTTTGGGGCTGAGCAGGGTTGGAAGGGATAAATCCATGCTCTGGCAGCCAGATGAAGGATGTAAAGACCCCTTGGGAAGCCTCAGGCAACGATTAATATCATGTATTGGGCACAGATCCCTTACTGCACTTTGCCATTTGTTTTTTACTCCCTGCTCAGGGTGTTTGTTGCAGTCTTTGTATTTGTTATGGTGTTGGCAACAGCGTACCTGGCAGGCACGTTAAGCCTTGCTGCTGTTTTCATGGCTTTTCAGATTTCTTCTCATATGTTTTGGCTTGTTTTCCCTTCCCTTCCCTTCCCTTCCTTTCCCTTCCTTTCCCTTCCTTTCCCTTCCTTTCCTTCCTTTCCTTCCTTTCCTTCCTTTCCCTTCCTTTCCCTTCCTTTCCCTTCCTTTCCCTTCCTTTCCCTTCCTTTCCCTTCCTTTCCCTTCCTTTCCCTTCCTTTCCCTTCCCTTCCCTTCCTTTCCCTTCCCTTCCCTTCCCTTCCCTTCCCTTCCCTTCCCTTCCCTTCCCTTCCTTCCCTTCCCTTCCCTTCCTTCCCTTCCCTTCCCTTCCCTTCCCTTCCTTCCCTTCCCTTCCCTTCCCTTCCCTTCCTTTCCCTTCCCTTCCCCTTTTTAAGGCAGAATTCATGTTTTAGGCTGCTGTACCATTATTGTCTTTGCCATTTACTCTAAGGAGCAATCCCAAGTCCTGTTGCTACTACTACTACTGGGACATATGTCTGCCCAGCTCAGGAAGTGCTCACTTCATAGCCATTGGCTATTACCAGTGCCAGAGTGCCTCCATATGAACAATCATAGGACTCCTCTGGCTACTCAATCACTCCCCATCTTCCCCTGGGGTGTAGCTGAGCGTGTGGGTCGTGCACTTAAAGCTGGCAAGAAGATGTTGGAGTGAATCTGGGAGTGATTGTAGCTCGATTATGCAGCACTCCATGTAATTTATTTTGTCTTTAAAGAGAGTTGTGTCTTTCTCATAGGTATGGGGCTCTCAGTCCAGCTGACAGCACTCATCTTCATCTTGGTATCTACACACCATCACACTGAAGGTAGCTTTGCCCTGTCATGGATTGATTTTGCTCTGTGCTAAGTCAGGTTTGGAGATCGTGAAGGGATTGGGACTGATGCCCCCTGTGACTTTCTTCTCTACCAGAGGAGGTCCAGATTGAGATGAGTTCTTTGCATTGCATGTGAACACCACCTGGATGTTCTGGGGTTCAGCCTGCTCAACTGTAGGCATTAAAATTGACACCTCTTTGTCTAAGGTACATCTACAGTCAGTAGGAGAGGACGGGCCCTTCCAGAGCACGACATAACTCACCTCAGAGCCCCATCTTCCCAGGGAATGAATTGCTCTCTGGGGAATGCAGTGTCTCAATGCTTTGTCTTACAAGATGATGGCCTCAGTGACTCTTTTAAGGGGCAGGAATTTGATGAGATGAACCTAACGTTGCCAGCACCAATAAGGGAGGTAATTTTCACTGGCATGATATGTTGGATGCTGGTCATTTGAAAAGGGGGATGGTCTTTAACGACTTGTGTTTCAAATGTGTCTGTATTGGTTTATTTATAGTCAATTTTTCCTCTGCTGCTCCTGGTCTAAGCTGTGAGAAGATAAGGGCTGCAATGTTAGTGGGGAAAAAAAAAAAGCACTTTTAGGGTGTTGCAGATGCAAAACTTCTCACAGACTTCTTCCCCCTTATTGTTTAAACCCACTGTGACTGCTGAGCATAGCTCACACATTTCTCTCTCTCTTCTCTAGGGGGTGGCCATGATCCATTGCTTGTCCTGGATGGTTATGAGGATGGTGGCATTAGGCTCAAATGTTTCTCTGAGAGGTTGTTTTCTGAAGTTCAGATACAGTGGACAGATGGTAGAGGAGATAACGTCACTGGGACTCCTCTCACCACTGACACCACCACTGCAAATGCCAGCAGCTCCATCATTCTAAAACCAGGATCTGGAAACTCTGCCTCCTGCAAAATCATTGATAAACTGCTGAAAACCTCAACGGAGTCTTCAGTCGTCGTTGCAGGTAACCACCAGCTCCTGTCCTTGTGAGCAGGCTGCCCCAGAACCTCAGTGCTCGTGGAACAGTCCAAGTGAACTGCTCCTACGGGTGTCTAGGGATGAAATGTGGATCCAAACCTGGTTTGTTTCACTTAGATATGTAATCAAAGCTGATGGTTCAAGGGAAGTTATAACTGATGGTCTGAAATCGTTTGTAGATGCCTTCTTCCCTGCCACTTCCCCTTGGCTGGCAGCTTTTTTGGTCATCCTGCTCCTGAGTGTGTTCCTGGTTATCGCCGCGATTTATAAGCTCAGAAGTAAGTCCTGCTCTTCCTGCTAATTCAGCAGTTCAGCTGAAAGGCAAGATCACCGTGTCTGGAATTAATCTGGGCAGGAGGGTAAAGGGTTATTAAGAAAAAAATCACACCCTCATGATTCTTCAGCCATGGGGTTTTTTTGCCATATTTTAGCTTTCCTAGCGTATTTACTCTTAACTATCCCAACATCTCAGGCTATAAACCTGTAAAAAAAAATCACATTTGCCAATATGAATTGAGATATTATATTGGGATTATGTAAGTATATGCAAATCAAGGTATTTTGAAAAGAAATGGCTTCTGCACCAAGCATTTCAACCAGGAAGTATGAAAATCTTCATTTGAAAAGCTACAAACCAGAAGATAATGTTTTCCTTCTCTCTGCTTCTCCCCTCTCTCTCTTTCTCAGAGATCAATAAGATGACCATTCGTGAAAGTAAGTCATATTAATACCACATTTAAGACTCATATCTATGCTATAGGTCATTGTGAACCTCTTGAAAGACAAGTGTAACAGTGCTATAAACCATATAAACCACAGAGTCTTCAAAAGATTGTGACTTTGGTTGAGCCTAACCTCCCTGTAGGCTCCAGCTGGGTTGTCCTTGGGCAGTAAGTCACCTCACATTCAGGGAAAGAGCATCCCAACGCTGATTTCTGCTCCTGATGAGAAAATTCTTCTTTTAGATGGTTCCAGGCCATTAAACTCACCTTTTGTGCAAAGCTTTCCCAGGTTTTCTTCCCCCTGACCTACCATCTATTTAAAAATCTATCTAAAAAGTTATCTTTTCCAGAAAAAACTACTTTTTGACAGTTTTCCATGCTGTCATGTCAGTGGATGCCCCATCCCTGGGGGTGTTGAAGGCCAGGTTGGCTGGGGCCCTGGGCAACCTTGTGTAGCTCCAGGCCTGGAGGTTGGTGGCTGGGCCTGTGGTGAGGGGCTGGAATGGGCCCAGATTGGTGGTGGGGTCACCATCCCTGGAGGGGTTTCAAAGGCCTGGAGATGGAGTCCTTAAGGACATGATAAGGGTCTGGAAGGGGCTGCCCAGAGAGGGGGTGGGTGCCCTGTGCCTGGGGGTGTGGAAGGCCAGGTTGGCTGGGGCCCTGGGCAACCTTGTGTAGCTCCAGGCCTGGAGGTTGGTGGCCCTGCCTGTGGCAGGGGAGTTGGAGCTCTGTGACCCTTGGGGTCCCTCCCAACCCAGACCAGGCTGGGATTCTATGAAAACTAGTTGCTTAATTAGAAATAAATTAACTTTTGAAATCTAGTCACTTAACAATCAGTAATTTATGTGTGTGTAGATACACCCACAAGGATGGAGACATATAAATCGTGGTTTAATCACTTCTACACAGTCATTAAAATGGAATGTTAAGTGCTTGAAGAATTATTCTTAGGATATCAATTTTTTTTTCCCCACAGAAAATGCAGAAACAGAAATTCGAAAAGGTAACAGCTTTTCCCAGTGATTTCTGTCTATAAATCTCTTTTTTTTAGATCAGAAATTGTTCACTGATCTTTGTATGAAGACCATTTCATGGTCATTCCAACCAAGGCTGCCCTTGAGCTTCATATCCTCTACCAGCCCCTTTCCTTGTTGGCTTCTCTATCACTTGGAAGGTCGTTTTTATCAAGCTCAGATAATTTAATGTTGGATTAGGAGTTGCCATACAGAACACAGTGGAACAGACAGAAAATTCAATGTATTTGTGTTAAAAAAAGGGAAAAAAATAAGGAAAGGAAGGAAATGGTGCTTTAATATTTACATATAATCTCTTTCAGAGATAGAGGAACTCCAGTGTGAACTAGGTAAGAATGTAGTTTGACTTCTTTGCTATGTTGGGTTTGAGTGTCTTTTGGTTAGAAGAATCCTCTATACTGAAAATGTCATAAAATCACAAAATAGGGTCCGTGCTGAAATTGTTTTCTATTCTAAAGCTGGGGTTTTCAATTAAATTAATGGTATCTGTTATAATCTTCTATATCACTGGCTTTCAGCCAGTGGATTTTATCTAGTCTAAGGTAATAATCTAGACTCCTAGATTAGGAGGATGCAGGATGGTTACCTACAGAGGCCAATTTACCCCCCACCTACATTGAAATGATATCCTGAATTTAATGCCAATCCCCAGCTCCCTAAATGAGAATATTCTTTAACACTCACATTCTTAGCCACATTTTGTGTTATTTTGGCTTGAGAAATGTTGCATTCTCTGCTATTTCTGGGGTTTGTTGCTTTGTTTTTCAGAAGAGGAGAAGGAAAGATCTTCCAAGGGTAAAACAGCATTTTTTTTTTTTATTTTCCTTTTAGTACCATGTGCTGTTCTCTTAAAAAAGATGCTTTGTAGGCAACTGTTCTAGGAAAATGGTTTTCAACGCAATTTAGAATACTGGAGTTGAGAATTTCTCTCAGAACTTCATATTTATAAAGATTAATTCCCTTTTAACGAATTAAATTAATTGAAAAGTTGTGGTATGTGTATGTGTGCAGACAGTCCCCCTCTTTTTATCTATAGATATATATCTGTATCTATAGGCAGAGAGTATTTATGGATATTTATATCTGTTTACCTCTGTGTATAAAGTTATTTTTCCATTGCTGGAACCAAAGGATAACATTGGGTTTTATTTGCAAGCACGAAAGAAATCTGATCTCAAGCTTTGTGTTACTGAGAGAGGTTTTTACTCTCCTTATGGTGCTCTCTGAAGTGTAAATATGCTTGGGATTGCTTTGTTTTAATCACTCCCTAATTATTTCTATACATTTTAGTTTGTTTCGTTGTGGTTTGTACTCAGGAATATTTGTGTGACATTATTTATTACCAGAGAAAACTTATATAATGCATGTCTGTTATTCTACAAACAGTTGAATCCTATAGATATGAATAAAATAATATATAAAATAGATTAATATATTATAAAATAGATTAATATATTATAAAATATAAATACAATAGCTATAAACAGATTAATAATCAGATTAGTCCTATATATATAACCTCCCTATATATTAGTATATCCAATATAATGAATGTACCATAATTTGCCTGATTTAGTCATCCCAATTTTTAATTTTTTTATTTTTTTTTTTGTTTTGTTTTGTTGTTTTGTTTTTTCTCTTTGTAGAAAATCAGGATTTGTTGCCCAGAATCGGTAAGGATATTAAGTTAACACTGGCCCTCAAAGTGAAATCATTTCTGATCGGAAATAGCACTTCAGAACTGAACTGTGCTACAATTTGAGGGCTATTCCAGCACCTCAATCTCCTCCACACTGATTTGCCCTTAAAAAAAAGGGGTTTTTTTGACTCCTCAATGTCTGTTTCCATTCCAATTCTTTAAGAGTTTAATTTTTTGCTGCAGCTGAGTAGAAAACTGATTTTCCTTCCTACAAACTAACTGATATTTTTGAAAGAAAGGGGGAAAAAACCACCCCTTTTATACCCATTTTAACCGTTCAACCTCCTGTTTGTCATCTGAGAGGGTCTGGAATTATGGCCACAGGTCCCATTACCTGCAGGTGAACCAGTTGTTATCTAAATTTTGGGCAGTGAGGGTGAGGCAGCGTCCTTGGCTCCTCTCTTGCTGAGAGATGAAGTCATCCAAGAATAGTTTTAGAGAGGTGGTTGAAACAGCAGTCAAGAGACACTTTCTGATGTGCCATTCTCCTTCTCCTGACCCTACACAGAGTCCAGGACGCTAGCTTGGGTCTAGAAAAAAAGTCTAGCCCTCCAAAAGTAATCTATCATCCTTTCCCAAGTCCTAGGCTAGGTCTTACTTAAGGGATGTCGTAGAGGAAATACTCATGGTAGCACAGAAACCCTACAGAAAAGCATGATGGTAATCTAACCTTCTGTCATTTTCAGGCAAACTCCAAAAGGAACTGGGTGAGTTGAGAGCTGAAAACTTGTTTTTTTATCAAATATACACCCCCAAATGTACTAAAATCAGGTATATCAACTTTCTGCAGTAACTTTAACAACTCTTTTCTTGCAGATTTCAGGAGAGCCCAGAGCAAAGCAGGTAAGCCCAGTCTCATGTTCTTCCATTCACCGCCAAAGTCCATCCTTTGTGTTATGAAAAAACTCACATGCTGTGAATTTTTGGAGCCCGTTGGTTGAGATAAGCACCTCAGTTTCCTTAGGCGCCTCCCATCTACTCAGCCCTCGATATCACAAGTTGGGGGTGGAATAATTTCTCTGCAAGCTAGGCTCTTTCCATGTGTTGTGTGGCTTTGAGAGGTTCAGGTTGGGGTTTTGTTCCAAAAAATCTGGCTGCCAGGTGGGCCTGACCAGGGACCCTGGGTGCCCTCAGTCAGAGTAAAGTTGACTTAATAAAGGCACTGTGAAGCCAGAGAAAAAGCATGCCATGATGGATATTACTCCTGCTGTTGAGTTTTTGACTGATCAAAGCACACTCCATATTCCTGGGGTATTTGTGTTTGGTTCTTATTTTATATAATTTCTCTCCTTAATTTATTTCCTTTGAAATTACTGTTTGTTTTCCTGAAAATTGGAAATAACTTGGTGCTTTGTCTTGTCCGTCCTCCTCCTCCGTCCTCCTCCTCCGTCCTCCTCCTCCGTCCTCCTCCTCCGTCCTCCTCCTCCGTCCTCCTCCTCCGTCCTCCTCCTCCTTCCTTTCTCCAGTCAATATCACCCTGGATGAGAAATGCAAACATCCCAGCCTCACCATTAAAGAGAAAAACAGGGTCAAGTCCTCCACCCAGGAAGAAGTCCTGCCCAAAGCGATGGTGGCAGCTACTGAAGGGTTTTCAGAAGAGAAACATTACTGGGAAGTGGAGGTGGGGGGCAAACCAGAGTGGGAGCTGGGTGTGGTGCTTGAGGAAATTAGAAACACCCTGATAAACGGCAAGATGAGTACTTCCCCAAAGGAGAATTCACTCAGCCTGCAGTTCTCTCAGGGACAATACAGCCTGAGTGATGGAAGGAGTGTAAACTACTGCAAGCCCTGCAGAGTGGTGGGTGTTCTCCTGGATCAGGACTTTGACCAGCTTTCATTCTTCGACGTGGAAGAAAAATGCCTCCTCACATCTCAGTTTCTTGAGTTTTCTGGGGCACTTTACCCATTCTTCAGCCCAGGCTCCGATGGGGAATGGTTGGGAGTACGCCCTGTGAACGTTGAAAGCTAATTGCCCTCCTCTGTGTGATATCCCAGGGACAAGGGGAGGTTAGTAAATCCATAATGCGATGAGTCACAGAGGAAGCGAAAGCGTAAGGAAGAGGGAAAAGAAGCATTATCAGCCTCTAAATCCATAGGAAAGAAATGATCTCTGAGGTTTTCTCAGGGATTTATGAGTGTATAATATTTCTATGTATTATATGCTTTATGGGCACCCAAGACCCTTTGATGGGCACCCAAGACCCTTTGATGGGCACCCAAGTCTCTTTTCATAGCGCCTCGACCCTTAGTAGAGCACTCAAGACCCTTAGTAGAGCACTCAAGACCCTTAGTAGAGCACTCAAGACCCTTAGCAGAGCACGCAGGACCCCTTGATGGGCAACCAATATCTTTTTCATAGAGCCTGTGACCCTTCTAGAAGCACCCAAGGCCCCTTATAGGGCACCCAACGACACTTCTAGGTCACTCAAGACCCTTTGGGTGGCACCCAAGACCCTCTGAGAAGTGTCCAATACGTAGAAAAACGTGTACTAAGAAATAATTTTGTGAAAACCCAAACTAAATGTTGCAGTTTTGGTTTATTTTACTTGCACTAGAGAAAAAGTGGATGTCTCTTTGTATTTGTTGTATTCGTTGTTTATTAATTTTTGACTAATAAACCCATTTGTGTATTCAAGAAGAGCATTAATGCAAGCACCTGACTTTACACAAGCTTAGAAAACTATTAGTAACAATCAAATCACTAACTAGGAAGTGTAAAGAGTCTTTTTGTCTGCTTATTAGAGGTGTTAAGCGGTAAGACTGAAATCCAGCATCTGCTCTATCACTCTCTTTCATCCACTGCACAAAGGGTTGAGATAAGGACAGGGAGATCTCTCAGTGATTACTGTCATGGGCAAAACAGATTCAGCTTGGGGAAATTTAGTTAATTTTAATTTAATTTTAATTTATTTTAATTTTTTATTTTTATTTTTAAATTTTTTTAAATTTTTATTTTTATTTTTTATTTTTATTTTTTATTTTTTATTTTTTTATTTTTTATTTTTATTTTTTATTTTTTATTTTTATTTTTTAATTTTTTAATTTTTAATTTTTATTTTATTTTTATTTTATTTTTTAAATTTTTAAAATTTTAGAAATTTTTTAATTTTAATTTAATTTTTATTTTATTTTTAAATTTTTTTTTTTTTTTATTTTTATTATTTTTATTTTTTATTTTATTTTATTTTTATTTTATTTTTATTTTATTTTTATTTTATTTTATTTTTATTTTTTAATTTTTATTCTTTTTTTTTTTTATTTTATTTTTTATTTTTATTTTTTAATTTTTATTCTTTTTAATTTTTATTTTTATTTTTTAGGTTTTATTTTTTAGGGGTTTTTTTTTTGGTTTTTTTTTTTGGGTTTTTTTTTTGGGGTTTTTTTTTTTTTTTTATTTTTTATTTTTTTTTGTTTTTTTTTATTTTATTTTATTTTATTTTATTTGTTGCAAATGGAATCAGAGTAGATTAATGAGACCTAAGAAGGATTCTTAGAAAACACCTTACACCCCCACATCCCAGGCTTCACTTTGATAAGGGGACCTTTAAACTCATCTAGTTCAATCATAAAATCCCAACCTGGGCTGGGTTGGAAGGGACCCCAAGGATCACAGAGCTCCAACCCCCTGCCACAGGCAGGGACACCAACCTCCAGGCCTGGAGCTACACAAGGTTGCCCAGGGCCCCAGCCAACCTGGCCTTGAACACCCCCAGGGACGGGGCACCCACCCCCTCTCTGGGCAGCCTGTTCCACTGTATTTTCTAGGAAAATACACTGTATTTTCTAGGAAAACACAGAAATACCACTGTATTTTCTAGGAAAACACAGGCCATATTCAATTTCACAACAAAATCACCCTATTTCAAGAAGCTACTCCTCTTTAACTGAGCAAATTCTCATGGTTGATTCTTTGTGTGAGTTTTTAAAGAAAGGATACAGCTCCTCTGAGGATGCACAGCCTTTAAATGTGAACATCACAGACATATCAGCAATGTTGAAAAAAGTCAATGTTTTCTCTTCACAATTAAGGTAAACTCCAACTTTCCTGGGAGATTTCTGCACCTTTATCCGTAGCCATGGGTCAGTTCTTGCCCAGTAATCTTTATAACTCAACCCCAGAGCCCAGAATCCTTCTTTAGGCGAAAGAGAAATCGTTCCTTTCCTTGGAGCGGATTTTCTGGCTACTCCCAGGTCCCAGTCCTTGCTTTGTTCAACCTCCACCTCCCAGTAATGCTTCCCAGAGGAGAACCCTTCTGAGCCCAGCGCACAGACAGCTGAATCAAAACTCCCTTCGCTCTGAGTCACGGTCTGGACCTGTGATTTATGTGTAAAACTCTTCCTGTCCACAGCAACCAACAAGTTGGGATGGGCTGTGTCCTCATCAACCTTGATGTCATCTACAGAAACGGAGTAAAAGGCATTTGTAGATTCACAATCCAGTCCATGCTCAGCCCTGCTTCTGTGTGCTATTCACAGATTTCAGGCCGTTGAGTAAATAAGACATATTTAGAAATAAATACATTGGAAAATAAGCTCATTGTTTTACCTGCATTGCCACGAGCCTTTCTGAATTCTGAAAGGAAATAAGCAGGGTAGGGGGGAAAATGAGTAAGAAAAACCAAACTGCAAGCATTGGCTGAAAATAATTTCCAGTTCCAAGTTGGGAAATCTCATAGTCTAAGGTTAAACTGTGCAGGTCAAATGCTACTTGAGTTCCTTCTTCCTCTCTCAAACCCTGTGATTACCTGAGGTCTGAAGAAGGATCTGAAGCTGGGATGGGTTTCCTCTTTGGGAACTACTCTCTCTCTAAGGACTCAATATGATGCCTTACCTGTGTTCTACGTGGATGCCCCACTAGCACATTCCAAACCATGGGAGATCCCTGGTCAGCGCCCCAGTGTTGCCAGGGTAACAGAAAGAGATGCTCCCCGAAATCCCAGCCACATTTCATACATGTCTCAGGTGGGGATGGGTAAAAAGGAACAGGTTGGGTTCTGTAATCCTCCAAAGGGAGGAGAGAGTCCCCTTTTCAGTGAGCTTCTCACCTGTGCAACCCTGGTAACTTTGTGCAGGGAAAGGAAGGGAAGGATGGTGGAGAAGATTATGGCAGGCAGAGAGTCTACTATGCAAGGCATGCTCCTAAGAAGCCAATTAAGATGAGTAAATATTAAATATTTGCCAGGACAGAACCATCTGAGCTTGTTCTTTTATGGGTGTGAGAGGAAAAGATGACCCAGCACGGTAGGATGATGAAGCCCTGAGATGTGAGCTTCAGGGATTAGCTTTAGGGATGTGAAAAAGGTCAAGTTTTGGATGAGTTCCTGAGGATGTGAAGAGAGAGGTGTGACATGTGCACCTGGAGTGCAGGAAGGGCTTTGAAGCCTTCAAGTTACAAGGTTTGGATTCATTGTCCCGTCAAAAAACCACCACTTTTCCTCTCTTCAGACTTTCCCTTTCACTAGTTTTAAGAGACTTAAGAGGCAATAATGACTTACCAATTTCTTTCCTCAGATTCACTGCAAACAAGAAAAAAAGCATGGAAAGAAAAGGTTACAGTGGATTAGCCATCAGTACTTAGGTAGTACTACAACATGACTCTGGGTACAGATAATTCTATTGATACCAAAGTTCATCCATACCCTGAAATGACATATTTTTTAACCCCTGTTTCTGGAGTCACCATAGGTTTTCATTCACTCATGTCTTCACAACAGGCATTCATCCCTAAATAGGGTCTTGTTCTTAGGTATCCATGGAGGACTTACCCAACTAGAAAGGCTAAGTGATAGGAGGTGATTTTTTGAACATCAGAAGGCAACATATATAGAAGTACAGCCAGGTCATTAAAACTGGAGGTAATTAAAGGACATTGGAAGCATACAGCTTCTATAAACAGGGCCCTTTGAGATACTGTGAGTTATTCCCATGGATTAGGTTTGGCTTCATAATGGAAACAGCTGAATCTTTAGCCAAAACTGGACTGTCTTATCACAGTTTCTCTGCCAAGTCACCGTGGGCAACAGGAGTAGAAGACACCGAGTAAGAACAAGAATGAGAACCTACAAAACTGACCACACTGGCACATTCTGCCGCGGTGGAAAGCTTGGAGCTGCATCTCACAAGCTTCAAATTCTGGCAGGGATCCCTTCAATACCCCCCATGCCTCCCCCAGCTTCCTCAAAGGCTCCAAAGCTGTTGGCTCTTCAATATCCTCAATATCCTGCCAGCACCAAAGCCTCCACCAGCCAGAAGACCTCACACATCACCCAATGAAGACCTCCAAACCTCAAAACTAGTTGTCTCACAGGGCTTCCAGAAAGGCAGCGACACTCACCAATCTCCTTTGCCAGGTTCCCTGCAAGAAGAGGGGGACAGGAAGGAAGGACACCTTGCTTAGAACTCCATCTGGCCTCCAAGAACGATGGAGGGAAACGCTGTGTCGTCATCAGCAAGGCACGCTAGGCTTTTGCTAAGACCTGTCCCCAGACAGGATGCCCCAAAAGCACAGAGCCATGGTGACAGGGCACTGCATGGATGAACCCTCGTCAGCCCTGAGCGCTGCCCTGTGTGGTGGCTAGAGCTTTTCTGGGCGTAGCCTGGGAAGTCTTCATCAAGGACCACACTGGACCTCTGTGAGTACCCAGCCCCAGCCTGGACTGCCCTGGGCACTGAGCCCTGGTGACAGCTTGCTGCTTGTACTCACCCTTCTCTGCATTCTGCGGTGCCACCTGTTGTAACTGGGGCCCGGCGCAGACATCCTGCATGGCTGCCAACTCTATTGGTGGGAGAAAGGAGAGGGACTCAGGCAGAGCTTGCCTCCAGCCCAGCATTCCTGACACCAGCCATGCCTATGCTGCAGGCTCTCCTGGCTATCTCATGGGGGGCAGGGGTGACATGCCCTCTACTCTCCTACCCTGGCACTGCATCCCACTGACTGCTTGCTCACATGGGCCCCAAAGAGTGACACTCACCAATCTCCTTCTTGTGTCCTGTAATCTCCTTCTTGGGTCCTGTAATCTCCTTCTTGTGTCCTGTAAGAAAGAGGGAGAAGGATGAAGACCTTGATGATGCACCCCAACTCCAAGGAGGACAGGGAGAATAAGACCCAACCAATAAGGACAATGGGAGAGAGAGAAAAGAAAAGCCATTATGTCTCAGAGCATCATGAGCACTGGGCTCAGCAAGGAGCTCTTCCCCATGAGTTCTCAGCCAGGAACAAGGGAGGACAGGGACACAAGACATCCTGTTTTTGGAGAGTGTCTGGGTCCTGGGCTCCTGGCACTCTCTGGAGCCAGATCTATCCCATGCTCCCTCCCTGACTGCCCCACCACCACTGTGGCCATTCTTGGCGTAGCCTGGGAAGCCTTCAACAAGGCACACTGGACCTCCCTGAGTACCCAACCCCAGCCTGGACTGCCCTGGGCACTGAGCCCTGGTGCTTGTACTCACCTTTCTCTGCATTCTGTGCTGCCACGCATTGCAACTGGAGCTCTTCTGTGAATGAAGGGGAGGAAGAAGGGAGAGCAGTCAGGGCTGCCACCTAGAAGGTGCTGCCCAGTCAGCAAGAGGGCCCCCAGTCCTGAGAACATCCCACCAGCTATGAAGAATGTGTGTTTGTGCAAGAGAACAGCCATGGACCCCAGGAATAGGACAGCCATGGCCCTGTCAGCTCTACAGTAATGAACTTATACCATGGGCAGGCAAGGAGACTAAAGCCCAAATGGACACAATTATTCATCTGCCTCTGAGATGGAACTGAATGGCAAAGAAACCACAAGTAGGAACTCCACAGAGGCTTTTGAGGAACCCCTCCAAATCAAAAGAGGAAGAGTCCAAGTCCAGCCCACACCTGGCTGTGGGGCAGTGCCTTGGCAAAGCTCAAGCCAGGGGGAACCTGGTGCCACTCTGAGCCTTGGGTCCTGTAGGATCTCTTGATGTGGCACTAGGGGAGAAGCTGGCAATGCTGGAGCATCCGTCCTCATCCACCCCAGGACTTCTATCCCAGAGGGAATGCACATGGGCAGGAAGCAGCACTCACCATTCCTCGCACGCAGTTCCTCTGAGGAGTCACCAAGGCACAGGAGAAGAGGACATCAAGTCAGAGAAAGATCCACAAGGTCCTTGCAAGCCAGAGCACTCTGGGACTGTCCAGCCCAGGCAGGGATGGAAACCACCTCTGCCACCTTTCCCTCCTGCTCCTGCCTGCATCAAAACCTCCACCACCCTGGACAACCTTCCCCAACAACCTTCCAAGGCAACCCCAAGCCTCACTCATCACAAGGGTTGTGCCCGCTCCTTGAGGCCCCTTTCCACAGGGACATTTGGTGGGAGAAAGGAGAGGGACTCAGGCAGAGCTTGCCTCCAGCCCAGCTGTGTATCAGCATTCCTGACACCAGCCATGCTCATGCTGCAGGCTCTCCTGGCTATCTCATGGGGGGCAGGGGTGACATGCCCTCCCCTGCCCTACCCTGCCACTGCATCCCACTGACTGCTTGCCCACATGGGCCCCAAAGAGTGACACTCACCAATCTCCTTCTTGTGTCCTGTAAGAAAGAGGGAGAAGAATGAAGACCTTGATGATGCACCCCAACTCCAAGGAGGACAGGGAGAATAAAACCCAACCAATAAGGACAATGGGAGAGAGAGAAAAGAAAAGCCATTATGTCTCAGAGCATCATGAGCATTGGGCTCAGCAAGGAGCTCTTCTCCATGAGTTCTCAGCCAGGAACAAGGGAGGACAGGGACACAAGACATCCTGTTTTTGGAGAGTGTCTGGGTCCTGGGCTCCTGGCACTCTCTGGAGCCAGATCCATCCCATGCGCCCTCCCTGACTGCCCCACCACCACTGTGGCCATTCTTGGCATAGCCTGGGAAGCCTTCAACAAGGCACACTGGACCTCCTTGAGTACCCAACCCCAGCCTGGACTGCCCTGGGCACTGAGCCCTGGTGACAGCATGCTGCTTGTACTCACCCTTCTCTGCATTCTGTGCTGCCATGCGTTGGAGCTCTTCTGTGAATGAAGGGGAGGAAGAAGGGAGAGCAGTCAGGGTAGGAGCTGCTGCCAGCACTGAGGACAGGGACTCCCTTGACTCAGAGACCCTCAAATGGAGCCCCCATACTTGCTGAGACCCATGGACCTCCCACATGCTCCACACACCTCACAGTCATGCCCCTGCCTGGCACAGACATCCTGCATGGCTGTCACCTCTACTGGTACCACAGCCAGATGGCTGGTTGGGCACATCAGGTGCTGAGGGGCACAGAACCTCCTCTTGGCAAGCATCAGGCAAGCCAGAAGCTGGACTTCCTCCACCACATCTGCCCCGTAACCTCTTTGTTGCTCACACCAGGAACTCAACCTGGCAGCTTCCCACTGTCCAGGGCACCGTGTTCCCTTTTCCCAGGGATGGATCCTGTCCCTTGGGCCACCGCTTGCCCCCTTGACTCAGCAGCAAGGACACAGATGGAGCCCAGTCAACCAGAAGGCCCCCAGTCACAAGAACATTCTGCCTCTGAGTGTGTACTTGATGGCAAAGACATCACAGGCATGCACAGTTAATACAGGGAGACACCCCCCACCCCTCAAAAAAGAAGAGTGAAAAGGCAGCCCTCATCTGACTGTGGGGTTTTCTCTTCAGTGCTAGGAAGAACTTTTCAGTGGGGTTTCATGGGGAAATTGCTTACCTGCTAAAATAATGATAAGGAGGAGACAGATAATCCAGGGTAAATTACTGTTTCCTGAGAAATGGAGAAAAAAAAAACCAATTTAAAAATGAGATGAATTTCCTTGCTCTGGAGCTGGCACACCCCCAGAGTGGCCATTTGGTCATGTAATCCACACCCTTTGGACACGGTTAGCAGAAGAATGGCAGCGTCTCTGTGTGCCTGTTAAGTAGTGATTAGTCAAAGCATGCAACTGAATGCTTGAAAGTCATGAGAACCACGTGTGAAACCTCATCTGGGTTTCCCAATTTGTCTGGGACGCCTTGTGTGCACTGATTAAAGGAATCACCCCAGCAATTCTATCCCTTGCATCCTAGCCTCTCTCTTTGGTTGGCATGGGGCAGCTGCAAGTTTTTGTCATGCCCCCAAACAGATTCAACTGTTGAGGGTTGGGGGATGGAATAATTCAGAGTGTTAGGATGAACCTTCTCAGGAATGGAGGGCGAAGCAGTAGCTGAGTGGAAAGGGAGTAGCTTTGCTCAGAGAACGCCAAGGCACATGATACCTCTCAGTTGCTGCATACCTGACTGTTGAGCAATTTGTGGACTGTGTTCCCCATCAGTGGTCACAAAAGAAGGTGGAGGCTGTCCACAGGGCACCTGAATGGAGCTTTCTATTGCAAAAACATTGTCCATCTCCTGTAGAACGGTTGTCTGGGCCAGTGAGGACAGATCTTCTCCTTGGTGACTAACCCACATCACTTTGGGCTTTTCATAGGTACCTTGTATTCTGCCCTTGTATGTACAAGTGCTTGAGTGTGGCACAGTGATTTCATTCATGGAACCTGTAACAGAGGTAATTTAGCACCATCACATCTCTCACAACACAGACAGACCAAGCACACCGTGAAAGGGACCTCACAGGACGCTTGCACGCTCGTTGTCCCATCTCTAATCAAACCCATCTGGCTTTTGAGCATTTGATTTTTAATAATTCCCCATTTGGAAGAGTCGTATGAGCTTTCTGTGTGTAAGAGTGAAACTGCTGAGATAAATGGCAACCGACAGGATTGTGCACAAGGAGCTCTCCCAAACCATAAGTGATGCAGCCTCAGACTTCAGGTGGCAGGGTGAAAACCAGAAGTGATAACACACAGGTTCAGACTGTTAAAAATAAGGGAGAGCTATGAGCCCCTTATGGGAACTCAGCCCGAAGAGGCAGAGCACTGAGATCACTCTCAGCATTGTCCTGGGTCGTTGTTTCATGGTGTTCCCTTGGAGATGCCACAAAGGCAACCAAAAACCTCCATCACCCATCAGCAAAGACTTCTCCCGAAGGGTAGGACACTGCTGGATGCTTGGGGCTTCAGGGAAGGTGTGGGATGTGCCCAATTTCATCTCTTCTAGCCACAATGAAGGGGTCTGAGTCCCTCAAGCAGGTACCAAACTGTGACCCACCTGATCGGCGTATGTTGGACTCGACGAGCTCCACCACACAAACCACATCCACGTTGTCACAAGGCACTGTGATGATGCTTTCCACCGTGAAACTCTCTCTCTCACTCCAGCTTAGATTGGTCTCAGCCTCCACGTTTACCGTGTCCCCTCCATAGCTCATCCAGAAGACCTCAGGCTTTGGGTACCACTGTTTGGACTTGCACGTGTAGCGACACGTGCCGCCCTCCTGCAGGTCCCGGTCCAAGGTTGGCTTCTGCCCAATTGCTGCAACAAAGAGTAGCGCCACGCTGAGCAGTAGGGCATCTTCCTACAGGGACATAGCCAACCCCAGTGAGCCAGGGTGATCAAAGGTGAGGAAGACCAACTGGGACGTTGCAGAACAGATGGGAACTCACATGACAGAGAGGGGGATGATTCAGGCCCGTGGAAAAGAGTGGTGCAGAGAGAAAGAAGAGGGAGGAATCATGCTCTGTCTTGTCCAACATGAGGTATTAAGTTAGCCTACCACATGGTGGGTTCAGAGGAAAAATGAAAAGGCCTTCAAATATGCCATTTATCTTCATGCAGTTCTCCATTGTACAGCTTCCCCTGCGGTAAGATGCACTCCCTTTCCTCCTCAGTTCCCTCTATTCAGGACTGAAGCAAGACTTTCCATGTACCTCCCATGTCTTCACTTACTCCCCCAGTTTCTCCATGTGACCACTGAACGTTATGGACTCCTGGTTTCCTGGAGATGGCTGGAAACCTGCCTGCTGACGGGAACTAGTGAATGAATTCCTCATTTCCCTTTGATTGCCCGCACAGCTTCTACTTATTAAACCAGCTTTTATCTCAAGCCACAGGTTATCATACTTTCCCCTTTCCAACCACTTCCTCCCTCCCACTGAGGCTGGGATTGAGCAAGGAGCTGTGTGATGCTTAGCTCTTTAGCCGTGTGATGCTTAGCTCTCTACTGCAGTTGAACAATAACAAGGTCTTGGCTCTCCAGCAAAGAACCACTGAGTCACGATGGGAACTGAGCTCAGCACAGCCACAGCAGGTGGCACTTCATGGTGGAAATGCCCCAGCTTACCTGTAACGGTCAGGTGAGTTGTAACCTCCTGTGTGACAACACTGCTGTTCACAGCACAAGCGTACTCTCCCTCGTCAGCTACTCCCACTTGCCGGATAACCAGGAGAAACGCTCTTCTCTGCCAGTGTCCTGCCACCCTCACCTGCTCCTCGTCCTGGCACTGTTCCACCACCCCTCCCAAGCTGGAGGAAGAGCAGAGGGGAGCATCCCTCCCCTTGTCCGGTCTGTACCACAGCACGCTCACGTTAGATGGGATGCTGTCTGGCAGCTGGCAGGACAGAGTCACTTGCTCTCCAACAAGGACAACTGATGGTTCAACGCTGATGGTGACAGGCACTTCACCTGCAGAGGTGAGGCAGGAGGAAATGCATCATTGCAGAGAGGGAAGAAAGCCACATTTGTTAGCTGAGCTCTAGGTTAAAGTCTCACGGTCGCTTACAAGAGGACAGAGTCATTCTTACCACCCCCCACCTAGGCACAGACCTTCTTTGATTACCAAATTTCTTGGGTTTATATATCTCAGTTGTGTAACACACCCATGGAACATACACATGGGTGTTGTGGGCAGTGATTTATGCAGGAAGGCAATAGGTACCCTCGTGCAAGGACTGCGAAACAAAGGTCCCTGGGCTAGGCACATCTTACCCCCCGTCAGGTCCAAAGATCTGTGCAATATTCTAGGCATTCTGCAGGTTTACAGCCTGCAGAGCAACCTGCACATGCACAGACTCAGTGACCCAGGAGAGGCTGAAAATGCCTCCCTTGTGTGCAGCAAGGTGATACACCTGGGGCTGCTGCCCCCAAGTAGCTGGCACCCCAGAGCAGGACTGGGGTGTCCCATGTCATTAAGATGGCTGGTGTTATCCCAGATTTGGGCTTGGGGGATGTCAGACACCACATACAATCTACAGCACATTTTTTTCCCTTAGGGACAATGAACTGATGGGCAGTAGTGATATCTTAGGCTAATTGGCTACCAGAGGGGAGTTTCTTACCTGTAAGCCACTTTCCAATTAAAACACATGTTGGAAGGACCATGAGCAGGACTAGCAAAAGCTTCCTCTCTGAGCACAAACCCTCCACAAATAACATGTGGTTCAAGCCAAATTCCTCCTATTTCCCTTGGAAAGGGATGATGAACTGTGGAATTGAGAAGGGAAGGAAACAGAAGGGAATGGGTCAGGTGAAAGACAGAAAGGCAAAGGCAGAACCTGTGTTCAGGTCCTGGGGAGCTGCGCCACGTTGGTGGCTTCTGGCTCCTTTCTGTGGGAGAAACCCACCCACTCTCCTTCCCAGGCAGTCCCTTTTCTTGGACACAGGGACATCTGGCCTCACACTTCAAGCCAAGGCTCTAATACAATGTCCGATGCATCTAGGAAACCTGGAAGTATGTGCTTCATACTTCCCAGCCTCTGCTGATTCTGTGAGCCACTTGGGTAAGAACATTGTCCTGGGCAAGGGTGTGATAATCCTTTTGCTTCATTATAGACAAGTAGGTGGGGTCCTGGTGCATGAAGGAGAGGGAATAGGAGTAACTGTCTGGTCTGCTTCTCCCACAGCCTCCTTGGAAACTTTTCTAGGGTCCCATCTCAGAGGGCTTGGGCAAAGAGATGCGTTGCACAGAGCTGCACCTCTACAGCTCCTCTGTGCCCAGCCAATTGTGACTCTACTCCCACCAGCCACTCTCTTCTACCTTCTATACAGTTCCTCACAGAGCCTGGCAAAATCAATCCAGCCCCATCCCTTATCTCAGCGGCTGCATTATCTTGCACCTGCGATCTAAACTCCCAACCAGTTTGTACCCTTGTCCCCTCTTAGCAGAAGACGTTGGTGAACTGCTGAAGTGTTCAGTAGGGCAATAGAACTGGAGGAACTATTATGTATGGAAGCACCCAGGGTGTACAGCAGGACCTGCAAGGGTCTAGCATTTACTATAGATGTACAGACTACAAGAGGGAGGAAATAAAAGCTCAGTGCAAGAGAACACCAGACATCCCCCCCATCACCTGAAAGGCAGGTTAGAGGGACAATAAATGACCCCCAAGAAAGTCCCCTCCTTGTGCTTTACCAAACTCCAGAGTCAGGTTGAGCTGCTAGGCACGAAAGCTCAGCTCCATATGAAAATATACAGTCACCCACATTCTTACTACCAACTGGGGTTTACAATATCTTTCCATAATGGGGGTTTTGATGGACAGAGAATTGACCATCCAATATTTTAAATGAAAGAAAAAACAGCAAAACACATCTGGCTGCCACTGCTTTGTGCATTTGCATTCCCTGCTGTGCTAAATATTTATACCTGCATTGCAAAGGTAATTTTAATAGGTTTTTACCATTCTAAAGCAGAGGATGTTAGATTTCCAAAGGAGATTATATATAAAAAAATTAGTTGAGTGACATAAAGTATCTAAAACCACAGTACAAATCTCAAAAAGACTAGCTGATTAACATATTCATAGGTTTAGTGACTAAAGTAGTCCTTCCTTACTGGTGCTAAGATATCCACCACTTGATTCTCATTCATTAGCCCTCAGACACCACTTACAAAGTAGTAAATAGAATATATCTGCACTTGATTCTCATTCATTAGCACCACTTATGGAGTAGTAAATAGAATATATCTGCCCAAAAGACATTATTAATATATTCTTCTGCTGTTTTCATTGTGCATCCTTTCTAGTATATATAAAAGAAATGTTCTTCTCTTACCTTTTGGAAGGAGCTTCTTGGCTAGAGCTTTTAGAAAAAAAATGCAGGAAGGAACAAGATGACTCAAGCTGAAGTAGGAGGAGCAATTCTGGACTGCTGGGAAAATGATAAGAAATGGCTTTGCTCCTATTGGTTGACTCAAGTCTGATAGGAGATGGTAAGTAAATATAAGAAGCTGATTTTCTGGGTTTATTTGGTTTCTGTGGCCAGGTACCCACACCACATCCCCTGGACATCCCTACAGGTGGGTTTCCCTCAAGGTGAAAAGAGTGAGGAAGAAGGTCTGGAAAAGAGGAGTTGTTGTGGACTTATCACATCTCCCTAACTCAGGGATGGGGGGAGGTGGAGGAGTCAGGAGTAAAGAACTGGATTTGAGGCTGGGAAAAAGAAGCATGGGGGGAAGGTTTGTTTTTTTTTTAAGGTTTTTGTCTCTGTTTCTCACTATCCAATTTATTCTAATTTCCAGTGAATTAAACTTATTTTCCTCAAGTTGAGGGGTGGTTTTTTTTCCATCATGGTGTTATAAGACTTGATGGGAGATCATAGAATCATAGAATCATGGACTGGTCTGGGTTGGGAGGGACCCCAAGGATCACAGAGCTCCAACCTCCCTGCCACAGGCAGGGACACCAACCTCCAGGCCTGGAGCTACACAAGGTTGCCCAGGGCCCCAGCCAACCTGGCCTTCAACACCCCCAGGGACGGGGCACCCACCCCCTCTCTGGGCAGCCCCTTCCAGCCCCTCACCACTCTCTCTGCACAGAACTGCCCCCCAATCTCTCCTCTCCCCCTTCCCTCCTCCAGCTTCACTCCATCCCCCTTGTCATGCCAGGCTCTGCCCTTGAACAAGCTGATTCCCCTCCTGTTCCTCTGCTCCCTTCAGGGACTGGCAGGCTGCAATGAGGTCCCCCCACAGCCTTCTCTTCTCCAGGCTGACCCAGCCCAGCTCCCTCAGCCTCTCTCCATAGGGGAGCTGCTCCAGCCCTCTGAGCATCTCCATGGCTCCTCCGACCCCTCTCCAACAGCCCCACATCTCTCTTGTCCTGAGGCCCCAGCTCTGGACACAGGACCCCAGCTGGGGCAGAGCAGAGAGGGACAATCCCCTCCCTTTCCCTGCTGCCACCCCTCTGCTGATGGAGCCCAGGATATTAATTTATTTCTATCTACCAAAAACGAGTGATATTAACCAAATACAATTTGTAACTGGGAAGATACCTGTCTGACACAAGGAGTTCTGGATATTTTTCACAACAACATTCAGAGCGAGCTTTGCTCTCCCCTCAGCATCCCAAAATTCAACCAACAGGTGTGTAAACATGAAATAAAACTAAGAGAAAGTGCAAATGGCGTTGAGACCAATTTACATACATTTTATTATGAAGGTTTTGTGTAACATTTTCATTTATGATGAGACCTTCAGGCATTTCCCCACCTATTTCTTCTCCATTCTCCCCAGCAGAATTTTTTCACAGACACTATTTTAGTTTCACCAGGTCTCTAAACTAGCTGGAGTGGATGTGGAAAACGTGGAACTCAGCATGAAGAATTGTAGGTTTATTTTACAGCCAGGCTTTGAGTGTTACTTCTGCCAGGACTTGCTGGCAGCAAAACGGGTCGTATTCATATCCAAGGTGGATAGCAAACCAACAAAATCCTTTCCCTCAGCCTCCATGCAGGAGGTTTATTTCATGTTCAGGCTCTTGGGGAACAGAACACACTCTTGACAAGGTGTAAAGGGGGATCAGGGGGATGCTATTTCCACCCATTTCTCAAAAATTACTGAAGGTTGCACCACTATCATGCATTTTTTTTAAATTTTGATGGATTCTCTCTCATTGTTCCTCCCTTTTTTTTTTCTTCAGGTTTTCCTGTTTTGTTCCCCACTCCTACACTCTTCATTTTATGATTACTGATGTCCTAAGCCATCCTAGTCTCTCCTCTTCTCAGCCCTGCCCCCTTGGTAGATAATTCTGATTCAAAATTGCCTTTTAAGGTGTTTGCAGAGGCACAGGGATTAACACTGGGTGGATATGAGGCGTGGGTGCCCCTTCCCTTTTGGAGAGGAATGGGTGAAACTTTTCTGCAGCTTCCTTTCCAAGCCTTAGAGGCATTTTCACCACGATGGCCCTCTGCTTTGCTTCATAAAAGCTCACTTGCTCTTCCTCCAAGTCAAGAAGCACACCAATCACTGAATTACTCATCCTCTGCTTCTCAATCCGACAGTCTCCTTCACTAGAGAACATCTCTCCCTGGGATCTGTGCAGAGACCAGTAGTCCTCCCCAGGAAGGATCCTTTCCTCCTCCTGTCTCCTTTTCTTCCTCAACACCCCTACCACCCAGTCCTGCTGCTGGCCCACCTCCACCTCCCAGTACTGTTTCCCAGCTGCAAACCCTTCCTCCCCAACCAGCACTGGGGCTGTGGAGGGAGAGTTTTGCCCATCAGGTTTGGACATGTTGCTCTCCACACCTGGAGACGCCCTTGGATCCGGGAGCTCCAGGACTTGGCCATCAGCATTCACGGTAATAGGAACTGGAGGAGGAAATGAGAATCATCCAATGAGCAGAGCGGCTCAGGGACTTCTCTCCACGCAGGACTGTGGGTTGTAACATTTCAGGGTCTCAGTGGTCCTGGTGCCATGAAGATAAACATCCTCAGAAGAGGGCATGCCATCCCCAAGGAACCAAGAAGGACCTTGGACCTGTCACAGCCTCTCTGGTCTTGCAAGTCCACACACTTTACAATAAATCTCCTTCTCTCTTCCATAGGGCCAGAATTGTGCTCACACCCCAGAATTTGACACCCTTCATCAAGACCTTTTCTCAGTCTTCCCAACAGACCCATCCCAGCCTCATTTCCCGTTAACTGAGACAGGGATGGCTCCAGCTCTGTGGGGATATCTCTAAGATCATGGCTCTGTCATTTCAGGGTGACTGGCACTGCCATTCCAGGGTAGCTTGGAGAGATGGCCACTGCATTTTCACACCCTTCCTTCCTCCTCCCAGCTTACCTGCGTGGCTTCTGGCTTCCCAGAAATCTACAGAAAGAAAATTGACATTACCATATTATGGGGTGGGGTTTTTTGGCAGAAAGATACCTCTCATACTAAGATGACTCATATACTATTCCTTGATCTCATCTGGAATCAGTTTTGGCCTTTCTCCTCTTAACCCGCCAATACCAGCATTCTGCAGAACAAATAATGTTATATAATCATAGAATCATAGCATGATGGGATGTGTTTGGTTTAGAAGGGACCTTTAAAGGTCATCTAGTCCAACTCCCTTGCACTGATCAGGGATACATTTAACTAGATCATACTGCTCTCAGAGCTTCACCAAGCCTGACCTTGAGTAGCTCTAGGGATAGAGCCTCCACCAACTCTCCTAGTGAAACCTGTTCCAGTGCCTCACCACCCTTATAGTGAAGAATTTCTTCCTAATCTCTAATCTCACCCTCCCCTGCTCTAGTTTAAAACCATTGCCCCTCATCCTATCACTACCTGCCCTTGCAAAATAAATCACTTACCCAGCTCTGCTTTCAGTCGACCTGAAAGAGAAAGATATTCTGGTCACTAACTCTTCTTTCCTTTCCCCTTTCTTTTCCCCTTTCATTTCCCCTTTCCTTTCCCCTTTCTTTCCCTTCCCTTCCCCTTTCCTTTTTTCTTTTTCTTTATTTTGTTTTGGTTTTTTTGTTCCAGTTTTTCAAAATAGAACAACCTCAAAGCCTAGGAGAGAATTTCTCTCCACAGGTTGATATTTCACTGTGTTACCTGGCCTCAGATCCAGGGATATCATAGAAATACTCACCTTCAGACTTGTATTAACTGTTTCAAAACTTGCCAAGAATGTCAGATTTACAGAAAATGTGGGGGTTTTTTTTCTTACCCAAGCGTTTTTTGAGTTTGGATTTTGCTGTAAAGGAAGAGCACAGTAGAGTGATGGAAAAACTCAAGGCAAAAATGAAAAAAAAAGTAACAAAACATTGGTGAGAAAGACATTAGAATTACATCCCCTTTTTTTTTTCCTCATGGGGAAATTTATATGGGAAATCCTGCCATCAGTTTTCAGGACAAATTCAGTTCAATTTTTTTTTCCTCTTAATGCTTCAAGAAGAGGGACAAGGGAATGAGGAAACTCAGCTCAGAGTTTGGTTCTGTGATACACGCAGTTGGGTTCAGGTGCAATGTGGTTGCTTAGGGACACAGTTTAGTATCAGTACAGCCTTGGTAGTCTTAGGTTTTTGAGTCAACCATTAGCTTGGAGTCAGAGGTTGGGGTTTTTCAAGCCTAAATGATTATATGAAACCACATGGGAGAGAAACAAACCCTAATGCAGGTCCCTGAGATAAATCAGGGGACCATCAGTAGGATCTAAGGCACAATGCATCCTGCACGTGTAGGTAGAGGAGTCATTGCCATGAAACCACCTCTAGTAGCAGTTCTGAGAAGTCATTCTAAATAAAAGCTAATTAAACAGAGTAGTTTAATCCTATTTCACTGAGGCTGCACACCATGCACACTCAATATTTTAGGAAAACAAGACTTACCTGCTCGATTTTTGGTCTTCTCTCCCTCTGAAAAGTTCAGCACATAGAATACAAGAAACACTATTAACAGAGAACTGATTGGCTAGAAATTGGAAGTTAGAAGTTACTTAGTGGACTTTCAGAAAACATTCCACAAAGCCTTAAACTGGCATCGTTTCTGTGGGGTATATATATCCTTATAGCACGTTTTCTACTAGATTGTTTCACAGTGAAGCATACACACACACAAATCTACAGTAGGTAAAGCATCTACAACAGATAAAGCATTTTTCTTCTGAAAAAAAAGAGTAGATCTCTCAGACTATGCCTTGAGGGTTTTTTTCCACATAGAAATGGTTCACTTCAGCTGAGCCTTGCATTCCCCTCTAAGTGCTTGAGCACTTTAAACGGTGCCATCAAAAACCAGTAATCAGATAAAAACCAAACAAACCAACTTAGAAAAAAAACCCCAAAGTGGACGTAGCTTCAGCACAAAGACAACTAAACATAATGGAGGGCAAAAGCATCTTACCTAACGTTGTCTCCAGTTGTTTTTTTTCTAGAAAAGACAGCAGACAGCCATCTGTGTGAGCTCTTGGCTTAACACACTCAACAACTCCAATACATGAACTACACAACCACAAAGTACATCCTTGGATCACACTGTCAGCTGCTTTAAGGACATGTGAGCCCAGTTCAACAGTTTAGCCCATGAATGTATCAATCTATTTCAACTTTATTGTGTTTGGATAACTTTAAGTTAGAATAACTTAAGAAGGCTTATTCCTATTGCTAGTAGAGGTTGTCTTTCAAAGCCTCTTTAGGTCATGCCTTAGCGCTTAAGAGCGGTCTCTGTTCAGATGCACAGGCATGTAGGGCATTTGAGATGCCCTGGGGTCCCCAAATGGCATGTAGCTGTCCCCCTAAAATCTCTGGTCCTCCATTAGTTCACGCTCCATCTGTCAGACACAGTCAAAGATCAGTGATGCATCTTCTCTCTTCCAGGATGGCAGATAAATGGGATAACCAAGGACATCCCATATGATCCAAGGCACCTGTATGGATCCACAAGTGGATCAAGCTGGAGGCATCCAAGCTCCCAGTGAAGACCCATAAATAAAGCTCACAGGGCCACTCAGCTGCCTAACGGCAGTTCTCAATAGCCATGAGAAAGGATGAGGAGGATTGCTAGAAGCTTTATTGATTGCTAGAAGATTGATAGAGCTTTCTATCCAAGAACAGAGATTTGGGTTAAGTTTTCAAAGACTTATGTCTCTGAGACCTCTGAATGTCTTAGCATCATTTCAAAGGTGAAGGACTTTTACCTTCTTCAATTTCCATCTTCACTTTTCCTGAAAAATGGAGAAAATTAATCATAATGTTAATTATTCTTGTAAAGTGCCCTTGTTAGTTGCCAGTGCCCTTTGTGTACAAACAGAAATAACTGGGGGTAAAACTTTAATTTAATTTAAACTAAGTGATTTCCCAGAGCTTTTTGTTAGTCCAAAGGATTATTATTTTTTTTAATACCAAAACAAGGCTCGTTTTTAATGGATTTCACGAAAAATTAGACAACATTCTGAGGCACCTCAGTCCTTCCCAGGCAAGCCTTGACCCAACTTAAAAATGGTCATAATTTTCATGATCATCTTCCTTATTACTTACCTGAGATAACTGCTTTCTTCTGATTACCTGGTTAAAAAAGGAGCAGAAAACACCTTATTTTACATGATTTTGTGGAGTAGCATTGACAGAAATCAGTTCTCTGGTTTGTCACTTAAATTCTAGTGTCATTGGTAATGTTCTGGAGTTATCTCCCCAATGATCATAGAAAGGAAACTACAGTTGTAGCTTAGTGCACAGAACTCCTGTCAGATCTAAACCCATCAGAGGTAAGGGTGTGTGATTTGCATTCCCCCTTGTTCAGACTATTTGTACTCTCCCACCCAATTTTTTTTGGTTCCATTTGCTGTGATAACATAGGAAGACATACTTACTTCTCAGCTTAGAAAAGACAGTGGTAATTAGGACCATGCTGAGACATAAAATTACCAGGAAGATGATCAGCCACTTTGAAATGGAGGGGAAGAAAATATCTGTAAAAAACAACCAGAAGGAGTTCTAGTTTATGAATTATTAAGCATAAAGACAATTACAACTTAGGATGTAGTCAGCACATCTGAGGACATGGCAAACTTTGATTTTATTTGAATTTTGCTAGTGATGTTGCTGAAGAAAAGATCTAGATCTCCTCATCCATTTTGATTGCTAATCCATTTTGATTCTGTTCCAACAAGTTGACTGCCTCATGTTTGAACAAGGGAACACGTAAAGTCTTGACCCCTTTTTAAGAGGGGAAACTGGTTTACTGGGTACTGCCCCAGTTAACTGGAAGTAAAGGTGGAAGAAGACTACAGCTCTCACAAACTTTCTTCCAGCCCTGATTCTGGGAATATATCTTCAGGACAGCTCATAACACACATAAAAATGACACCCATGCCATTTCATAGAATCCCAGCCTGGGCTGGGTTGGAAGGGACCCAAGGATCACAGAGCTCCAACCTCCCTGCCACAGGCAGGGACACCAACCTCCAGGCCTGGAGCTACACAAGGTTGCCCAGGGCCCCAGCCAACCTGGCCTTCAACAACCCCAGGGACGGGGCACCCACCCCCTCTCTGGGCAGCCCCTTCCAGCCCCTCACCACTCTCTCTGCAAAGAACTTCCCCCCAAGATCTAATTTAACCCTTCCCTCCTCCAGCTTCACTCCATCCCCCTTGTCATGCCAGTCTCT
This sequence comes from Hypotaenidia okinawae, assembly GCA_027925045.1. NCBI lineage: Eukaryota > Metazoa > Chordata > Aves > Gruiformes > Rallidae > Hypotaenidia > Hypotaenidia okinawae. The sequence continues at coordinate 92,227 of BSDF01000072.1, read as the reverse complement.
GCCCTTGAACAAGCTGATTCCCCTCCGGGTCCTCTGCTCCCTTCAGGGACTGGCCGGCTGCAATGAGGTCCCCCCACAGCCTTCTCTTCTCCAGGCTGACCCAGCCCAGCTCCCTCAGCCTCTCTCCATAGGGGAGCTGCTCCAGCCCTCTGACCATCTCCGTGGCTCCTCTGACCCCTCTCCAACAGCCCCACATCTTCCTTGATTTCATGTGCCATTTACACAGTCTGACTTTTCAACCTTGCAAGCGGGTGACCACAGGGCTCATCTACCTGAGATGAGGATTCGTGACTCGCTCCTTGTATTTAGCAGACTGTTGACTATCCTGCAGGAGACTTCCATGTCAGAGCCTGTTTTTAGGTTCACAGAGGTCAGGACACTGTATAGGCCTGCGGGCATCATAGTTATCTTTGTGGTTGGTAGCTCCTTCCGGATCTGACCTCGGCCATCCAGCCAAAGGACCACAGGCTTAGGAAACCATCCAGCTGCTTGGCAGGTGAGGCCAATGTCCTCCTTCACGTGACTTCTCAGGAAAATGGAAGGTGCACCACCTTTAGCTAAGGAAAAACATAGGTATTCTCCATTCCAACCAGTACTGAGAATGGGAAACTGTCTGATCTATCTTGAATTCAATACTTCTTCTTTTATATACATAGATATATATATACATAGATATAACATAGATATATATATATATACACACACATACATGCATATATATATATATATATTTGTACACAAGTACATAGAAAGACTTCTGAATTCATACTGTGACAGAGACTGTCCTGGTTCTGGCCAGGGTTAACCTCCCCAGTCAGCCAACACAGGTGAGCTAAGTTAGCCCAGGCTGTTTTCCCACACCACCTGACACCAGTATAAAAGCAGCTGGTTAGGGAAGGGGCTGTTTTGCTTCCAGGACAGTTTGAGTGTGGCTGGGATGTTGGGCAGTCTGCTGTGATCATTGGGTCAATAAGGTACTCTGTGTTTGCACTGGATGTGAGCGTAACTAACCATTATTTTTCTATATTCAGTGTTTTTTGGCAGTAAACTGTCTTTATCCCAACCCATGGGGGCTCTGTCTGTTTCCTCTCTGGGAGTGAGCAGCTTTGGTGGGCATTTGGCCCCTAGCCAGGGCCAAACCACCACAGAGACTTAGACCCTGAGGTATCTTAATAGTCAGCAGCTTGGAGTCTATCAGTTTAAGGAACAATTTTATGGGTATCACAGCACAGCTAGGTGGGGGTGGTTCTTCTGAAGTGAAGATGCCAGTTGGAATTCCCAGGATTTTGTAAAAAGTAAAGAAATATCTATATGATTATGATGATTACAGGAAGTTTGTGAGCAACCAGTGGAAACTGTCCCTGAACTTTCTGACTGGGCTTTTGTTGAGTATGAGGGAAAATTGTAGCCACAAGCAGCATGTCTTTGGGTATCTCAAACTAGAACTCAAGCTTACCTCAAAGAAAAAACCCTCAAATCAAACACATCCAACCATGAGCATGTTTTCTGTGTCAAACCAGGTTAAATTTGTAATTCCATCATCGAGAGAAGGTTCTACATGTTTCTGTTCAGCCCAATCTTTGAAAAGAAAGAGAGAGAATTGCCACTGACCTGCCACTTGCAGTTCAGTCAATACATCGTGGTATGTGTCATTGAAAGAGACCACACAAGTGTAAGACCCCTTGTCAGAGCTCCTGATGTTCTTCAAGAGCAGGGACATGTTGCCGGCTCTAAATTTGCTGTGGAAGAATTCTGTCCTCCCTTGATACCTCTCATCTTGCTTCTCCTTTTTGCTCTTTCCATCGTATCTGCTCACAGTTATTTTTTCAGCCTGCTCTTGAAATATCCACTGGACAGAGAATATCTCAGGAATGGGATCTGCTGCCACGAGGCAGGGCAGAACAACCTCTTCTCCAATGACCCCAATGATGGGACTACTAGGAGGAGAGCTGATAAGTTGACCTGTATGAAGATAAAATGCAGTAGTTTCTGTTTGTCCACATCACACTTTTCACAGTGCTACATCAGGTAATTTGTAGAACCAATATCACTGTCAGCAGGAGAGGAATCCAGAAAGAAAGCTAAAAAATCCCATGGCAGATTAATTAGATGAGTTATTTTCACCTTATATGAGACTCATGGAGTTTATCCTTCAGTACTTTGAACCCCAACTTGTGGCCATTAGAGTGATTGAATGGTTGGACTGGATGATCTTTTAGGTCTTTTCCAACCTTGATGATTCTGTGATTGAGAAATCATGGAGAATGGGTGAACGCTGCAGAGTCTGGGGTGCAGGATCTATCTAACAGAAATCTAAAGGTGGGATTCAGTTGCTCAGATGCTGGTACCAAGCATGATTTGAAATGTAGGGTACAGAAGGCATCCCTATGGTGTTGGCATATGATCTGGAGCAGATTTGCGCTCAAGTGAAGGAGGAGCTGGAGAAAGACACTTGGCAGTTATGTGAAGGACCATCACATGTGCAGTAATGTCACCATCTACATCTGAGCTGGATATTCCAGGTTCCGTGGGGGAAACAAGCAGCATCACAGATCAGCCTTTGTTGAAGGGCCAGTGGTTCTCTGTTCCAGATATTGTCTTTGAGTAGTGAACTCTAGGCTTACTATATGAAGTTATATGTGTGGTTTCATATCTTTAAAGACACATGAGATTAATCCCATATATTATATGGGATTAATATATAAATATATATAAAATATGTGTAAATATATGACAGGGAAAAGGGGAAAATCATGACATATTATAGCAGTAATTCTCATTTAATATCTAAGGAAGATAGGCTTTTGTAAATAACAAATAGCAACGAACACAGATTTGCAAGGACATCATATCACAACAACATGACTTTATTCTATGGCAAGTTAAAAACCTACCATGAGCCCCTGAGGATGCATTTCCAGTATCTTTGTTTGTAGGTATATAATGTCATTTCATACGTGTGGTACTGGGAGACTTGTCACTGGCCCAGCACTTCCAGTTCAACCATTGACTTGACTTCCTACTGTAATCAATGGAGAGCTAGCCAAGAGTCTGTAGGCAGATAGGAGGCAGTGAGTCTGTTCTTTGGGTAGGATATAGTTCCTTGAACATCTAAATTCGATGCCTTGAGAACCTCAAGTGTTACACAGGCTACATGGTAGGTCTGTTCTGCCCTGGAACATCAAGAAGCAAGAAGGCCCTACGTCTCCTAAAATACCAGTAGGTGCCAATGCATGAGGAGCAACTGAATTTTCAGGTACCTTAACAAGGTATCAAACTGCACAGGGGTCTTATCTGGACTTTTAATTTGATGTTTTATGTCATCTAAGTTAAAAAGAAGAAGGATGTGTGCTCATTATTTCTGGCTTTTACATTTCTGTGAATCTGATCAGAAACAAACTCTTTAAATTAAAATTAAATTAAAATATATTAACAGGACTATCTTTACCTGTAATCAGGCATGATCTGCACTGGAAAGTCAGTATGTGGATAGCTGTCAGCCACGAAAAAGGGGAACCCATCAACATCCAGGCTTCCTAGTCATCCACAGGACCAAAAGCAAAGCTTCCTGATGAAACTCCTGTGTGACTCCTTCAAGGCTCTTCGCAGGTTCAGTGCAAAGCAACAAGTGTGTTTGCAGAGATAAAAATAATAAGGGAAAACAGGAATGAAATCACAGGTAATGGGTTTGATGCTGTCAATGGCAAGGAGGTCTGCAGAACATCTATTCTTTCTTCATGTCCCTGTCAAATTTTACTACATAAGTATACTGCAGAAGAAACATGCTCTTTGTCTCCTCTATTAGCTGTCCATATTTACCTTTGCCTTCCAGAAACTCTTTGTTACATTCCCTCTTGATTTGCACCAGCATTTTAAAGAGAAACTTGTAATTTGACAAATACGGCTCTCTCCAGCTTTCTCCTCAGATCTTCTCCTAAGAACTTTAGTTCCTAAGTATGGAACTAATCCATACTTGTGGCATACTCACAGTAAGGATATGTAACTCAAACTGACCACTGAGCTGAAAGGGGGCAACACGACTTAACACAATTTAATTATAGGTATAACAGCTCCTGACTTCCTCTGATTTTGCTGATTTTTGTTTCTCTCACATCTTGAAGCACTGACAAAATCAAATGCTGCCAGGGAGAGTTATTGCCATCTAAAAAAGGCCACCATACATCTACATCAGGCAGGTTCATTCTCATCAATGCAACCAACTAAATCCACTCCAGTTAATTCAAGTGTCATATTAAATGCAATAGGTTTCCTTCATTCTACTTTTAGCAGAAGTTTAGTTTCTTACCTGATTTGTAGGAACCTGAGGACTTCTCTATGGGTTATGGTTGTGGAGAACCTTTGTCCTCATATCTTTATGATACAAGGAGCTTGTGTTTGCATTTTTAACATCCAATAGGGCTAGAGAGGATTGGGCACTATGACTGGGGAAAAGGTAGCTGCTGAGAGGTGTGTTGCAAGACCAAAACACCTTCTTGCTTCCCAATTAATCTCTGTATACTCCTCACTGGAACAAGGGAGGATGTTCCTCTTCATCCTCTTGTGCAAAATCATTCTCTGGTCATCCAGCATTGAGCCAGAGAGCACCACAGTAAGACTTAGAAGCATGTCACAAAACTTAGCAGGGCGCTACTTCTCTAGCACATGCTCAGGTGTTTCCTTCTGCTGATGTCTCTGGATCTTGGTAGTGCTGATGGCTTTGGTTTTGTCTTCACATTGTTCTTTTTGTGTCCTGTTGAAGATATTGGAAAGCTCTGTCAGTCAACTTTCCTCTCATTTTTATGTCTCAGAGTTTTTTTGTGTGGTAGTTCTGGGGTTTTTTTTCTTAAAATAACCTATTGTCCTGCAGTCACTGCATAGCTGGACTTGAGCTAGCTAAAATCCTCTCTGGAAAAATGAAATTACATGAAATGACCTCCTAAGAACCTCTGCTGACACATTTGATACAAAGAGAGAATCCCCATCACTCAAGGTGATGCTCAGTTGGACCTGCTCTCAAATACCATCCAAGATAATCCTCCTCTCTTTGCACCAGGACATCTGGTACTGGTGTATTTGTGGTGAATCCTACAATCACATAGCAAAGGAGACTTCTGGGGGGAGCGTGAAATGTTTTTACAAGATGGTCTTTCTGAAAAGGAAAAGCACAGAAGAGATGGCTTGAAAATGAACCTGCTGAAGGACTTACCCTGCAGTGACATCCAGAATGCAAAATATGATGCCCTTTCCTAGACAGAGTCATTATTGACGAGGGGAATTCCTCAGGTCCACCTTGCAACCTCATCAGTGATGACCCCTAGCTAGAAAATGGGTATATAGAAAGCATGAAGTAACTTTCTCTGGGGTGAAGAAGGAGGAGGGATTGTCTAAATTCACCGTAGGAGTTAGGGGTGAATTTCTCAACTAGACTCCCCATATCATCCAGGTTTGGGTGAAGCCACCAATGCCCAGGAATGCCATATTCCGCCAGGGAGACTTTTAATGACCTAAACCAAAGTCTGAACGCCTTTTAGGCACAACTTCTGCTGAATTTGACTCAGCTTTGAGGAAATTAAAGGCAGTTATGTTTTAGGTCTGACAAATTCTCCTAACACACGGGACTTGCATCATGAAAGAAGTGATACATGAAAGGAAACCTGCTGAAGAGAAATCTTTTAGTTGCTTTGTTGATCAGGGAAAATAAAATCCCAGGAAAGATATGTTTCATAAAGACATAAACTGGGAATGCCTAATAGTGGAGAACAAGGTGAAGCTGCAATAATGTAAATGACTCAATGTACTAAGTCATTATAGGTTTTTTGAGGACATTAACCAGTTTATTTCTATCTTTAATGCTTCTGTTACGCTATTGTCCTTGCAAATCATCAGAAAATGAGTCTAAAAAAATTGCAAACAAAATGAGAAGCCACCAAAGCAAAGTTGAGCTTGGATTTAACAGGGAGAAGTAGTGGCAACAGGTCTTTCCTGCCTAACAAACATGTGAGATCCCAAGAAGACTTTAATGTTGCTCATCAGTAGCTATCTGGGATAGATAACGAGGTGCTACTTTGGTGTCATCAAATAGGAGCCTAATCTAGCAATGCTTCTTGTCAAATGAGCTGCCTGGTTTTGTAAGAGAACTGCAACTGCACACTTTTATTCACTTTTATTTGCATAATTAGCAAATAACTGATCTCCACAAGGCAGTAAGATGGTACTTTTCTTTTCCACAGCAGAAGAATTATTCTTTAGGGAAAAAATTTACCATTTATGGGGTTTTTTTATACCCAGTGAAAGCAATAGCTCTTCTTTAGCTCCTATCTGCCTATGACACAGAGATGGTGGGCATGTAACTCTAACAAAATATTTTGGTGGACTTTTGAGGATGAAATGGAAACAACCAGAAAACTGCAGGTTTTGGCCAGAAGCTTGATAACAAGAGCCCACCTCCATGTGATGGAATTTAGCCTCCCATTAATTTTTCAGGATGGTCCTCAATGCCACGTTTGGGGAGATTATTTCATTTTCAGGTTTAATCTTCAGGTAGAACAAACATTTTCAAGAGATTGTGAAAGACAGTGAAGTCTGAGTGATGATTCATCTCACAGTATGATGAACCATCAAAGGAGTCACAGGTCTGTGCAATTAAGCTGCTGTGGCTGTTTGAAGATGAGGTTTCTGGTCTCAGTTGATGTTTTTTCTCCCTCTACAGACAAAGGAGGGACAGGCAGCTCTACAACATGAAAACCATAAAAAACCCCTCAGAGTTTTAGATCTAGATGTAGCCTGCAACATTTTTGTATGCAGAATCCATCTGACCTTTAAATGAAGGAGAATCGAGTCCCATTTAGATGGTCATCAGTCTTTTCCTCTGTGGAGGCTCTGAGTCTTGTAAGCCAAGTTGCATTCCTGCTCACTGCAGATCTTAATTTCCCCTCTCTCTCTCTAATGCATAAATAAATGTGGTGTAATTGAATCTCTAAAGCTCTTTATTGTCCAAGTTCTGTGGGTTCCTATCTGGGCTTGGTCTTGTATATCCCTACTTCAAACCATCCTGGTGGGTAATGGGCTCATGCAAGATCCCATTTTGGTTTCTCTATATCCCATTTGTGCTGTTTACTCCCTTTAATTTCCTTTTTGGAAAGCCATAACAGAAAACAAGCTGCACTGGCACAGGTAGAAAAGCTTTTGAGACGCAATTCTCTTGCTGGACTTTGGATCTAGGTGTGTAGTCAAATCAGGTGTTTAGATATCTCCTACTATAGGTTGGGCAAAAGCCTGCTTGTGGAGAAAGTTCAGGGTTTAATCCTTGTAAGCTTTAATGAGGAAATCAGTGAAGCCTGTCCCTTCTATAGATATGGAAAGAGAAAGTATAAGTGGTCAGATAACACAAGCCAAAGGTTTCTAACTTCCATAATCCATGCTGAATCTAAAATGGAGACTCTGAATCTTGCTATCCAGGTAAGGAATTAAAGTCTGGCTGAAGCAGAATTGGGCAGGATTAGGGTTTTGAAGGGGTTTTCATGAACATTGAGCTATCAGTTGGCTAACAGCCCTAGGAATTTACTCCAATATGGAATTATAAAATGTTTCTTGAATGTCTGGATCATGGGAAAACCTTACTGTAATTTGTAAGTGTTGTTCTAATGAACCTGTAATAATCATTTAAATGTCTTTTAATTGACTGCCTTCATGTAATGAATAAAACAGTCCACTTGCTTGAGTGGATAATGCCTAAATCTGATCCATGGCTTTGATTTTAAATCAGATCCAACCTGCTAGCAACCTTTATTAAAGAGATAATGCTAATTGTTATGCTAGGTGGCTCAAAAGAGCTTGTTGGAACTGCTGTGATGAATGGAGTTACTCCGAGCGCTGCAATGTGATGATTCTGGAACAAATTTCCACTCAGGAAAGCAAATCTGTTTACTCTTTTTCTGTCAGAAATATATAGAGTTGCCATGTGTTTGTCCGGGAGGTATATACCAAAATTACTTGCATATACTGTGATGTGTATAATATTCATTAATGAAATGCCACTCAGATATAGATATCTATATTTCTATGATATAACTTATCATATAGGTATCTATATTTCTCTGATATATCTTCTACATCCTATAGATCTATTTCTATGATATATCTTGTATAACTTATAGATATCTATATTTCTCTGATATATATCATATAGAGCTCTCTATTTCTATGATATATCTTATATATATCTATAGTATTGATATATATTTGTATCAATGTGTATAGTTATCAATACAAAGGACACAGGTTTTTACATTCATGAGTGTGCCAGCAATAAGATATTTGCTAAAGTCTCCAACTGCTGTAAATATGTGGCATTTAGTCTTCCCTTTTATTACAAATAATTTTGACTGTGCTTTATTTGGAGGATTGTAAAACAGAAATAAATTGAAAGCCAGACAGATAAAGCTCTGTAGCTTTGATACAGTTTATTATTCTTTTTATTTTCCCTTTTTTTCTGTCTAAATCTTGGAAAAATCTAACTGCATTCCAGTGAATAGTTAATCATTCAATAGAAATAGCAATAAATGAATGCAGATTATGACAACTGCCTTGGGATGATAGTTGCACCCCCTAGCTTTCTTTACAGCTCTTTACAGCTTCATGTTTCTCCTTTGTTAGGGTGCAAAAGGAAGTGAGCACCAAGTATATTCTGCAGACCCTGGGCTCTAAGGGAACTAATCCCTTCCCATATTGAGTTTAGTGATGCAAGTAGTCTTGGTTGGTCAAAGTTTGTTCAGAGTTGACAAGAGAAGTTTTGGGTGGAGGAAAGTACTTGCATTTTATACCAAAAAAAACCCCCAATTGAAACATAGGATGAAATTCTGTGGCACTAAATTTACACTCCTAGAACTTGCATGCCAGTATATCCTCTCTGATTTTCTTTACAGGAACCAATAGGTTGATTCATCTTATATATATATCTCTCCAATTAACCAAAAAACCACCAACCTAACTCATATACAGGGAGTGGATTTCACCCATTGCTGCTTTTACTGACTGTATTGGCCTGGCACCATTTGACAGCCAATGTGTGTTACTCAGGTCAGGAATTACTCAGGTTAAACCCAGAGTTTAAGCTCAGTGGCCAAGCAAAAGTCTTAGAATCACAACTTAATTGACTATTTTTGATTAAAAACAGCTTATTCTGTCATTTTCTTAATATTGCTAATATTCTTAATATACCTAAACACCTCTGAGGATTTGTCCTTGTGTCACTCCATATACAGCAATATAGTGAGAAACATACTGATTTATCTTGATTTTTTTCTTCTCATTTTCTATTTTCTGCCTGAAAAAAAAAACCTACAGGAACCTGATAAGATTTACCCCAGGAGTTTTGCTTATTGATGTCTTGAAAAACTAGAAGGTGATGGATTTTCATCAGTCAACAACTCTTCACTTCATTATTTTCCTACAGATGATTCATGCAGCTGCAGGTAAATCCAGGTTTTCTTCTAATCACGGTTTTATTTTAAAAGACTTCTAATTTCCAGAGTTAAAGATAGCTCTAGAAATAAAATTTTAAAAGTATGTAAATAAGTAAGTAGATTTGTGGGTGTTTTTTTAATGCATATTGTGTTTATAGCATTTTTGTAGCAATACCTGTTTTTATATATATATATATCTCACTCACCATTCCCTCCACTCATATTTTTAAAGCTGGAACCAAGCAGAAACATATCATGAAATAATAATAAACTTTAATAATGCAAATGGCACAAGGCCATTTGAGAAAAAGCCTGGATTTTTTGGTGAGGGGGGTGTGAGACACTGGAAGCAGTTGCCCAAAGAAGCTGTGGATTCCCCATCCCTGGAAGTGTTCAAGGCCAGGTTGGATGAGGCTTTGGGCAACCTGGTCTAGGGGAGGGTGTCCCTGCCCATGGAAGGGGTGGTTGGAACTAGATGATCTTTGAGGTCCCTCCAACACAAACCATTCTATGAAAAGAATTGGTTTAGAAGAAGTTTGGATTACAGAATCACAAGGTTGGAAAAGACCTTTAAGATCATCAAGTCCACCCATTCCTGTTTTAAGCTAAACCATATCCCTAAGTACCTCATCTACCCTTTCTTTAAACACATCCTTAGATACAAGGAAGGAATTTTTTTCATGCTGAGGGATGGGGAAACGCTGGCACAAGTTTCCCAGGGAGGTGGTAGATGTCCTATCCCTGGAAACACTCAGAGTCAGGTTGAATGGGGCTTTGACTGATCTGATCTAGTCAAAGGTGTCACTTCTCACTGCAGGGGGTTGGACTAGAGAACCTTTAAAGGACCCTTCCTATCCAAACTGTTCTATAATTCAATGCCAGCTAAGATTTACATCTGTATCCTCTTGCAGGCCAGTATAAAATTATTCCTCCTGACAACCCCATCATTGGAGTCCTTGGAAAAGGAGTCATCCTGCCCTGTCAGCTGGCAGTTAAGACAGTACCTGAGAGACTCACCATTCAGTGGACATACACTGAAAACTCAAAAAAAATTGATGTGACCATCTACGATGGGAAAAACACGCATAACCCAGTATATGAGGACAAGACATACAATGGCAGGACAAATTTTTTCCAGTCTGAACTCAAGAAAGGAAATGTGTCTCTTCACCTGAAAAATGTGATGCTCTCAGACAAGGGGAAATACATCTGTGGTGTCTTTTTTGAGAACTGGTATGATGAAGTTGTGGTTGACCTAGATGTGGCAGGTGAGTAGAGTGGTAGGCAGGTGCTACTCCTTCCTCGGTCCAGTTGTAGAACACCAGAAAGGTCTATAGGGTACCAGTGGGTTGGAGTCATCTCCTTTGCTCTTAGGAGTGTGAAAGACCAGCCTCTGTTATAGCTGTTGTGGTTTAATTTGGCCATCAGCTAAAACTACGCAGCCATATGCTCAATCCCCTGCTCCCAGAGGGATGGGGGAGAGAATAAAAAAGGGATAATAATAATAAAATATACAAAACAAGTGATGAGCAGCACAATTGCTCAGCACCCAAAGCTGATGCTCAGTTGAGCTGATGCTCAACTCATTCCCAAGCTGCCTTCCTTCCAAAGAACGCCCAGTTATATATGGAGCATGACATCATTTGGTAGGGAATGTCCCTTTGGACAGTTTGGGTCAGCTGTCCTGGCTGTGTCCTCTCCCAGCTTCTTGGGTGCTTCTGGTGGGCAGGGCAGTAGGAGAAGCTGAGACGTTCTAAGAGTTGGCAACAACTGAGGAAGATCGGTGTCATCAACATTATTCTCATCCCAAATCCAAAACATCAGATGCTAGGAGGAAAATTAACTCTATCCCAGCCAAAAATAGGCCTAAAGCTTAACACCACTATTGCCAGCATCCTGAATAGTTGTAGATGTGGTTTTGCCATGTCTACCAGACAGGGAGTATAAGCAACACTTTAAAACATTTAAAGGTATGAGAGATACCATAAAACAAGCCTTTTTTTGTGGACATGAAGCAACTCAAGCCTGTGTGAAGCTGCACTGAGTTCTGCAACCCTTTTCTTCTGCTCTTGTCCTACACATCGCAGTTCCTGTCCAGAATTCTGATTTTCATCTATTCATGGTTTCATCCAACTTTGTTTTACGAAGGAATTTCCAGTCAGTGCTCTATTTTCATTCCAGTTGTTGATGTTGATTGTTTAATTCCAACTGTTAACAAGAATCAGTTCAAAGATCTGCCTCTATCAGGGAAGTGATGTAATGTCCCATCTTAATGTAACACCAGAAGAGCTGTTTGCCAGCAACTTGAGGAGAACTAAAATTTCAAACCTGATTAATTTAGACACTGTTTATAGGTAAATATGGGGCAAACCTGCCCACCACATACTGTCTGGTGAGAGAGTAACTTGCCTTCTCTTTGTCCAACCTTGATTTTTTTGCTGTTCTGTAGCAAAAGGCGATGAGTCTTCAATTTCCCTGGATGGTCATGTGGGGCAGGGCATCAGCCTCACCTGTAAGTCCCAGGGATGGTTTCCAGAGCCCAAAGTATTTTGGCTGAACAGCAACGGGCAGACACGGAAGGAGGACGTGGCCACCCAGAGCACAAAGACTTCTTCAGGGGTTTTTGACGTTGTAAGTTCCACGAGTCTCAAGCCAGGATCTGACAAGGAAGTCTCCTGCAGAGTAGTCAATAACCTACTCAATGCAAAGCGTGAAGCTCGCGTCCTCATCTCAGGTAAGTGGCCTCAAGGATCAATCGCTGTTGGGACCGGTTGGCAGGCTGCTCTTGCCATGGCCCTGGAGTGATCCTGGACACCCAGCCCAAGCACCAATGACTATTAGATGGATAACATAGAATCATAGACTGGTCTGGGTTGGAAGGGACCCCAAGGATCACAGAGTTCCAACCAAACACCAGGCCTGGAACAGCTTAAAGTCCATCTTATGGGCTTTACACCTTAGGTTACCTCCAAGATTACATCTTAGCTACGAAGAACTAATGAAGAATTCTTAACTAATGAAGAATTCTCATTAGCTGCCATCTGAGAACTGTGCCAGTTCAGAGGTGGAAGGATTCAGAGGTGCCAATGGAGAGAATAAAAAGACTCTATACGTTTCTGCCAGGGAAAACAGCACAATGACCTGAGGCAGCTGGAGTACACCAGTAGGAAATGCTGAATGTCTGCCCCCATCCCTTCTTCTCTCCCTAACGCTATGATTACTCTCAGCTTCAGCATCTGCTTTCCTCTAGATTATAGTAGTCTTTGTCCACTAGAGTGTGTCATGGGCTGATTTTTGTGAAACAGCTATGTAACACCATTTCTGTTTTACAGATGTCTTCTTTCCTTCCACTTCCCCTTGGATGACAGCCTTCTTCATAAATTTAATTCTTAACATAGCTGTTATTGCAGCTGTGGGTTATAAACTACACAGTAAGTATTTCCACCTACTGCAGCTGACATGGAAGAGTTAATCTACAACGCCAACCACAGTTAATGAAACTTAAATAAATAACTTTAAAAAAAATAAGATTCAGAAAGAAACATATGGGGATGAGAGGGGGGAGAGAGAACTAACAGGTGTACAGTTAAAAGTAGGGTATTGATGGGGGCTGCAGATGTGTGAATGCTCAGAGAACCATCTAGAGAGAGGTCACTGTCAGGAGATGCCACTTTGTACGATCACAAATAGTTTTTACAATAGTGGGTTTGTAAAATATCTTCACCTTTTAAAACCAGAGAGTTTGAAATTACGCTTTGGTGGTTTCAATAGATAGCTCATTTAAAATAAATAGATAAAACCCTTAAGCTTCTTTCTTTTCCAGGTGGTTTCACACAAGCCCGTGAAGCAGGTGAGTAGCGAAAAAAGCTAAATACAAACTTATTTTATGAGAAATGCTTATGCTTCTGAGCCAGCAGAAGTCTCAGAAGCAATCTTACAGGTGTGATAATAATGAAGACATAACCAATATTTAAGTTTTTCAGAGCACTAAGGTCATGTGGGGGTATTTGGGACCTCTCACCTTTGGGTATCGCCACTGCTGCTTCACTCAGTGGCAGATATCGTTATTAACACAGACAAATTGGTCTGTAAAGACTCAAATTCTGTACAGTAAATGCCTCTATTTCTCCAGAACTCCCTCAACTGTTCCTCAAGACAAGAATAAAATAAAAAAACAAACAAACCCCAAAAAACCCCACAAAACCTGAAATGTCAACATCAGATTAATCCAATATGGACTTGTAAAAATCTGCTTATGTACTTGCATGAAGAAGTTCTCCTTGCCTCTAGTATTTCTTCAGATGTGAGAGGGGCTTCTTTTCTCATTGGGTATTTCTAAGGTCTTCTGGTATTGAAATAACCCAATGTTATTTCAAAATGCCTTAGTTTTTCCATGGAACTCATGGGTTCAACTGCCAACAAGCATTACAGACCCTCTAACTGACTATATATATTTTTTTTTCTTTATTGTTTTGAGATATTGAATAACTAACATTGCATTTTTCTTCCTAGCAAAATCAAAGCAGGATGCCATAGCAGGTAAATGCTCGCTGGAAGCTGTGAGGATATCTTGAAAACATAAAATCAAAGACACTGCTCTAGGGCATAGGGCACTTTGGTTTCTTGTCCACGAATCTCAAAAGTAGCAGTCTTTATAGGCATGAGGGATTCCATGCCAATTGGTCACATTGTCCTTTCTAATTAAAAACTATTGAACCCTCTGTAGGCTCAATCACAGAGGGGGTAATCCTCTGATGCTTGCAAAATGGTGAACAGACTGATATACCATGATCTCATATGATTGCATCTTGAAGTATAACCTTATCAACTCTGTAACTGCCCTGAAAATACCACTGTTCTATGCCACATTTATGCTCCATTTTTTTATTGCATGGCTGGAACACAAAGTTCCATCTGTTCTGATCATCATCTTCCTCTGTTTTAATCTGAAAATAATCCCAAGACTTTTAGAGAAAAATAAAATTAAATAACAAGACCTTTGTGTCTTCTTTACCTCATCAAGTGGATTAAGCTGATCATGGGTGGTCCTATGTTAATTCATTATTGAAGAAAGTAAAGATACTTAAGAAAACATTGTAATTAAACTTTTTTAATCTGGTATTGGAACTTATACATTCATCATGTATCATTTCTTTCAGGAAAAAATGCTTTGAATATTGAACTAGGTAAGATGATTGTTTTCCCGTTCCTTTTAGTACTTCCAGGGTGCATGCTATTTACAGCCCCAAAAGAGGAAATGAGATGTAGGTTTTCATAGTAAGTACTTCTGCATGTATCCACAACCTTTAATAAGCATTTTAATGACCTATTTTCATGTTAAATTATAAATGTTAAAATTATCAGTTTCCCAATTAATTGTTGGAGTTTTAGTAATTGAGGACAGTGAAATAATTAGAAGCTCATCTCATTCTAAAGTTAACCAAGTGGACAAGCAGTAACGGGTTTTTTGTTCTTCCTTTGTTTTTTTGTTTTGTTTATTGATCAAATTAGACTCGGAGAAGAAGACGAACGAAGGAGGTAAATATAACTACAATTAAGACAATGTTAATCAACTTCTACAAGTAGGTATATATGAGAGCCTGAAAATGAAGTACTTCAGAAAAAGTATAGCAGCTTGCCTTTATTCAAATGATTGTTACTTCTATTTCATTTTTAGTCACTGCTATTTCCTTTTTAGTCACAGCCACAGCTAATGTGGCTGTCCATGTTTATACATGGATATCTAGATTATGCTGAGACTGCTGTGAGCTTTCCTGCCCAGGGCACTGGGTTGTACAACTAGGGGACAAAAAAAAGAGCCATAGCTCTAGAGCAGAGAAACAATGCAGTTAATTTACACCTGACTTTTATAAGCGATATATGCTTTGAAGAATTTAAGTTGGCAAGGTTTCACATGGCAAATTTTAAAGGGAAAAGCATTTCAGTGTTTGCACAGCAATAAAATTGTTGGCTTAAGATCTCACCTCTTAATCATTATCTCCTTGAATTTATTTCCCTCATTCTTTTACAGCAAAAGCTGAAAAAATACATCAACTTGGTAAGAAAACATCTTGTATAAATCTTATCTTTTTATAATCTCAAAAATAAAGCGAGTGTTCAGATGAGCCTGGCTTTACCATCCACGAGGGTGAGGCCAATGTAAGTTCTCCTCATGCTGAGGTTCAATTGTTTCCTTCAAAAGATTTGTCACGTGGCTTGCCAAAAAAAAACCCCACTCTGGACTTTAAATAATCCTCCTTACTGGAAGCTTTTCTTACTTAAAAACTACACTAAAGCTACAGATACCTGTGCTGCATCACACTTTGTTTTCCTTACAAATCATGTTCATCTGAACCATTGGGACAACAGACAAGAAATTCATGTCCTCCACAGAGCCCAGCTGGCTGACTTAATGTTGTCTAAAAGGCTTTTCAAGTACAGATCTTCCCCAGAACTCAAGGTTGTGACCCTCACCTTGCAATCAAGTCTCAAAAATTTATATCACACAAATTAAAGAAAGTCTTAAAACTAATTACCTCACTTCATCTTCTGCTGTTGTTCAACTGTGCCAAAACTCTCACAAATGAAGGGTTAATCACTAGAACACCTTTCCTTTCAGAGAGACTCACAGCTGAGCTGGGTAAGTGGTTTAAAATCTTTATTGTATTGCTATACATACACAAGTGCATTGAGTAAAATCAACCCTGGGGCAGAATCCCAGTAATTACAATAACTGAGTATCAATACAGTAGGTTGAAAAGTACCCAACTGGCCAATAGGTTCATAAAACTCTACTGTTTTCTTTCTTTCTGTAGATTTCTGGGAAGCCAGAACCCATGCAGGTAAGCTGGGAGGAGGAAGGTAGGGTGAGAAAACACAGCAGCCATCTCTCCAAGCTACCCTGGAATGGCAATGCCTGTCATGATGTTAGAGATACCCCTACAGAGCTGGAGTCACAGGAATATCCCTGGATTGGTTAATGGGAAATCAGGCTGGGATGTGGCTGTTGGGAAGACTGAGAAAAGGTCTTGATGAAGGGTGTCAAATTCTGGGGTGTGGATGGTCATATGGATGAGAGAGATATTTAGTGTAAAGTGTGTGGACTTGCAAGACCAGAGAGGCTGTGACAGGTCCAAGGTTCTTCTTGGTTCCTTGGGGAGGTCATGCCCTCTTCTGGGGATGTTTATCTTCATGGTTGAATTGCACCAGGACCACTGAGACCCTCAAGCATTGCAACCCATAGTTCTGAGTTAAGAGAAGTCCCTGAGCCGCTCTGCTCATTGGATGATTCTCATTTCCTCCTCCAGTTCCTATTACTGTGAATGCTGATGGTCGAGTCCTGGAGCTCCCGGATCCAAGGGCGTCTCCAGACGTGGAGAGCAACATGTCCAAACCTGATGGGCAAAACTCTCCCTCCACAGCCCCGGTCCTGGTGGGGAAGGAAGGGTTTGCAGCTGGGAAACAGTACTGGGAGGTGGAGGTGGGCCAGCAGCAGGACTGGGTGGTAGGGGTGTTGAGGAAGAAAAGGAGACAGGAGGAGGAAAGGATCCTTCCTGGGGAGGACTACTGGTCTCTGCACAGGTCCCAGGGAAAGATTTTCTATAGGGAAGGAGACAGTTGGGTTGAGAAGCAGCAGATGAATAATTCAGTGATTGGTGTGCTTCTTGACTTGGAGGAAGGGCAAGTGAGCTTTTATGAAGCAAAGCAGATGGCCACCATTGTGAAAATGCCTCTAAGGCATGAAAAGGAAGCTGCAGAAAAGTTTTACCCAGTTCTATCCAAAGGGGTCCCCATCCCCACAGTCTTAATCCCTGTCCCATTAAAGCCTCGTTAAATAAGACTGTGAGATCTACTGGATTAGAGAAAGACAGTTCAATGGAAAGAAAAAGGGGAAATTAAAGTCTCAGACATCAGTATTGTCAGACTTGATGATCTTAGATGTCTTTTCCAACCTTAAAGCTTCTAAGTAAACACTTCAGTGTGTCTGAATGTACCCTTTCTTATCTATCTGCTTAAAACTGTCCTTGTAGGGCGATTCCATGTGAAACGTGGATGGCATGAGAGAGGTTTCATGTTTATTAAAATTGTACCATGTTTAACTGCTGTTTGTTGTCAGAGAAATCTTTCTGTGCCTGTGTGCACAGGTGATGTGAGGAAGAATGGGTGCAAGTCCCAGGAAGCCAATGATGGAACAAGTGGGCTTGGGGAGGAAATGTGTTGTCCATACTGTTTTGATTCTCCAGGGACTGCTTCTCCTGCTTGTCCTATCTGTAGGAGACCCTCTTGACCAATACCCATTGTAGAATGCTGCCATTGCTACTTCTATAAACAGAAATGTCATAGAAAATATCCATGAGAAAATAACCATCCTCCATTGTAAAAATCTTTGAATCTTCACCAAAAATACCCAACTAAAAACTCTACAATTAGCTGTACAGATCTTGAGGACCTGAAGAAAATTACATAAGCAGAAATGTCTTGTTACAGCTTTCTGTATTGTAATGAGTCTCATTAACCGTACCTCAGATACCACAGGGAGACTGAAGAAACCTCTCAAGAAGTCAGCCAGAAGTAATGCCTAAAGTACCTTGAAGCATTAACAGGCCCCACTGGGAGCCATTCCTGACAAAGCCTCCCCATGGGCTCGTTAGAGCAGACAACTGGAGGCCATGAGGACAAACACAGGCAAAGCACAGGCAGCTCTGATGGACACCCTGGCTTGGTCTGATGAAGCAGAAATGCCAAGTGCTGACCCCCAGCCCCTGAGCAGGGAGATCCTGACCCTCACTCATGTCTTAGGGCTCTTCCTTGGGATGTGGGGAGTATATTTTGGAGAGAGTTCTAAAGGGTCTACACAGATGATCTGAGGGCTGGAGCAGAGTCTGAGTCAGTTGGGCTTCTTGTTGCAGTTTTGTGTAGCTGGTCTGCTGAGGTGGCTGCTGCAAGCAGCAGCTAGACCTTTCTGTAGGCCCCAAACTGTAAACATCAGCCAGTTCAAGGCCAAAGTTGTTGCTGACCAGGGCTGGGCCAATTGGAGATGGTCAAATGCCTCTGGGGATCACATATAGAAGAGAAAAACCTGCAGGCAGAGGCATTTTGCCACCAGAGAAGGAGTGAGAGGATGTAACAAGCAGTGCAGACACCAAGGCTAGGCCCGCAAGAGGTGGCAGAGGGAGAATGGAGCTGTCTGGGTGGCATAAAGAGAGTTTCCCCTGCAGCTTGTGGTGAAGACCATGGTGGAGTGGGTGTCCCCTCACAGCCCATGGATGAGGACAGGGAGCAGAGACATCTACGGCCTGTGAAGAGATTGATCCACACCACAGCAGGTTTGCTGGGGGACTTGTGACTTCGCAGGGAACCAGGCCGGGGGAGTCTGGGCCTGAACGTCAGCACCTATGGAAGGGAGTCCTGCTGAGAGGCCTGTGGTGAGGAGGTGACTCTCCAACAGAAAGGACTCGCGCTGGAGAAGTTTGTGGATGGAGAATTCTGCTGTGGGTGGGACCCTGCGGTGGAGCAGGGGAAGGGTGTGTGTGGTATGCTCCCCCAGCTAAGAAGGAAGACAACTCAGGAGGAATGGACTGAAAACCCCCATTCCCCATTCCCTGCCCCTCTCTGTGCCATGTTGGGGAGGGAAGAAGGGAGTAAAATTGTGATGAAGTTTAAGTCTGCTAAGAAGGGAGGGGTGGGGAAAAGGTGCTGTAAGACCTGGCTGCACTTTCATTACCTGACTCTGGTTTCACTGGGTGTGTGGTGTAGTGTAATAAATGAGTTTTCTTTCCTTTATTCTGTGTCGAGTCTGTTTTGCCCATGACACTAATTGTGGAGTGATCCCTCTCTGTCCTTATCTTAAGTCCTAAGCTTCATACTATCTATTTTCTCTCCTTTTCAGCTGAAAAGGGGAGTGAGCGAGTGGCTTTGGTGGGCATTTGGCCTCTAGCCAGGGCCAAACAGCCTCAGTTACTTTTCTCTTCTAACCTCTGCTCTGCCCTACCCTGCCCCACCTTACCCTTCCCTACCCTGCCTTTTTTTCCTTACTCCATGCTTCAGATTGGTTTTGGTTTATGATTGCACATATAGTCCTGGATAAAACAGGTATTTTGTTTAAACCAGGTATCAGGGATCCTTTTAAATATATGGTGGGGGAGGGGGAGAGGGAGAGGGAAAGAGAGAGAGAGAAAATGTTCATTACAAGGAAGTCATTTCTGTCTGACTTGGAAAAAGTGTGGTGAAGTCCATAGTTCCTGTGCCTAATTATCAAAGCCATTAGTATGTTACCAGTAACAGAGGTGTATTCATCTTAGTTCCATGAGAACATCATATATGCTCTGCAGCTTTTCTTCTTCAGGCTACCTGCAGGCATTCCTTTAAGAGGGACACAACACTAACACTCATTCCCAGATAAGACCAGTACTTGGAACAGCACTTTCCTAGGCTCCTGAGGACTCTTCATGCAATCACTGCAAAGCCAAGTGTCAAAGTCCCACTATTTTTTATGACCTTTCTTTCCTGGAAAAAGCCCAGTGACTCTGAAGGCTGCCTTTAGGTGCACCATTACCCTCCAGTGAAAGCCAGTTCGTCCCAGGAGAGACAGCTTCCAGAAGGGATTTCTCTCAAGGTATGTTGCTGCGTTTTTGTACGTACTCACTGCTCTACTTTAGGAATTCATTACTATTGCTCTGCTTTCAGGGGGGAAAAAGAAAACCCCATCCAAATGTCAGATATTTTGTGTTACCTGCATTCTTTCTTTCCTACTTAGCTGGGGGACAATATGAGGTTTGTGTGATGGGGGAAAGTAGGGGGTGAATTTATGATTAAAGTCTGCAAAGAAGGAAAGGGTGGGGGAAGTAGAGGTGGTTTAAGATCTGGAGGAGGAAAGCAGCTTGTGAGGAACTGCTGCAACCCCACTCCCCATTCCCTGCCCCTCCCTGTGCCATGTTGTGGGGGGAAGAAGGGAGTAAAATTGTGATGAAGTTTAAGTCTGCTAAGAAGGGGAGGGGTGGGGGAAGGTGCTTTAAGACCAGGCCACACTTCTCATTACCTGGCTCTGATTTCACTGTGTGTGTAGTTTTAGAGTAATAAGTCGCTTCATTTTATTCTGTGCTGAGTCTGTTTTGCTCATTGCACTAATTGGAGAGTGACCCCTCTCTGTCTTTATCTTGGATCCTAAGCCTCCCAGTATCTATTTTCTCACGTTTTTGACTGGAAAGGGGAGTGAGTGAGTGGTTTGGTGGGCATTTGGCCTCTAGCCAGGGCCAAACCACCACAGGAAGGGGAGCATAAGAGAAGATTAGTGGGCATTTGTCAGCGTTCCAAAGTCCTTTCTCTATAGCTTGATCAAGGTAACCTCCAGGATTGCAGCAGCTGGGATCAAGCACCACCTTCTACACTCTGCAGGTGCACACACAACTGATTTTGACCAAAGGAAATGTTTGTGCATGATTGTTTGGGCTGTTTCATAGCTACACTGCACATAGGATGGGATAAGAGTCATAACAACCCTTGCTGAGTCTAGTTTCTCTTCTGAAGCCCCCTGTCCACTACAGAGCTTTGGCCACTTTTTTTCCTTCATTGCAGACTGAACCCTGAGAAAAGGAGACGACACAAGAAGGTGCGAGAAGATGTCTGAGGAATGTGGTAAGAGCCAAGCTTCTGATTTTTAGACTGGGACGGGTGGGAAAGTGAGTCATTTAATATCTCTGGGTCCCTGAGAGAATCAAGTGGGGAAATAAAGGATGTGTTCCTCATTAAAGGCAATCTTTTATTTCCTTAGGGAAAGGTCTTGGTTAAATTTCCTCTTTCTCTTATTTTTTGTGGTTTGGTTTGTTTTTTTAACACGAACCTAATGCCCAGACCCTTAGACCACGCTGCTGTGTGTCCAAGAACTAGTGAACAATACATTCATCAGTTCCTTAAGGAAAGGTCTTACTTAAGTTTCCTTTTTCTCTTCTGATTTTTTTTAATGAACGTGAGGCCAGGAATGTGACCCTGCAATGCTGACAGTCCCAGAAAAAATACACAGATTTGAGTCTCCAGGTAAGTATGCTGGATCCCATTCCTCTTGACTGTAGGAAACCTTGGGATGCTCTGGGCTGCAATGTGTCACTGCAGAGAGAAGTGATGCCTGTGGAGGTCTGTTCCTCCCAGTGAGTTATCTGCAGAAGCTTTTCCAGTCCAGAGCAGAAGGCCTGGAATTCAGAGTGGGATGAATCTGGTTGGGAGGAGTGGGGGCACCTCTCCTGAAAAACACATCTCCTACTCCAGTAGAGCATATTGTGCATGGTTGGTTGGTAGAGGAAGGCTTTCAAAGGCATTGCCCATCACTTCTGGGGTTCCTTTTCCATTCTTTGACTGCAAAAGGAGGAAGATCCTCCTCCTGTCAGGCTGCTGACAGCTGATCTGGGTGAGAATCTGTGAGATTGTCTGTCTTCCTGTGGGAAGTACATTCACTAACCTTGGTTAGTGAAGAGGCTGTGGGGTTGCTGCTGGGGAACCAGCTGCACAGGACAGCCAAGACCTTGTATGTGGGTAAGGGATCGCAGTGTTCCTCTCACTTCTTTCAACAGAGAAACCATATTGCAGAAAGGACTCTGCACATGAAGGAGGAGGAAAACCAGAATTACGTGAGAGAGACAAAGGCTCCTACCCAGGGCAAACTGACAGGGGAAGAGGACTTGAAAGCCAGGAAAGAGGCAAGTAATACTTTCTGCAGGTGCATCAGCACGTTGATATCCTATCCCTTTCTTTCAGGGATAAGCGAGTAGCTTAATTGGAGCAGATTGTCTGAGGAACTAGGTCACTCTCCATCTTTTTTGGTAAGTCCTGGGAAACAGGAAAGGTGCCTGAAGACTGGAAGAAATCAAATGTCACTCCAGTCTTCCAAAAGGGCAAGAAGGAGGATCTGGGTAACTACAACTGGTCAGCCTCACCTCCAGTTATTCCAGTGATGGAACAACCTTTTCTTGGTGCAGTCTCTAGGCACATCAAGGATAAGAGGGTGATGAGGAACAGTCAGCATGGTTTCACCAAGGGGAAGACATGTTTGACCAACCCCCTAGCCTTCTGTGAAGGCATAACCAGGTGGCTAGATGATGGTAGCACAGTGGATGTGGGTTACCTTGATTTTAGTAAAGCATCTGACACCATCACCCACAGCATCCTCACAGATACCCGAGCAAGTGTGGTCTGGAGGATGGTGTATCGAGATGGACTGTCAACTTGTTGAAGGAGAGAAGTCAGAGAGGAGCAGCATTAGGGGAAAGGGACCTGGAGGTCCTGGTGGACAGCAGGATGGTCAGGAGCCAGCAATGTGCCCTCCTGGCCAAGAAGGCCAATGAAATCCTGGGGTATATTAGAAGGGGTGTGGTTAGTAGATCGAGAGAGGTTCTTCTCCCTCTCTGGCCTGATGGGACTGCATCTGGAATATTGTGCCTAGCTCTGGGCCCCTCAGCTCAAGAAGGACAGGGAACTACTTGAAAGAGTCCAGTGCAGGGCCACTAAGATGGTGGAGTGGAACATCTTTCTTATGAGGAGTGGCTGAAGGACCTGGGCCTCTTTAGCCTGGAGAAGAGGAGACTCAGGGATGACCTCCTCAGTGTTTATAAATATGTGAAGGGTGAGTGTCAGGAGGATGGAGCAGGCTCTTCTCAGTGATGTCCAATGACAGGAGAAGAGGCAATGGGTGCAAGCTGGAGCATAGGAGGTTCTATGTGAACATAAGGAAAAACTTTTTCACTGTTAAGGGTGAGGGAGCCCTGGGACAGGCTGCCCAGGGGGTGTGGAGTCTCCTCCTCTGGAGAGATTCCAGCCCTGTCTGGACGCTGACCTTTGTGACCTGTCCTAGGGACCCTGCTTTGGCAGGGGGTTGGACTCAATGATCTCTGTGGTCCCTTCCAACCCCTGGGATTCTGTGATTAGTACATTTAGCTGTAAGTTAAATGGTGTCTGAGCACCAACCCAAAATCATTTCAGTCCCTGTGGAACGGAAAATTCTACTTCCTAGATATCAAGGTGGTCTTCCTTTCTAGAAGGAAATGTCATCGTCCCGCTGGCACTGGTCTTTCCACATATGGACCATGGTGGAGGCCGATACAATTGTGCCTTCAAAGTCACGAGGAACAATGACCCCCAAGAAGTCTCCCAATGAATTGAAACTCTGAAGACAGTTTTCAGAGCATGTAGGAGTCCATATAGCGTGACCTTGAGATCCTCAGAGAAAGCATGGAGAACCAACTCTGTGAGCACAGACATCCTCAAGGCAGCCTTCGTTTCTCTGATGGACATGCCTTTTTTGCACAAGAGAAGAGAGGGGTTTTTTTCCCCAGTTCCACTGAAGGTCACCACCTGGGCATGAGATCTTCATGCTTGTGGATAAGATCTTACCTTGGTGCTCGGTCGTCTTTTTCAGCCGTGGGCCATACAGGAGATCATTCTCTCCGGCAAAAAGGAAGAGTGGTTTCAGCTGACAAAGCCCAAAGACACTGCTCAGAGCTGACCAAAGGAGATGGAGAGCAAGAAAGTCTGGAAAGAAGTAAGTGATGGTGACAGAGGACCTGTCTCAGCAATGCTGGCCCCTCACCCCTACAGTGGCCCTACGCCTTATCGCAGGGCTAAGTCTTCTCTGCAGAGACTTCTTTGTGACTGATGAAGGGGCCCATGTTCTGCCCCACAGCTCTGGATGTCCCTTTTTCCTTTCCTCACAGTACAAGATGATCAATGCATTCGTTAGTTCCTTAAGGAAAGGTCTTACTTAAGTTTCCTTTTTCTCTTCTGATTTTTTTTAATGAACGTGAGGCCAGGAATGTGACCCTGCAATGCTGACAGTCCCAGAAAAAATACACAGATTTGAGTCTCCAGGTAAGTATGCTGGATCCCATTCCTCTTGACTGTAGGAAACCTTGGGATGCTCTGGGCTGCAATGTGTCACTGCAGAGAGAAGTGATGCCTGTGGAGGTCTGTTCCTCCCAGTGAGTTATCTGCAGAAGCTTTTCCAGTCCAGAGCAGAAGGCCTGGAATTCAGTATGGAATTAACTTTGTTGGGCGGGAGGGGCACCTCTCCTGAAAAACACATCTCCTACTCCAGTAGAGCATATTGTGCATGGTTGGTTGGTAGAGGAAGGCTTTCCAGTGGGTGGAAAGTCCAGTGCAGGGCCACTAAGATGATTAAAGTCTGCAAATCCCACCCCCAAAGGCCTCCAGCAAGTCCTTTCTCATTTTGAGCATCCCCATGCAGATGTCTGGGACACAGGCAGTGTTCTTTTCCCAGCAGAGTTCAGGACAGCCTGGACTCTATCGAATCCCATCCTCTCCAGCTGTTAAAGCAAGCTTTTTCCATGTGGGATGCTTGCAGGGGAATGTTCTTCCCTCCGGGAATAGCTGGAAATCAGCATGCGCTAGGCTCCCATCTGTGTCCAGGCCCTTGGTTAGTGAAGAGGCTGTGGGGTTGCTGCTGGGGAACCAGCTGCACAGGACAGCCAAGACCTTGTATGTGGGTAAGGGATCGCAGTGTTCCTCTCACTTCTTTCAACAGAGAAACCATGTTGCAGAAAGGACTCTGCACATGAAGGAGGAGGAAAACCGGAATTACATGAGAGAGACAAAGGCTCCTACCCAGGGCAAACTGACAGGGGAAGAGGACTTGAAAGCCAGGGAAGAGGCAAGTAATACTTTCCACGTGTGCATCGGCATGTTAATCTCCTATCCCTTTCTTGAAGGATAAGCGAGTAGCTTGGAGCAGATTCTCTGAGGAAATAGGTCACTAGTTGGGAAGGGAGCAACTCCACCACCTCACCTTCCTAGCCTGTCTGGGAGAAAAATCACACCTAGTACCAAGCTACTCACGGTAACAAGGTGAGGCATGTAACACCTCCAGAAAGTCTTCCTTTCCTGGAAGAAACCCCACATGAACTGCACCATTCATGTTCCAATCCTCATTGGTCCTGGGTCCTACTGGCACATGAAAGAAAAACAGCTGCTCCTTGGTCCTTTCTAAGAGGAAAGGGCCTGTGGCATTAGAGGGACAAGAACTCACCTCAGAGCAGGCAATGTCATTGTCACAGAGACATCACTGTGTCACTTGTCTCTCTCCACAGGAACGACAGTGGAGGCAAATATTGTAAGGGCCCTGGAATCCACGACGCAGAAAGTCCTCCAGAAAATCTCCCAGCAAATTCAAACTCTGCTAAAAGCTTTTGAAACTATGCAAGAGTCCACGCTGCATGAGCTTCAGATCATCAGAACAGGTTCTGAGGGCAGACTCACCAGACAAAAGGATGCATCCAGGAGGTCCTTGGGTGAAGGTGATATGGCAGACCTGGAGAACAAAATCAGTAAGTAAGGCCATTTGCAACCAGCCTCCCACTATCTGAAGGCAAAGCTGGTCTCTAGAAAAGAAGGGAGAAGTACCTGCCTCTCCTAGGTGGGAGTATGTATCCCTTGTAACTGAGATTCAGATAACTTTTAGGATGGAGGTGTGGTTTGGCATTATAATGAGGAAAGTTCAGCCAAAGGACACGGTGTTGACAGAAAAATGATGCTCCTGCTCCTCTTCCAGTGGCTGAGGAGTATTCAGTCAGTCCTGGATTTCCTTCTGACCACTAAATCCCACCTTGCACTAAACACTGTCCCTTTCCACATTTCTGGAGAGCAAAAGCATCATACACACTGATTTGGTGTTTTCTCTTGATGACTCTGATGAACCAAGAAAAGTTGTCATTAAGATAACTGTATTTGTGGGTTTGTGGTGGGGTCACTGAAGAGCCCTACAGCTAGAACACATCTCCTTTTATGGAAACCAGAGAGTTTTTTTTTTCAGACAACTTCATCTCCATTGCTCCCTATCCCTTCTCCCAGCCACCAGCATGAAATGTACTTTTTTCACCTCAAAAATTCATACCAAGACTTGAGGCCTAGGGCTTGATTCTTTCTGCTAAAGGACCAAGCATTACAGATGTCTCAGGCTTTGCTGTATTTGGAGGATAACACAATTATTATTTATTTATTTTTCAACTTGTAGCATGTTACTTCAGGAGAACATAGTCCTTTTGTCCAGCAGCATGGGCTCTGTCTTAGCACACTGGAAATGATCATGCCTTGACAAATCTACTCATTACCTGTTTTTTTTTGTTTTTTTTTCCTTTTATCCACAGTGTTTCTCAAAATACAGCTCTACAAAGGTAAGCATAGAAGGGATGATGGACATGAGTTCTCAGAGCCTGAATGCAGCTCTGGAAAGCACATCCAATGTGCTCAGAGAGCTGTTTGGAGAAGAACATATTCTGAGGAAGGATTGTTTGACAGCTCTCTCCATCAGCAACTCAAGGATGGGAATGGAGGGGCATGGGAGGTATGGGAGGGGAGAAAGTACAGGTCCCCTTAGGACAGAGGCTGCCTAGTGCACCTGAGCATGGGGGTGGAGGAAGAACAAAGGAGACTGGGATAAACACACAGAAGAGAAAGCCTCAGAAAAGCAGGCCTTGTGTTTTCTGCTCCTTATGGCATGCCTTGACCCTTGCAGTGGATGTCACCCTGGATGGTGACACAGCTCACCCTAGACTGGAAATCTCTGACCAGGGGAAGAGTGTGAAAGATACTGGTGCCATCAGAAATGTTCCCAGCAGTGAGAAGAGATTCGATTCCCACACTTATGTGCTGGCAAAGGAAGGATACACATCTGGGAGACGCTACTGGGAAGTGGATGTTGGCAAGAGAAGAAACTGGGCCTTGGGTATTGCCCAGGAATCTGTGACTCGCAAAGGAGTATTGACTGTGTCCCCTGAGAAAGGGTTCTGGGTCATAGGGTTTGCAGATGGACGAGACTATTGGGCCTACACAGATCCTTGGACCCGTTTGGATGTGAGGGGAAAGCTAGAAAAGATTGGGATACTCCTGGACATCGCAGCCAAGAAGGTGTCTTTTTACAATGTCCGCAAGAAAGCTGTTGTGTACTCTTTTACCATTGCTGATAGCAGTAGGCAGGAAGGGAAATTCTTGCCGCCCTTCTCAACAGGCCCTGCTGCCACACAGCCTGACCCTGAGCCTCTGAAAGTAATGCAGGAGTTTGATGATTAACAGTTCCCCTTCCATTGTGAAGGCCTCTTATGTCCAGCTGGGGATCTGACTGAGGTGTTATCAGTCTGCTGCCTCGCTGTGTGTCCAGAACAAAGCTAAGCAAGGGGAATCTATCACAGTGGCCAACTTGGAGATCCTGAGAATGAGGTTGTTTTTTATAGAAATTTTAGGTGCTCAAGGTAAAAAATGTGGTAGTGGTAGTATGGAATGAACACTTTCTATGGAAATTTAGCTTTCCTACAATAAAGAAATAAAATCTTTTCCTAATATTCTGTGGCTTTGTGTTTTGTGGAGGAGTTGTGTTGCAGTTTTGTGTAGCTATGCTGCTGCAGGGGTGGCTTCTGCAAGCAGCAGCTAGAGCTCTCTGTAGGCCCCAAACTGTAAACATTGGCCAGTTCAAGGCCAAAGTTGCTGCTGACCAGGGCCAAGCCAATTGGAGATGGTCAAATGCCTCTGGGGATCACATATAGAAGAGAAAAACCTGCAGGCAGAGGCATTTTGCCACCAGAGAAGGAGTGAGAGGATGTAACAAGCAGTGCAGACACCAAGGCTAGGCCCGCAAGAGGTGGCAGAGGGAGAATGGAGCTGTCTGGGTGGCATAAAGAGAGTTTCCCCTGCAGCTTGTGGTGAAGACCATGGTGGAGCAGGTGTCCCCTCACAGCCCATGGATGAGGACAGGGAGCAGAGACATCTACGGCCTGTGAAGAGATTGATCCACGCCACAGCAGGTTTGCTGGGGGACTTGTGACTTCGCAGGGAACCAGGCCGGGGGAGTCTGGGCCTGAACGTCAGCACCTATGGAAGGGAGTCCTGCTGAGAGGCCTGTGGTGAGGAGGTGACTCTCCAACAGAAAGGACTCGCGCTGGAGAAGTTTGTGGATGGAGAATTCTGCTGTGGGTGGGACCCTGCGGTGGAGCAGGGGAAGGGTGTGTGTGGTATGCTCCCCCAGCTAAAAAGGAAGACAACTCAGGAGGAACGGACTGAAAACCCCCATTCCCTGCCTCTTCCCAAGACATGTTGGGGGGAGAAGAAGGGAGTAGAATCATGATGAAGTTTGTCTGCTAAGAAGGGAGGGGTGGGGGGAAGGTGCTTTAAGACCTGGCCATGCTTCTCATTACCTGACTCTGGTTCACTGGGTGTATTAGTTGTAGTAGTAAAAAATCACTTTCTTTTATTCTGTGTTGAGTCTGTTTTGCCCATTGCACTAACTGGAGAGTGATCCCTCTGTCCTTATCTCAAGTTCTAAGCCTCCCAATATCTATTTTTTCCCCTTTTCAGCTGAAAAGGGGAGTGAGTGAGTGGCTTGGTGGGCATTTGGTCTCTAGCCAGGGCCAAACCACCACTCGTTGCCATGAGAAAGGGAGCAAAAAGGTGTGGATTTCAGCAAAGTGCAGAACCTAGCAGAGAGGACAGTGCTTTGGAGAACAGCTGGAAGCATGTCCATACCATATGATAAGCAGTGGCCTTTCTTCCCAGAAACCTGCTATCTCTCTTCACTTTAGTGACTGTTCGTTCATCTTTCCATCCTCCTGGCCTCATGACCAATGGCAAAACAGATGGAGTCAAAAATTAACCATTATGACTATGGGAGCAAAGAGCTTTCTTTAACCTGTGATGCAAGGACCTGCCTCCTGTGTGCAGTGCTCTTTTATCCTGTGACCACCAGCCTTTTCTCCTTTTTCCATTCCTCCATGATTCTCTTGCCTTCCTGAGGTGGAAGAACAGCAAGGTGGGTGAGTTTTTTCCCGTGACAGTCCTTCCCTTCCTTCCTGCTTACAACCCAGTGATTTCAGCAAACTCTGCAACTGCTCCATACTTGATTTCTCTCTTACTGTAGCAGAGAAGTGAAACATCACAGCCTCGGCAAGATAAAGACGAAACAAAGCATTTTGTGAGGTAGGAGAGCTTCTCTTATTATGTTTGAGCCTGCTTATTTGTTGGTGTATACAACAGCGAATCTCTGATGTTTTCCTAGAGTTTTGGTTAATGTACATTCAGAAAGTCACTTGTGAACTGCATGCTTGTTGTGGTTTTGGGGTAGAGGGGAAGGTGTCCAGGCTGAGAATGCAGCCAAATGAAGCTTGCTCACGTGAAACTGTCTGTTGGGATATTAGACCCTGTGTAATTCACCTGGTCTAAGACCCTAAGAAAAAATTTCACTGAGGAAAAGGTTACAGGGAGTAGGAGAACACCCGAAGATCTTCAGAATCCACCTGGCATCCCTGTCTCAGTTACCAGTGAAACATTTGCAGTTCCTTCCAATTTGCTTTGAGATCCTGGGATGTTTAGTGGCAAATAGACCTTTGCAACAAGTTTGCAGGGAACTGGCAACTATGCTTGCTATATGCAAGTTCCATGAGAGTAAAATCATTCTCCAAAGACCATTTTTAGTTACATTTGGACACTTGGTAAATGCTGGCAGCAATAGTGATGTGAGGCTGAGGTTGGCCACATCATGTGGCACCTTCGTGCCAGCTTTCACCCCTTCCTGCAGCTTCAACAGAGCAGGGAGTGAGCACCAGAAACCACTAACAATCATACATTTTTGCTGTAATCTAGTTCAGGAAGTTGATTAGGTGGAGAAAAAAACATTTAGGGCTTGGTTCAGTTACTGGAAATGGCTGCCTGCAACGTCCTTGACCACCTGTGGTGGGGCAAAGGACAGGGGTGTGGAGAAAGGAGGCTGCCCCATTGTACCTGCTGTGTTGCTCCAAAATGGCACTCCAGGATGCTCTTGTGGGTGCAGCCATAAAGGCTTGAAAGACTGTGGCCTTTCCCAAGCACTTAACCTTTTGCTTTTCTCTGTATTAATTATGAGGAAGCACTGGAATGACTGATAAACAAACATTCACAACACTTGTTAATGAAATAAAAGGCAAAGCTTGACTTGTAAAACTTAATTCTTATACAGGTCAAGCTTTGACCTGGTGGTCCTGGTGGATGACAGGTTGGCCATGAGCCAGCAGTGTGTTGTTGTGGCCCAGAAGGCCAATGGGATCCTGAGGTACATTAAAAAGGAGGAGTGCGGCCAGCAGGTCAAAGGAGGGGATCCTCCCCCTCTGCTCTGCCCTGGTCAGGCCCCACCTGAAGTGTTTTTGTCCAGTTCTGAGCTCCTCAGTATAAAAAAGCCAGAGATCTCCTGGAGAGAGTCCAGCAGAGGCTACGGAGATGATTAAAGGCCTGGAGCATCTCCTCTGTGAGGAAAGGCTGAGTGAGCCGGGGCTGCTTAGCCTTGAGAAAAGAAGCCTGAGGGGGGATGCGATCAATGGTTATCAATATCTGAAGGGTGGGACACAGTGGGACATGGCCAGCCTCTTCTCAGTGTGACAGGATAAGGGGTGATGGCCTCAAGTTGGAGCACAGGAAGTTCCACACCAATCTGAGGAAGAACTTCTTCCCAGTGAGGGTGAGGGAGCCCTGGGAAAGGCTGCCCAGGGGGTGTGGAGTCTCCTCTGGAGAGATTCCAGACCCTTCTGGACCTGTGCGACCTTTGAAAACTAGGGAAACCTGCTTTGGCAGGGGGTTGGACTTGATGATCTCTGGAGGTCCCTTCCAACCCCTACAATTCTGTGAATCAGTGGATCTTCTGCTGCAGGTAAAAAGGAAAAAACCTACTTGCAACACCTAAACTTAGATGGTACTGAGCTTTAATGGGAAAGATGTCACTCTTGTTCACGGCTAGTGATATTGTTGCAAGGCCAGAGTCAGTGTGAAATGACTTTTCTCTCACACAGTTCTTCCTCAGGGATGGTGCTTCTCCTGCAGCAGAACCACTCTAGCTTAAACGTATTCGTTTCCAGCTCACATGTACGTCGTGTGTTTGTCCCCCATCCTGCCATTGACTCTCTCAGCAGGAGAATCACACCATGAGGGGTGTCAGGCCAGACAGTGCACACAGGAATAAATCTGTAGGCATCAGGAAGTAATGGACACTGCAGTAGCAGTTGTGGGGAAGGAAGCTGTTTGGGTGCCCAGAGTCCATCTAGGTACAGACTGACATTGAGGAGACTGCTGCACCACAAGTTGGCCAAGGTCTTCCTAGGTGGTAGATAAGTCTACTTATTTTTCAATTTAAAGTCACAACAACCAAGGTTTTTAAATGTCTTTTATTTTGCAGGGCAGCCCCTGTTAGGAGGTAAGTGCTCATTACTCCTTGGAAATCACCCCTTCATAAGTAGTTTTAAATAGGTGGAAGAGACCCGTAAGGAGCTCTATCACCCTGCCCTAACTTAGAGTGTCAGTTCAGTCAAATAGTAATATGAGGGTCTGGAGTCTTCTAGCTCTTCTTTGGGTCCTTTGTCTCAAGGCCAGCAACCTTCTTCTCTCTAAGGTTGTTGCCTCTGCTGATGATTGTAGCCTCCTTATCTTGAAGCAGCTCTGAGGCTTAATTTTACTTAAGTAGGAAAGCGTTCATGAGAAGTTCAATATAACTAGCTGAAAGTTAGCTTCTTGTGGCCTATGGCTTTGGCAAGTTTAGCCATTTAGCCTGTTAGCTATGTCAACATTGATCTTAAGTTTGAAAACAAATACTTCCCAATATATGATAGCTAGATGACGTGATGAATGAGATCCTTTGGACAGGAGGGCATCTCCTTAAAACTGGCCAAGCCTTCGTTCAGAGATAATATGAGTAGTAAAGTACCACACTGTTCATCCCATAAAAAGGTGGCTAGCCCTAACGTTCCCAAGCTGCATTTCATGGCACTTCCTCACTGCCATATGAGATTCCACATTCCAAACCTATTCCAGCCACACTCCCAAGAGCATTTCAGACAGGTGAGGCACAGACATAAAAAGTAATGGCAAGAAGTAGCTTTATTCTTTAACAATTTGCTGTGAGACAATTTGCTGTGAGACCTTAAAGATTACACAGCTGTAGACCACCACACATGTAACCATGGTCAGGGACAGTTTCTACTACACAAGGTTAATAAAAGACCCATAATCCCAGCATTAAACACTTCCAGGGATGTACTGCTCAAGCTCAGGTGAGTGTGCAACATGACCAAAATACCATTGCTAGTAGTTGTCGATGCCAAGAAAAGAAATGTCCACATTATACTCAACAGTAAACAAAGAGCAGAATAAATAGACTTTGTTAGTGGCATTAAAAGTGGAATTAAAACCTCTAAGAGAGCATCTCGCAGCAGACAAGGAATGAATGCCTTTAGGGTTCTTGAAATAGGTGCCTCTGTTCAGCCAAGCCAACTGATATCTTCAGGCCTTACAGGGCTTGCTCCTAAAAGAAGTTACCCTGGGAATTGGGTAGGAGAGGAGAGGGGGAGGGGAAAGGAAAGTAATGAGGAAAAAATACAGGCCAGGTGGAAGACTATGATTTTCAGTGTGGACAGAAGTCACATTGTGTGAGGTCTTTGAAGTCAGCTGGATAGTCTTGGAGACTGTTCTTGGTTCTGCTGAAAAGAACAAGCATACTAAAGGATGACAGGGCAAGGCTTGGCCACAGCACATGCTTGCATGAGTCCATGAGTGCACTTGACTTCTGCAGAGGTTCCCATCTCCATCAAACATCTTCCCGGGGCTTCAGGCAGTGCATCCTCCAAGGGCTGTAAATGTTTTCTCATTTCCTTTGCAGGAAAACGACAAGAGAATATGGGTAAGTGCTACCTGGTGTGTGGGAGGCTGATTGTCTGTAGACATTGGGGTGGGAATGGGAAGAGCTCCATGTCCCTGGGCCCTGACCTCCTCCACCCCAGACAGCAGCAGAGGCTGCAGCTTGCCTCCCTGTCTCTGCTTGCCCTCTGTCCCTCACCTGGCACCACTGTTCTTCAAGTGTATTCTAGAGGAGCACAGAGAGGGAAGTCCTGGGACTTGATAAGGGGTCCTGTCCTTGAAAGTGGGAGTCCACAATTTCCAAGTCAAAAGTTCCCCATATGTCAAGCCTCCCCAGCCCCAGATCTGTTCCTTTTTCTCTCTACTAAAGAGCCTGCCTGCCCCACCCAGGAATGCTTCTCACCATACTCTTGGGCAGTGCCATTCTGGGACTACAGGCTCCTTAGAGGTGGTTCCCTTCATCAGTTCATGGCCTTACCTGCCAGGCCAAGCATGGCAGGACCTCCACCCTCCCACACAGTTCTCCCTTATCTCCTGTGAGCTCAGCAGCCCACAGCTGACCACCCCATGCAGCGTGTCCCTCCCAGCCTCCCTCCAGGCAGCCCTTGGCCGTGTTGTTGTAGGCTCTCACACAGCAGTTGCCTCACAGCCTCTGAGAGCCCAGGCCTGGCCTTTCTCCTGCAGAGCCTCTGGGCTCCAGGCAGGGCCCATTCCAGCGGGTCACCAGTTCTGCAGCTCTCTTTCCTTCCAGTCACCCTTGAGTCAGGCAAAGGAGAGGCAGACCCAGCAACATGCCCATGTCTGGAGCCCAGGTGGGCTCTGAGCCCCCCACCTCTCTTTGCTAACTGCCTTTCCCATTCCTTTTCTAGGCCAGTTTCTAACCTCAACGGGTAAGTGGTCTGTGCTGCCTGGGGTGTTGCTGCTGTGGAGGGAGAGGCTCCATCACAGCGACACATGGTGGTGTCTGTGGGTCAAGGGTCTCTCCAAGTGGAACATGAGCATGGTGCCCTGGGGATGTGTGAAGCAGGTGACTTTATTCAGGCAAGCCACCTGAGGCCTTCAGGTGTTCCTGGAACCTCAGTACAGGGCTTTGCCTTGAAAGAAGGTCACCTGGGAAGGAGAGGAGAGGCACAGAATGACCAGGAGCGGGGAAGGGAAGGAGGACAGGGAGAAAGGCACTACAGGCCAGGTAGAGGACTCTGATTTTCAGTATGGAAAAGAACTTATCTTGTGTGAGGTCTTTGAAGTTCAGCTGGGTGGCCTTGGCAAGTGGTCTTTGTTCTGCTCCAAAGCATCCTCAAGGATCATAGACTCATCAAATGTCGAAGGGACCATTAATGGTCATCCAGTGCAACTCCCTTGCAGTAGCAGGAACATTGTTAACTAGATCAGATTGCTCAGAGCTTCATCAAACCTGACCTTGAATGTCTCCAGGGATGGGCCTCCACCACCTCTCTGGGCAACCTATGCCAGTGTCTCACCAGCCTCGTAGTAGTGACTTCTTCCTCATGTCTAATTTAAACCTACCCTGCTCTAGTTTAAAACCATTAGCCCTTGTCCTATTGCCACATGCCCTTACAAATGTTCAGTCCTTCCCAGCTTTCCTGTAGGTCCCTTCAGGTATTAGAAGGACCCTATAAGGTCTCCCCAGAGACTTCTCCAGAGGATCCCATTTCAAGAGAAATCCATCACAGGGTGTCAGGCAATGCATCCTCCACGCCGTTAATGCCTTTCTCTTCTCCTTTGCAGCACCAGAACCACAGAATACGGGTAAGTGCTACCTGGCGTGTGGGAGGCAGCTTGTCCGTAGACAGTGGGGTGGGAATGGGAAGAGCTCCATGTCCCTGGGCCCTGTCCTCCTGCAGCCCAGAAGCAACAGAGCCTACTGCTTGCCCCTCTCTCTGTCCTTGCCCCCCATCCCTTGCCTGGCACCGCTGCTCTCTCAATGTGCATTCTAGAGGAGCACAGAGAGAGAAATCATGGGCTTTGGTAAAGGGTCCTGTCCTTGAAAGTGGGAGTCCACCCTTTACAAGGAGAATGTTACCCATGTGCCTAGCCTCACCCTCCCCAGCTCTGCTCCTTTTCTCCCTACTTAGCAGCCTGCCCCCACGCACCCATGTTTCTCACCATACACTTGGGCAGTGCCATTCTGGGAATTACAGGCTCCTTAGAGCTGGTTCCCTTCATCAGCTCTTGGCCACACAGAAGGACCTGGTAGCCTCCACTGCCAGGCCAAGCATCACGGGACCTCCACCCACCCACCCCCATAGTTTGGCTGGTCTCTCCTAAAGCCTCTCCAGCTCCTCCTTTTCTCCTGTGAGCTCAGCATCCCACAGGCATCATCAGTCAATGAGATGCCAGGTCAGGCCTTCTCTACCTCTCTCCAGGCAGCACTTGGCCACTCTGCTAGAGGCTTGTGCAGCAGCTTGCCTTGTGGCTGCTGAGAGCCCACAGTTGCCATTTCTTCTGCAGAGCCTCTGGGCTCCAGGCAGAGCCCCAATACCACCAGGTCCCAAATCCTCTAGATCTCTTCCCTCCAGTCAGCCTTGAGTCAGGCAAAGGAAAGGCAAACCCCACAAAATTCCCACCTCTTGAGTCCAGGTGGGCTCTGAAAACAGCCACCTCTCTTTGCTAACTGCCTTTCATAGGCCAGGATCAAAAGAAGGAGGGTAAGTGGTCACTGCTGCCTCAGGTATTGCTGCTGTGGAAGGAGAGGCTACTTCCCAGAGGCACATGCTGGTGTCATTGGTACAAGGGTCTCAATTGGTTTTTTTTTTCCCCAATTCCACTGAAGGAATGGGGAAAATGCCCACTTGGGCATGAGATCTTCATGCTTGCAGATAAGATCTTACCTTGGTGCTCGGTCTTCTTTTTCATCCCTGGGCCATACAGGAGATGATTCTCTCCAGCAAGAAGGAAGAGTGGTTTCAGCTGACAAAGCCCAAAGACACTGCTCAGAGCTGACCAAAGGAGATGGAGAGCAAGAAAGTCTGGAAAGAAGTAAGTGGTGGTGACAGAGAACCTGTCTCAGCAATGCTGGCCCCTCACCCCTACAGTGGCCCTACTCCTTATCGCAGGGCTAAGTCTTCTCTGCAGAGACTTCTTTGTGACTGATGAAGGGGCCCATGTTCTGCCCCACAGCTCTGGATGTCCCTTTTTCCTTTCCTCACAGTACAAGATGATCAATGCATTCGTTAGTTCCTTAAGGAAAGGTCTTACTTAAGTTTCCTTTTTCTCTTCTGATTTTTTTTAATGAACGTGAGGCCAGGAATGTGACCCTGCAATGCTGACAGTCCCAGAAAAAATACACATGCAAGAGTCTCCAGGTAAGTATGCTGGATCCCATTCCTCTTGACTGTAGGAAACCTTGGGATGCTCTGGGCTGCAATGTGTCACTGCAGAGAGAAGTGATGCCTGTGGAGGTCTGTTCCTCCCAGTGAGTTATCTGCAGAAGCTTTTCCAGTCCAGAGCAGAAGGCCTGGAATTCAGAGTGGAATCAGTCTGGTCAGGGGGAGGGTGGACACCTTTTCTGAAAGATGCATCTCCTACTCCAGTAGAGCATATTGTGCATGGTTGGTTGGTAGAGGAAGGCTTTCAAAGGCATTGCCCATCACTTCTGGGGTTCCTTTTCCATTCTTTGACTGCAAAAGGAGGAAGATCCTCCTCCTGTCAGGCTGCTAACAGCTGAGCTGGGTGAGACTCTGTGAGATTGTCTGTCTTCCTGTGGGAAGTACATTCACTAACCTTGGTTAGTGAAGAGGCTGTGGGGTTGCTGCTGGGGAACCAGCTGCACAGGACAGCCAAGACCTTGTATGTGGGTAAGGGATCGCAGTGTTCCTCTCACTTCTTTCAGCAGAGAAACCATGTTGCAGAAAGGACTCTGCACATCGAGGAGGAAAACCGGAATTACGTGAGAGAGACAAAGGCTCCTACCCAGGGCAAACTGACAGGGGAAGAGGACTTGAAAGCCAGGAAAGAGGCAAGTAATACTTTCTGCAGGTGCATCAGCACGTTGATATCCTATCCCTTTCTTTCAGGGATAAGCGAGTAGCTTAATTGGAGCAGATTGTCTGAGGAACTAGGTCACTCTCCATCTTTTTTGGTAAGTCCTGGGAAACAGGAAAGGTGCCTGAAGACTGGAAGAAATCAAATGTCACTCCAGTCTTCCAAAAGGGCAAGAAGGAGGATCTGGGTAACTACAACTGGTCAGCCTCACCTCCAGTTATTCCAGTGATGGAACAACCTTTTCTTGGTGCAGTCTCTAGGCACATCACGGATAAGAGGGTCATGAGGAACAGTCAGCATGGTTTCACCAAGGGGAAGACATGTTTGACCAACCCCCTAGCCTTCTGTGAAGGCATAACCAGGTGGCTAGATGATGGTAGCACAGTGGATGTGGGTTACCTTGATTTTAGTAAAGCATCTGACACCATCACCCACAGCATCCTCACAGATACCCGAGCAAGTGTGGTCTGGAGGATGGTGTATCGAGATGGACTGTCAACTTGTTGAAGGAGAGAAGTCAGAGAGGAGCAGCATTAGGGGAAAGGGACCTGGAGGTCCTGGTGGACAGCAGGATGGTCAGGAGCCAGCAATGTGCCCTCCTGGCCAAGAAGGCCAATGAAATCCTGGGGTATATTAGAAGGGGTGTGGTTAGTAGATCGAGAGAGGTTCTTCTCCCTCTCTGGCCTGATGGGACTGCATCTGGAATATTGTGCCTAGCTCTGGGCCCCTCAGCTCAAGAAGGACAGGGAACTACTTGAAAGAGTCCAGTGCAGGGCCACTAAGATGGTGGAGTGGAACATCTTTCTTATGAGGAGTGGCTGAAGGACCTGGGCCTCTTTAGCCTGGAGAAGAGGAGACTCAGGGATGACCTCCTCAGTGTTTATAAATATGTGAAGGGTGAGTGTCAGGAGGATGGAGCAGGCTCTTCTCAGTGATGTCCAATGACAGGAGAAGAGGCAATGGGTGCAAGCTGGAGCATAGGAGGTTCTATGTGAACATAAGGAAAAACTTTTTCACTGTTAAGGGTGAGGGAGCCCTGGGACAGGCTGCCCAGGGGGTGTGGAGTCTCCTGCTCTGGAGAGATTCCAGCCCTGTCTGGACGCTGACCTTTGTGACCTGTCCTAGGGACCCTGCTTTGGCAGGGGGTTGGACTCAATGATCTCTGTGGTCCCTTCCAACCCCTGGGATTCTGTGATTAGTACATTTAGCTGTAAGTTAAATGGTGTCTGAGCACCAACCCAAAATC
This sequence comes from Hypotaenidia okinawae, assembly GCA_027925045.1. Lineage (NCBI taxonomy): Eukaryota > Metazoa > Chordata > Aves > Gruiformes > Rallidae > Hypotaenidia > Hypotaenidia okinawae. Next base: position 53,875 of record BSDF01000072.1, on the reverse strand, counting down.
ATTTCAGTCCCTGTGGAACGGAAAATTCTACTTCCTAGATATCAAGGTGGTCTTCCTTTCTAGAAGGAAATGTCATCGTCCCGCTGGCACTGGTCTTTCCACATATGGACCATGGTGGAGGCCGATACAATTGTGCCTTCAAAGTCACGAGGAACAATGACCCCCAAGAAGTCTCCCAATGAATTGAAACTCTGAAGACAGTTTTCAGAGCATGTAGGAGTCCATATAGCGTGACCTTGAGATCCTCAGAGAAAGCATGGAGAACCAACTCTGTGAGCACAGACATCCTCAAGGCAGCCTTCGTTTCTCTGATGGACATGCCTTTTTTGCACAAGAGAAGAGAGGGGTTTTTTTCCCCAGTTCCACTGAAGGTCACCACCTGGGCATGAGATCTTCATGCTTGTGGATAAGATCTTACCTTGGTGCTCGGTCGTCTTTTTCAGCCGTGGGCCATACTGGAGATCGTTCTCTCCGGCAAAAAGGAAGAGTGGTTTCAGCTGACAAAGCCCAAAGACACTGCTCAGAGCTGACCAAAGGAGATGGAGAGCAAGAAAGTCTGGAAAGAAGTAAGTGATGGTGACAGAGGACCTGTCTCAGCAATGCTGGCCCCTCACCCCTACAGTGGCCCTACGCCTTATCGCAGGGCTAAGTCTTCTCTGCAGAGACTTCTTTGTGACTGATGAAGGGGCCCATGTTCTGCCCCACAGCTCTGGATGTCCCTTTTTCCTTTCCTCACAGTACAAGATGATCAATGCATTCGTTAGTTCCTTAAGGAAAGGTCTTACTTAAGTTTCCTTTTTCTCTTCTGATTTTTTTTAATGAACGTGAGGCCAGGAATGTGACCCTGCAATGCTGACAGTCCCAGAAAAAATACACAGATTTGAGTCTCCAGGTAAGTATGCTGGATCCCATTCCTCTTGACTGTAGGAAACCTTGGGATGCTCTGGGCTGCAATGTGTCACTGCAGAGAGAAGTGATGCCTGTGGAGGTCTGTTCCTCCCAGTGAGTTATCTGCAGAAGCTTTTCCAGTCCAGAGCAGAAGGCCTGGAATTCAGAGTGGAATCAGTCTGGTCAGGAGGAGGGTGGACACCTTTTCTGAAAGATGCATCTCCTACTCCAGTAGAGCATATTGTGCATGGTTGGTTGGTAGAGGAAGGCTTTCAAAGGCATTGCCCATCACTTCTGGGGTTCCTTTTCCATTCTTTGACTGCAAAAGGAGGAAGATCCTCCTCCTGTCAGGCTGCTAACAGCTGAGCTGGGTGAGACTCTGTGAGATTGTCTGTCTTCCTGTGGGAAGTACATTCACTAACTTTGGTTAGTGAAGAGGCTGTGGGGTTGCTGCTGGGGAACCAGCTGCACAGGACAGCCAAGACCTTGTATGTGGGTAAGAGATCACAGTGTTCCTCTCACTTCTTTCAGCAGAGAAACCATGTTGCAGAAAGGACTCTGCACATCGAGGAGGAAAACCGGAATTACGTGAGAGAGACAAAGGCTCCTACCCAGGGCAAACTGACAGGGGAAGAGGACTTGAAAGCCAGGAAAGAGGCAAGTAATACTTTCTGCAGGTGCATCAGCACGTTGATATCCTATCCCTTTCTTTCAGGGATAAGCGAGTAGCTTAATTGGAGCAGATTGTCTGAGGAACTAGGTCACTCTCCATCTTTTTTGGTAAGTCCTGGGAAACAGGAAAGGTGCCTGAAGACTGGAAGAAATCAAATGTCACTCCAGTCTTCCAAAAGGGCAAGAAGGAGGATCTGGGTAACTACAACTGGTCAGCCTCACCTCCAGTTATTCCAGTGATGGAACAACCTTTTCTTGGTGCAGTCTCTAGGCACATCACGGATAAGAGGGTCATGAGGAACAGTCAGCATGGTTTCACCAAGGGGAAGACATGTTTGACCAACCCCCTAGCCTTCTGTGAAGGCATAACCAGGTGGCTAGATGATGGTAGCACAGTGGATGTGGGTTACCTTGATTTTAGTAAAGCATCTGACACCATCACCCACAGCATCCTCACAGATACCCGAGCAAGTGTGGTCTGGAGGATGGTGTATCGAGATGGACTGTCAACTTGTTGAAGGAGAGAAGTCAGAGAGGAGCAGCATTAGGGGAAAGGGACCTGGAGGTCCTGGTGGACAGCAGGATGGTCAGGAGCCAGCAATGTGCCCTCCTGGCCAAGAAGGCCAATGAAATCCTGGGGTATATTAGAAGGGGTGTGGTTAGTAGATCGAGAGAGGTTCTTCTCCCTCTCTGGCCTGATGGGACTGCATCTGGAATATTGTGCCTAGCTCTGGGCCCCTCAGCTCAAGAAGGACAGGGAACTACTTGAAAGAGTCCAGTGCAGGGCCACTAAGATGGTGGAGTGGAACATCTTTCTTATGAGGAGTGGCTGAAGGACCTGGGCCTCTTTAGCCTGGAGAAGAGGAGACTCAGGGATGACCTCCTCAGTGTTTATAAATATGTGAAGGGTGAGTGTCAGGAGGATGGAGCAGGCTCTTCTCAGTGATGTCCAATGACAGGAGAAGAGGCAATGGGTGCAAGCTGGAGCATAGGAGGTTCTATGTGAACATAAGGAAAAACTTTTTCACTGTTAAGGGTGAGGGAGCCCTGGGACAGGCTGCCCAGGGGGTGTGGAGTCTCCTGCTCTGGAGAGATTCCAGCCCTGTCTGGACGCTGACCTTTGTGACCTGTCCTAGGGACCCTGCTTTGGCAGGGGGTTGGACTCAATGATCTCTGTGGTCCCTTCCAACCCCTGGGATTCTGTGATTAGTACATTTAGCTGTAAGTTAAATGGTGTCTGAGCACCAACCCAAAATCATTTCAGTCCCTGTGGAACGGAAAATTCTACTTCCTAGATATCAAGGTGGTCTTCCTTTCTAGAAGGAAATGTCATCGTCCCGCTGGCACTGGTCTTTCCACATATGGACCATGGTGGAGGCCGATACAATTGTGCCTTCAAAGTCACGAGGAACAATGACCCCCAAGAAGTCTCCCAATGAATTGAAACTCTGACGACAGTTTTCAGAGCATGTAGGAGTCCATATAGCGTGACCTTGAGATCCTCAGAGAAAGCATGGAGAACCAACTCTGTGAGCACAGACATCCTCAAGGCAGCCTTCGTTTCTCTGATGGACATGCCTTTTTTGCACAAGAGAAGAGAGGGTTTTTTTCCCCAGTTCCACTGAAGGTCACCACCTGGGCATGAGATCTTCATGCTTGTGGATAAGATCTTACCTTGGTGCTCGGTCGTCTTTTTCAGCCGTGGGCCATACTGGAGATCGTTCTCTCCGGCAAAAAGGAAGAGTGGTTTCAGCTGACAAAGCCCAAAGACACTGCTCAGAGCTGACCAAAGGAGATGGAGAGCAAGAAAGTCTGGAAAGAAGTAAGTGATGGTGACAGAGGACCTGTCTCAGCAATGCTGGCCCCTCACCCCTACAGTGGCCCTACGCCTTATCGCAGGGCTAAGTCTTCTCTGCAGAGACTTCTTTGTGACTGATGAAGGGGCCCATGTTCTGCCCCACAGCTCTGGATGTCCCTTTTTCCTTTCCTCACAGTACAAGATGATCAATGCATTCGTTAGTTCCTTAAGGAAAGGTCTTACTTAAGTTTCCTTTTTCTCTTCTGATTTTTTTTAATGAACGTGAGGCCAGGAATGTGACCCTGCAATGCTGACAGTCCCAGAAAAAATACACATGCTAAGATTTGAGTCTCCAGGTAAGTATGCTGGATCCCATTCCTCTTGACTGTAGGAAACCTTGGGATGCTCTGGGCTGCAATGTGTCACTGCAGAGAGAAGTGATGCCTGTGGAGGTCTGTTCCTCCCAGTGAGTTATCTGCAGAAGCTTTTCCAGTCCAGAGCAGAAGGCCTGGAATTCAGTAGTGGAATTAACTCTGGTTGGGAGGAGTGGGGGCACCTCTCCTGAAAAACACATCTCCTACTCCAGTAGAGCATATTGTGCATGGTTGGTTGGTAGAGGAAGGCTTTCCAGTGGGTGGAAAGTCCAGTGCAGGGCCACTAAGATGATTAAAGCCTGCAAATCCCACTTCCAAGGGCCTCCAGCAAGTCCTTTCTCATTCTTGAGCATCCCCATGCAGATGTCTGAGGACACAGGCAGTGTCCTTTCCTCAGCAGAGTTCAGGACAGCCTGGACTCTATCGATCCAGCCTGCCAGCTGGGTGAAGCAAGCTTTTCCATGTGAGATGCTTGTCAGGGAATGTTCTTCCCTCCGGGAATAGCTGGAAGTCAGCATGCGCTAGGCTCCCATCTGTGTCCAAGCCCTTGGTTAGTGAAGAGGCTGTGGGGTTGCTGCTGGGGAACCAGCTGCACAGGACAGCCAAGACCTTGTATGTGGGTAAGGGATCGCAGTGTTCCTCTCACTTCTTTCAACAGAGAAACCATGTTGCAGAAAGGACTCTGCACATGAAGGAGGAGGAAAACCGGAATTACATGAGAGAGACAAAGGCTCCTACCCAGGGCAAACTGACAGGGGAAGAGGACTTGAAAGCCAGGGAAGAGGCAAGTAATACTTTCCACGTGTGCATCGGCATGTTAATCTCCTATCCCTTTCTTGAAGGATAAGCGAGTAGCTTGGAGCAGATTCTCTGAGGAAATAGGTCACTAGTTGGGAAGGGAGCAACTCCACCACCTCACTGGAGCAGATTCTCTGAGGAAATAGGTCACTAGTTGGGAAGGGAGCAACTCCACCACCTCACCTTCCTAGCCTGTCTGGGAGAAAAATCACACCTAGTACCAAGCTACTCACGGTAACAAGGTGAGGCATGTAACACCTCCAGAAAGTCTTCCTTTCCTGGAAGAAACCCCACATGAACTGCACCATTCATGTTCCAATCCTCATTGGTCCTGGGTCCTACTGGCACATGAAAGAAAAACAGCTGCTCCTTGGTCCTTTCTAAGAGGAAAGGGCCTGTGGCATTAGAGGGACAAGAACTCACCTCAGAGCAGGCAATGTCATTGTCACAGAGACATCACTGTGTCACTTGTCTCTCTCCACAGGAACGACAGTGGAGGCAAATATTGTAAGGGCCCTGGAATCCACGACGCAGAAAGTCCTCCAGAAAATCTCCCAGCAAATTCAAACTCTGCTAAAAGCTTTTGAAACTATGCAAGAGTCCACGCTGCATGAGCTTCAGATCATCAGAACAGGTTCTGAGGGCAGACTCACCAGACAAAAGGATGCATCCAGGAGGTCCTTGGGTGAAGGTGATATGGCAGACCTGGAGAACAAAATCAGTAAGTAAGGCCATTTGCAACCAGCCTCCCACTATCTGAAGGCAAAGCTGGTCTCTAGAAAAGAAGGGAGAAGTACCTGCCTCTCCTAGGTGGGAGTATGTATCCCTTGTAACTGAGATTCAGATAACTTTTAGGATGGAGGTGTGGTTTGGCATTATAATGAGGAAAGTTCAGCCAAAGGACACGGTGTTGACAGAAAAATGATGCTCCTGCTCCTCTTCCAGTGGCTGAGGAGTATTCAGTCAGTCCTGGATTTCCTTCTGACCACTAAATCCCACCTTGCACTAAACACTGTCCCTTTCCACATTTCTGGAGAGCAAAAGCATCATACACACTGATTTGGTGTTTTCTCTTGATGACTCTGATGAACCAAGAAAAGTTGTCATTAAGATAACTGTATTTGTGGGTTTGTGGTGGGGTCACTGAAGAGCCCTACAGCTAGAACACATCTCCTTTTATGGAAACCAGAGAGTTTTTTTTTTCAGACAACTTCATCTCCATTGCTCCCTATCCCTTCTCCCAGCCACCAGCATGACAATGTACTTTTTTCACCTCAAAAATTCATACCAAGACTTGAGGCCTAGGGCTTGATTCTTTCTGCTAAAGGACCAAGCATTACAGATGTCTCAGGCTTTGCTGTATTTGGAGGATAACACAATTATTATTTGATTTATTTTTCAACTTCTGGTAGCATGTTACTTCAGGAGAACATAGTCCTGTTGTCCAGCAGCATGGGCTCTGTCTTAGCACACTGGAAATGATCATGCCTTGACAAATCTACTCATTACCTGTTTTTTTTTGTTTTTTTTCCTTTTATCCACAGTGTTTCTCAAAATACAGCTCTACAAAGGTAAGCATAGAAGGGATGATGGACATGAGTTCTCAGAGCCTGAATGCAGCTCTGGAAAGCACATCCAATGTGCTCAGAGAGCTGTTTGGAGAAGAACATATTCTGAGGAAGGATTGTTTGACAGCTCTCTCCATCAGCAACTCAAGGATGGGAATGGAGGGGCATGGGAGGTATGGGAGGGGAGAAAGTACAGGTCCCCTTAGGACAGAGGCTGCCTAGTGCACCTGAGCATGGGGGTGGAGGAAGAACAAAGGAGACTGGGATAAACACACAGAAGAGAAAGCCTCAGAAAAGCAGGCCTTGTGTTTTCTGCTCCTTATGGCATGCCTTGACCCTTGCAGTGGATGTCACCCTGGATGGTGACACAGCTCACCCTAGACTGGAAATCTCTGACCAGGGGAAGAGTGTGAAAGATACTGGTGCCATCAGAAATGTTCCCAGCAGTGAGAAGAGATTCGATTCCCACACTTATGTGCTGGCAAAGGAAGGATACACATCTGGGAGACGCTACTGGGAAGTGGATGTTGGCAAGAGAAGAAACTGGGCCTTGGGTATTGCCCAGGAATCTGTGACTCGCAAAGGAGTATTGACTGTGTCCCCTGAGAAAGGGTTCTGGGTCATAGGGTTTGCAGATGGACGAGACTATTGGGCCTACACAGATCCTTGGACCCGTTTGGATGTGAGGGGAAAGCTAGAAAAGATTGGGATACTCCTGGACATCGCAGCCAAGAAGGTGTCTTTTTACAATGTCCGCAAGAAAGCTGTTGTGTACTCTTTTACCATTGCTGATAGCAGTAGGCAGGAAGGGAAATTCTTGCCCTTCTTCTCAACAGGCCCTGCTGCCACACAGCCTGACCCTGAGCCTCTGAAAGTAATGCAGGAGTTTGATGATTAACAGTTCCCCTTCCATTGTGAAGGCCTCTTATGTCCAGCTGGGGATCTGACTGAGGTGTTATCAGTCTGCTGCCTCGCTGTGTGTCCAGAACAAAGCTAAGCAAGGGGAATCTATCACAGTGGCCAACTTGGAGATCCTGAGAATGAGGTTGTTTTTTATAGAAATTTTAGGTGCTCAAGGTAAAAAATGTGGCTAGTGGTAGTATGGAATGAACACTTTCTATGGAAATTTAGCTTTCCTGACAATAAAGAAATAAAATCTTTTCCTAATATTCTGTGGCTTTGTGTTTTGTGGAGGAGTTGTGTTGCAGTTTTGTGTAGCTATGCTGCTGCAGGGGTGGCTTCTGCAAGCAGCAGCTAGAGCTCTCTGTAGGCCCCAAACTGTAAACATTGGCCAGTTCAAGGCCAAAGTTGCTGCTGACCAGGGCCAAGCCAATTGGAGATGGTCAAATGCCTCTGGGGATCACATATAGAAGAGAAAAACCTGCAGGCAGAGGCATTTTGCCACCAGAGAAGGAGTGAGAGGATGTAACAAGCAGTGCAGACACCAAGGCTAGGCCCGCAAGAGGTGGCAGAGGGAGAATGGAGCTGTCTGGGTGGCATAAAGAGAGTTTCCCCTGCAGCTTGTGGTGAAGACCATGGTGGAGCAGGTGTCCCCTCACAGCCCATGGATAAGGACAGGGAGCAGAGACATCTACGGCCTGTGAAGAGATTGATCCACGCCACAGCAGGTTTGCTGGGGGACTTGTGACTTCGCAGGGAACCAGGCCGGGGGAGTCTGGGCCTGAACGTCAGCACCTATGGAAGGGAGTCCTGCTGAGAGGCCTGTGGTGAGGAGGTGACTCTCCAACAGAAAGGACTCACGCTGGAGAAGTTTGTGGATGGAGAATTCTGCTGTGGGTGGGACCCTGCGGTGGAGCAGGGGAAGGGTGTGTGTGGTATGCTCCCCCAGCTAAAAAGGAAGACAACTCAGGAGGAATGGACTGAAAACCCCCATTCCCTGCCTCTTCCCAAGACATGTTGGGGGGAGAAGAAGGGAGTAGAATCATGATGAAGTTTGTCTGCTAAGAAGGGAGGGGTGGGGGGAAGGTGCTTTAAGACCTGGCCATGCTTCTCATTACCTGACTCTGGTTCACTGGGTGTATTAGTTGTAGTAGTTAAAAATCACTTTCTTTTATTCTGTGTTGAGTCTGTTTTGCCCATTGCACTAACTGGAGAGTGATCCCTCTGTCCTTATCTCAAGTTCTAAGCCTCCCAATATCTATTTTTTCCCCTTTTCAGCTGAAAAGGGGAGTGAGTGAGTGGCTTGGTGGGCATTTGGTCTCTAGCCAGGGCCAAACCACCACTCGTTGCCATGAGAAAGGGAGCAAAAAGGTGTGGATTTCAGCAAAGTGCAGAACCTTGCAGAGAGGACAGTGCTTTGAAGAACAGCTGGAAGCATGTCCATACCATATGATAAGCAGTGGCCTTTCTTCCCAGAAACCTGCTATCTCTCTTCACTTTAGTGACTGTTCGTTCATCTTTCCATCCTCCTGGCCTCATGACCAATGGCAAAACAGATGGAGTCAAAAATTAACCATTATGACTATGGGAGCAAAGAGCTTTCTTTAACCTGTGATGCAAGGACCTGCCTCCTGTGTGCAGTGCTCTTTTATCCTGTGACCACCAGCCTTTTCTCCTTTTTCCATTCCTCCATGATTCTCTTGCCTTCCTGAGGTGGAAGAACAGCAAGGTGGGTGAGTTTTTTCCCGTGACAGTCCTTCCCTTCCTTCCTGCTTACAACCCAGTGATTTCAGCAAACTCTGCAACTGCTCCATACTTGATTTCTCTCTTACTGTAGCAGAGAAGTGAAACATCACAGCCTCGGCAAGATAAAGACGAAACAAAGCATTTTGTGAGGTAGGAGAGCTTCTCTTATTATGTTTGAGCCTGCTTATTTGTTGGTGTATACAACAGCGAATCTCTGATGTTTTCCTAGAGTTTTGGTTAATGTACATTCAGAAAGTCACTTGTGAACTGCATGCTTGTTGTGGTTTTGGGGTAGAGGGGAAGGTGTCCAGGCTGAGAATGCAGCCAAATGAAGCTTGCTCACGTGAAACTGTCTGTTGGGATATTAGACCCTGTGTAATTCACCTGGTCTAAGACCCTAAGAAAAAATTTCACTGAGGAAAAGGTTACAGGGAGTAGGAGAACACCCGAAGATCTTCAGAATCCACCTGGCATCCCTGTCTCAGTTACCAGTGAAACATTTGCAGTTCCTTCCAATTTGCTTTGAGATCCTGGGATGTTTAGTGGCAAATAGACCTTTGCAACAAGTTTGCAGGGAACTGGCAACTATGCTTGCTATATGCAAGTTCCATGAAAGTAAAATCATTCTCCAAAGACCATTTTTAGTTACATTTGGACACTTGGTAAATGCTGGCAGCAGTAGTGATGTGAGGCTGAGGTTGGCCACATCATGTGGCACCTTCGTGCCAGCTTTCACCCCTTCCTGCAGCTTCAACAGAGCAGGGAGTGAGCACCAGAAACCACTAACAATCATACATTTTTGCTGTAATCTAGTTCAGGAAGTTGATTAGGTGGAGAAAAAAACATTTAGGGCTTGGTTCAGTTACTGGAAATGGCTGCCTGCAACGTCCTTGACCACCTGTGGTGGGGCAAAGGACAGGGGTGTGGAGAAAGGAGGCTGCCCCATTGTACCTGCTGTGTTGCTCCATAATGGCACTCCAGGATGCTCTTGTGGATGCAGCCATAAAGGCTTGAAAGACTGTGGCCTTTCCCAAGCACTTAACCTTTTGCTTTTCTCTGTATTAATTATGAGGAAGCACTGGAATGAGCAGTTATTTTGGTAGTGTCAGTGAACATGCCAGCAAAGGAGAATCCAGCCCAATTTTTCCATCTGCTCTTGCCAAAAGCATGTATATCCTGCCTGGTTTATTCTGACAGTTCACACTGACTGCACATCACCAATCAGTGGATCTTTCCTTACATGGATGTTTGGGGGTTTTTTTGACTGCCTTGTTCCACAGCCAATAAAATGCAGTGTGAGGGACGACTCCTGCTTACGAAGCAAGTCTATCAAGAGAAGAGTGGCAGAGGGAAGGATGGGCAGACTACAGAAGCCTGCAGAAACCTCAAACCAAATACTGCCTTAATAGATAGTAGCCTTTTTATATAAAATTAGAAGTGCCATTGAGAGTAGTGCAGGTGAGCTTGTAGTAAGTAGTGTCCAAGTTATTTCTAGATGGGCAAATGCTGTCTTAACGCTGGCAGTTACATCTGGTGGCTGCCATGTATCATCCTTTTCCAGCTAACAGTCTCCAGTAGTGAAGGACCAGTTCACACACTCTGCAACTTCATTACCAAGACTAATTTTAAAAATGCTACTGGGAATAATACCATTTGAGATGTCAGAAACAGTCTTGTCATGAATGTTTAGAGGCAGCAGCTAAGAAGAACGGTGTTACCAAAGAGTATACTAACACCTGAGAGCATACTTTATGTCAAGGTCTAAGTTACGTGGAAGATGATACACAAAGCCTCCTGTGCAGTTGACCAGCTGAGCACAGCTTCCCTTAAATGTGAAATGGGATAGCAAGGAACAGGGTGTTTAAAGTGGAGAGATGTGGCACTTCATTCTATACCACCTTTCTCTGTCTCTCATATTGCAGAAGAGCAGAAACCATGGCTGTCTGGCTCTGGAAAAAGAGAACAGGAATACTTTTTCCCCTTGCCCTTTTCATATTTTTTATACTCCATTCTTTACCAGGTAAGAAAACCTCTTTCAAGTCTTCCCCTGACCTTTTCCAGGCTAAAAAGACACAATGCCTTTATGCCACCCAAACAAATAGCAGATGTCCCAACAGAGCCATCTGATCAGTGCTTGGGCACTTGTACAACAAACCCAGTGGGAATCCACAAAGGCCTGTGGGAACAGGTGAGCAATGTGACCTTGAGGCAGTGGACACAGCTGCTTGCAGCTCTGGGCAGGCTACCTTGCCTTTTGTCTTTGTAAGAGTGCCTGCTGAGGAAGGAAAGGAACACATTTTAGCTGATAGGATAAATGCTGTCTACAATATGGAAGAGAAGGAAGATGTGGGCTTTGCTGCTTCCCTTCTTGCTCAAACCAGCAAGGGTCTGCATGCTGCCTTCCTCACCTACTTCCCTAGGTGAAGTGTTGGGATATGGGATGGGAAAGACAAACATTGGGGATGCAGACAGGTCCTCTTGCTAGCATTCATCTTTCCTACTCCACATGAGTGTCAGCAGGAGGGCTGCTGTGAAAGGAGCAATCCTGTCTCTGGTGCAGGAATGCAGCTTGACTTTGTGGTGCTCAGGGAGTTTTTTCCTACCTGCAAGTCAAGGAAAATGGTCTAACAACACATACTTTCATTAAAGGGGCAACAGGGCAGTTGAGCAACGTGGATAAACAAGGTAAGAGACAACACCTATTTTTAAGAGTAACTCTCATGGTTTTCCAGGCAGCCCACCTCTGATGAGGTATCCCCTTATCATTTAGCTACTTCTCCCCTCCACCATGATGAGACTCCCCATTCAGAAGAGATGTGGACATGGCAGAGACCCAAGGGAAGGGTCTAGTAGGATAAGGGATGGTTTTCTGTCTGAAGCTGGGGTTGGTAGTTTCTGTCATTTTTCTTAGGCCATCCCTTGGACGTACTTGGGTCTCCATCCTGGTTTCTTATCAACTCCATATGAGTCAGGATGGGGTGTAGGGTTGGGATCCCCTTGGTGGGTACCAGGAATCTTGACTATTTCCTCTCCTCCCCTACAATGAAGGCTGAGGGGAAGACAAGTGAGAGCATAAGCAATGTCAAACCCTAATGACATGGCCCATCCATGAGTACTGTTTCCCCTCACTCATCTTCCTTTTCTTCTCTAGCTTCAGAAGTTAGAGGCAACTCTTCTGAAGGTAAACCCATGCTTAATGTTTATCTGTCATGGCTGGCTGACTGTGTCAGGGCAGGGAGATAAAGGGTCAGCTCTTGCTTGATTTGCCCATTGCAGAGGTCCCTCCAGCACTTCAGGCAGACCATCGCCTCTTAGCATGGAATTGATGTATGCTTCACAGTGCCTATACAGGCTGAGAGGAGGCTCCCAGGGCACATAAGAAATATTAGGCTTGGGATTCTCTGGTGGAGTATTGGCTCAGACTTTGGGGGAGCAGTATGCTGTGACTTGCCCTTGTTCCGCTTTCCTTTGTCCTACTCAATCCCGCCTCCTTAGAAGTGAGCAACTCAGCTGGGGAAGGGGGAGTGTAGAACCAGGGGTAAACCCCTCAGTGTGGAGTCAAGCAGCCAACTTTGTCCCGGTTTCCAGGGAACCCTGCAGTTGCTCAGATGGGTGAGATGTTCACCCTGGCACTGGAGCCTTGGGCCAATCTCTGCAACTACCTCCCCTTTCCAGCATAGTGCCATACCGTTCCACTGCACTCAAGCATATACATAAATATATATATGAGTGTTTGTATACATATATATCTTTTCAAATCTATGCTTTAAACACTACCCCAGATCACTGGGCAGAGAAGCTTACCAACCCAAGTCTATTTTTGGCATTCTCAAAGTACCTCTGGTTCCCCCTTGAAGAGGCAGATGATCGGAAGTCCTTAATCTTCTTTATTTCTGAGTTCTTTTTATTCTTTAGAAAACTTCGCTTTTCCCTGTTATGGGTACAGAAATAATTTTAGAAGCTAAAAGACACTTTGTAAGACTGTTCTTCCTTTGATCTGTGATGTTTTCTGAATCAAAAATGCTGGATTTGCCTGTAGGCTCCTGATTTGTGGGTTTATTTGGGACAAATTAGCACATTAATTAGCACATTCCTAAAAAGAAGTTCTGTTAAGCCACCTAAAAGACTGGATGAGCCACTTAATTCTACATCCATGAAATACTAAATACCATTCTTTTAAAAAAATGCAGGTTGGACTCCACCAATCATTTTACTAACAGTTATGACAGCCGTCAACATCCTCTTGAGTATCGTACCACTCCGAAATCACTGTAGATGGAGAAATGAAGGTAAGATACTAGGGGAATGCTCTTGTAATTCTTAGTTCCTTCGTTTCAAACAATAATTCAGTGATTAACCACAGAAGCTAGGCCCAGGCCCCCAAGAATCAAAGCCATCATGGGAAGCAGGGCAAAGGACTGGCAGGAAGATGAGCCCTTCTGGAACATAAGCTGGAGGAAAAATGCAATGCTTGGGGATATATATGAGTAAGAGGAGCCCATGATGGGAGCCAGACAGTGGGCTCTGACACCTCTGCTGTGTAACACCTCCTTCACTACACTGTTGTGTACATAGCTTCCTTTTCCTCTTGCCCTAGGAAACCACCAGCTTTGTTGGACTGGCTGCCTTACCAAACACTTCCAGTTTTGTTCCAGAGAAGACACAAGCTCATAGTTTCCCTCCAGCAGCCAGACCCAGGTCTAAGTTGTGAACAGCAAAATGTAAAGGCATTCCACACTCTTACATGCATAATCCTTTTCAGCATTTAGCTCCTAACTTAGCAGCAAGTAAACAGTCTTCAGTTTACTAACACTTAGGCTTTTGTGAGCACAGCCTTAGAAAGGGAGTCATCCTATCTGATCTTCTGCTTTGTTCTCTCTTCCAGGTGTTGGCAATCATTTGAATGAAGGTAATAGAGATAAACAAATATTCAAAACATTTGTTAATTAAAAAGCAAAGCTTGACATGTAAAAAATTACTTCTTTTGCAGGTCAAGCTTTTGCTGCAGGTAAAAAGGAAAAAAATATGTGAAATACCTAAACCTAGATGGCACTGGGCTTTACTGGGAAAGGCATCACTCTTGTTCACAGCAATTGGATATCTTTGCATGGCCAGAGTCATTGTGAAATTACTTGGATCTCACATAGTTCTTCCTCAGGGATGGTGCTTCTCATGCAGCAGAATCACTATAGCTGAAACATATGCCTTTGTCCCCCATCCTGCCATTGACTCTCTCAGCAGGAGAATCACACCATGAGGGGTGTCAGGCCAGACAGTGCACACAGGAATAAATCTGTAGGCATCAGGAAGTAATGGACACTGCAGTAGCAGTTGTGGGGAAGGAAGCTGTTTGGGTGCCCAGAGTCCATCTAGGTACAGACTGACATTGAGGAGACTGCTGCACCACAAGTTGGCCAAGGTCTTCCTAGGTGGTAGATAAGTCTACTTATTTTTCAATTTAAAGTCACAACAACCAAGGTTTTTAAATGTCTTTTATTTTGCAGGGCAGCCCCTGTTAGGAGGTAAGTGCTCATTACTCCTTGGAAATCACCCCTTCATAAGTAGTTTTAAATAGGTGGAAGAGACCCGTAAGGAGCTCTATCACCCTGCCCTAACTTAGAGGGGCTTGTTTCCCATATTCTTTTGTGAAAGCACAGGGCATTTGTTTATGAGATTCCACACTCCAAACCTTTTTCTGCCAAACTCCCCACAGCATTTCAGACAGGTGAGGTACAGGTGAGGTACAGACATAAAAGGTAATGACAAGAAGTAGGCTTTATTGGTTAACAATTTGCTGTGACATCATCATTGATACCAAGAAATGAAAAGTCCACAATATACCCAACAATAATAAAGAGGGAAACAGATAGACTTCATTGCTGGGTCCAAATATTCAAGATGGCATTAAAACATCTGTGAGAACATCCAAAATAGGCAAAGAATGAGTGCCTTTAGGGCCCTCGAAACAGGTGCTCATGTTCAGACAAGCCTGCTGAGGCCTTCTGGCCTTTCTGGAACTTGAGTACAGGGCTTGCCACTGAAAGGAGGTCACCTGAGAAGGAGAGGAGAGGGAAAGACAGACAGAGAGGCGGGAAGGGGGAAGAAGGGCAGGGAGGAAGGTACTATGGGTCAGGTAGAGGACTATGAGTTTCAGTGTGGACAGAAGTCACCTTGTGTGAGGTCTCTGAAGTCCAGCTGGAGGCCTTGGCATGTTGGTTTGGTTCTGCTGCAAAGCACAGGGACTCAAAACTGCCAGGGACAGAGCTTGGCCTCAGCAAACACCTGCACCAGTCCATGAATGCACTCAGGATCTTGGGAGGATCCCACCTCCATCAAACCCCTTCCCAGGGCTGCAGTGATCAGCTGCAAAAGGAGAAGGGTAAGTGGTCTGTGCTGCCTGGGGTGTTGCTGCTCTGGAGAGAGGCTCCTTCCCAGGGACACTTGCTGGTGTGTGTGGGACAAGGGTCTCTCCATGTTGACATGAGTACGCTGCCATTGGGACCCATGAAGTAGGTGCCTGTATTAACCAGGCCAGCTGAGGCCATCAGGAACTGCTGGGACCTGAGGTGAGGGTTTGCCCCCTGTAAGAAGATCACCTGGGAGGGAGAGGAGAGGGAAAGAATGACAGAGCTGGAGGAAAGAGAGAAGGGAGGAAGGAACTATTTCTAGTAGAGGCCTGCTCTCTGGAGGGTCCCACTTCCATCAAACCCCTTCCCAGGGCTTCAGTGATGCATCTTCCAGTGCCTGTAACATCTGTTCTCTTTTCCTCTGCAGAACAACTACATGAGACTGCAGGTGAGTACTGCCTGGTGTGTGGGGGCTGCTTTTAGTGGAGTGCAGGTTGGAAATGGGGAGTTCTTGGTGTCTCTGGGCCCAAAACTCCTCCAGCCCTGACAGAAAGAAACTCTCTGCTAGCTGGGGTGTTTCTGCTATGGAGGGAGAGGCTCCTTCCCAGGGACACATGCTGATGTCTGTGGGACAAGGGTCTCTCCATGTTGGACATGAGTACACTGCCATTGGGACCCATGAAGTAGGTGCCTGTATTAACCAGGCCAGCTGAGGCCATCAGGAACTGCTGGGACCTGAGGTGAGGGTTTGCCCCCTGTAAGAAGATCACCTGGGAGGGAGAGGAGAGGGACAAAATGACAGAGCTGGAGGAAAGGGAGAAAGGAACTATACGTCTTGTAGAGGATTGTGATTTTCAGTGTGGACAGAACTCACCTTGTGTGAGGTTTTTGACATCCACCTGGATGGCCTTGGCAAGTTGTCTTGGTTCTGCTGAAGACACAGGCATCCCCCAGGATGCTGGGCCAAGGCTTCTCCTCAGCAATTTCTGGGAGGCTCCCACTTCCATCAAACCCCTTCCCGGGGCTTCAGTGATGCATCTTCCAGTGCCTGTAACATCTGTTCTCTTTTCCTCTGCAGAACAACTACAAGGGGCTGTAGGTGAGTACTGCCTGGTGTGTGGGGGCTGCTTTTAGTGGAGTGCAGGTTGGAAATGGGGAGTTCTCTGTGTCCTAGGGCCCCAACCTTCTCCAGATCAACCAGCAACAGAGTCTACTGCTTCCCCCCATCTCTCCCCTTCCCCTCTGTCCCTCGCCTGCCACTGCTGCTCTCTCAATGTGCATTCTAGAGGAGCACAGAGAGGGAAGTCATGGGATTGGATAGAGAGCCCAGCCAGCTCTCTTTGCTAACTGCCTTTCCCATTCCTTTTCTAGATCAGCTGAAAAAGGAGAATGGTAAGTGGTCTGTGCTGCCTGGGGTGTTGCTGCTCTGGAGAGAGGCTCCTTCCCAGGGACACTTGCTGGTGTGTGTGGGACAAGGGTCTCTCCATGTTGACATGAGTACGCTGCCATTGGGACCCATGAAGTAGGTGCCTGTATTAACCAGGCCAGCTGAGGCCATCAGGAACTGCTGGGACCTGAGGTGAGGGTTTACCCCTGAAAGAAGGTCACCTGGGAGGGAGAGGAGAGGGAAAGAATGACAGAGCTGGAGGAAAGAGAGAAGGGAGGAAGGAACTATTTCTAGTAGAGGCCTGCTCTCTGGAGGGTCCCACTTCCATCAAACCCCTTCCCAGGGCTTCAGTGATGCATCTTCCAGTGCCTGTAACATCTGTTCTCTTTTCCTCTGCAGAACAACTACATGAGACTGCAGGTGAGTACTGCCTGGTGTGTGGGGGCTGCTTTTAGTGGAGTGCAGGTTGGAAATGGGGAGTTCTTGGTGTCTCTGGGCCCAAAACTCCTCCAGCCCTGACAGAAAGAAACTCTCTGCTAGCTGGGGTTGTTTCTGCTATGGGGGGAGAGGCTCCTTCCCAGGGACACATGCTGATGTCTGTGGGACAAGGGTCTCTCCATGTTGGACATGAGTACACTGCCATTGGGACCCATGAAGTAGGTGCCTGTATTAACCAGGCCAGCTGAGGCCATCAGGAACTGCTGGGACCTGAGGTGAGGGTTTGCCCCCTGTAAGAAGATCACCTGGGAGGGAGAGGAGAGGGACAAAATGACAGAGCTGGAGGAAAGGGAGAAGGGAGAAAGGAACTATACGTCTTGTAGAGGATTGTGATTTTCAGTGTGGACAGAACTCACCTTGTGTGAGGTTTTTGACATCCACCTGGATGGCCTTGGCAAGTTGTCTTGGTTCTGCTGAAGACACAGGCATCCCCCAGGATGCTGGGCCAAGGCTTCTCCTCAGCAATTTCTGGGAGGCTCCCACTTCCATCAAACCCCTTCCCGGGGCTTCAGTGATGCATCCTCCAGTGCCTGTAACATCTGTTCTCTTTTCCTCTGCAGAACAACTACAAGGGGCTGTAGGTGAGTACTGCCTGCTGTGTGGGGGCTGCTTTTAGTGGAGTGCAGGTTGGAAATGGGGAGTTCTCTGTGTCCTAGGGCCCCAACCTTCTCCAGATCAACCAGCAACAGAGTCTACTGCTTCCCCCCATCTCTCCCCTTCCCCTCTGTCCCTCGCCTGCCACTGCTGCTCTCTCAATGTGCATTCTAGAGGAGCACAGAGAGGGAAGTCATGGGATTGGATAGAGAGCCCAGCCAGCTCTCTTTGCTAACTGCCTTTCCCATTCCTTTTCTAGATCAGCTGAAAAAGGAGAATGGTAAGTGGTCTGTGCTGCCTGGGGTGTTGCTGCTCTGGAGAGAGGCTCCTTCCCAGGGACACTTGCTGGTGTGTGTGGGACAAGGGTCTCTCCATGTTGACATGAGTACGCTGCCATTGGGACCCATGAAGTAGGTGCCTGTATTAACCAGGCCAGCTGAGGCCATCAGGAACTGCTGGGACCTGAGGTGAGGGTTTACCCCTGAAAGAAGGTCACCTGGGAGGGAGAGGAGAGGGAAAGAATGACAGAGCTGGAGGAAAGAGAGAAGGGAGGAAGGAACTATTTCTAGTAGAGGCCTGCTCTCTGGAGGGTCCCACTTCCATCAAACCCCTTCCCAGGGCTTCAGTGATGCATCTTCCAGTGCCTGTAACATCTGTTCTCTTTTCCTCTGCAGAACAACTACATGAGACTGCAGGTGAGTACTGCCTGGTGTGTGGGGGCTGCTTTTAGTGGAGTGCAGGTTGGAAATGGGGAGTTCTTGGTGTCTCTGGGCCCAAAACTCCTCCAGCCCTGACAGAAAGAAACTCTCTGCTAGCTGGGGTTGTTGCTGCTATGGGGGGAGAGGCTCCTTCCCTGGGACACATGCTGATGTCTGTGGGACAAGGGTCTCTCCATGTTGACATGAGTACACTGCCATTGGGACCCATGAAGTAGGTGCCTGTATTAACCAGGCCAGCTGAGGCCATCAGGAACTGCTGGGACCTGAGGTGAGGGTTTGCCCCCTGTAAGAAGATCACCTGGGAGGGAGAGGAGAGGGACAAAATGACAGAGCTGGAGGAAAGGGAGAAGGGAGAAAGGAACTATACGTCTTGTAGAGGATTGTGATTTTCAGTGTGGACAGAACTCACCTTGTGTGAGGTTTTTGACATCCACCTGGATGGCCTTGGCAAGTTGTCTTGGTTCTGCTGAAGACACAGGCATCCCCCAGGATGCTGGGCCAAGGCTTCTCCTCAGCAATTTCTGGGAGGCTCCCACTTCCATCAAACCCCTTCCCGGGGCTTCAGTGATGCATCTTCCAGTGCCTGTAACATCTGTTCTCTTTTCCTCTGCAGAACAACTACAAGGGGCTGTAGGTGAGTACTGCCTGGTGTGTGGGGGCTGCTTTTAGTGGAGTGCAGGTTGGAAATGGGGAGTTCTCTGTGTCCTAGGGCCCCAACCTTCTCCAGATCAACCAGCAACAGAGTCTACTGCTTCCCCCCATCTCTCCCCTTCCCCTCTGTCCCTCGCCTGCCACTGCTGCTCTCTCAATGTGCATTCTAGAGGAGCACAGAGAGGGAAGTCATGGGATTGGATAGAGAGCCCAGCCAGCTCTCTTTGCTAACTGCCTTTCCCATTCCTTTTCTAGATCAGCTGAAAAAGGAGAATGGTAAGTGGTCTGTGCTGCCTGGGGTGTTGCTGCTCTGGAGAGAGGCTCCTTCCCAGGGACACTTGCTGGTGTGTGTGGGACAAGGGTCTCTCCATGTTGACATGAGTACGCTGCCATTGGGACCCATGAAGTAGGTGCCTGTATTAACCAGGCCAGCTGAGGCCATCAGGAACTGCTGGGACCTGAGGTGAGGGTTTACCCCTGAAAGAAGGTCACCTGGGAGGGAGAGGAGAGGGAAAGAATGACAGAGCTGGAGGAAAGAGAGAAGGGAGGAAGGAACTATTTCTAGTAGAGGCCTGCTCTCTGGAGGGTCCCACTTCCATCAAACCCCTTCCCAGGGCTTCAGTGATGCATCTTCCAGTGCCTGTAACATCTGTTCTCTTTTCCTCTGCAGAACAACTACATGAGACTGCAGGTGAGTACTGCCTGGTGTGTGGGGGCTGCTTTTAGTGGAGTGCAGGTTGGAAATGGGGAGTTCTTGGTGTCTCTGGGCCCAAAACTCCTCCAGCCCTGACAGAAAGAAACTCTCTGCTAGCTGGGGTTGTTTCTGCTATGGGGGGAGAGGCTCCTTCCCAGGGACACATGCTGATGTCTGTGGGACAAGGGTCTCTCCATGTTGGACATGAGTACACTGCCATTGGGACCCATGAAGTAGGTGCCTGTATTAACCAGGCCAGCTGAGGCCATCAGGAACTGCTGGGACCTGAGGTGAGGGTTTGCCCCCTGTAAGAAGATCACCTGGGAGGGAGAGGAGAGGGACAAAATGACAGAGCTGGAGGAAAGGGAGAAGGGAGAAAGGAACTATACGTCTTGTAGAGGATTGTGATTTTCAGTGTGGACAGAACTCACCTTGTGTGAGGTTTTTGACATCCACCTGGATGGCCTTGGCAAGTTGTCTTGGTTCTGCTGAAGACACAGGCATCCCCCAGGATGCTGGGCCAAGGCTTCTCCTCAGCAATTTCTGGGAGGCTCCCACTTCCATCAAACCCCTTCCCGGGGCTTCAGTGATGCATCCTCCAGTGCCTGTAACATCTGTTCTCTTTTCCTCTGCAGAACAACTACAAGGGGCTGTAGGTGAGTACTGCCTGCTGTGTGGGGGCTGCTTTTAGTGGAGTGCAGGTTGGAAATGGGGAGTTCTCTGTGTCCTAGGGCCCCAACCTTCTCCAGATCAACCAGCAACAGAGTCTACTGCTTGTTCCTCTCTCTCCCCTTCCCCTCTGTCCCTCGCCTGCCACTGCTGCTCTCTCAATGTGCATTCTAGAGGAGCACAGAGAGGGAAGTCATGGGATTGGATAGAGAGCCCAGCCAGCTCTCTTTGCTAACTGCCTTTCCCATTCCTTTTCTAGATCAGCTGAAAAAGGAGAATGGTAAGTGGTCTGTGCTGCCTGGGGTGTTGCTGCTCTGGAGAGAGGCTCCTTCCCAGGGACACTTGCTGGTGTGTGTGGGACAAGGGTCTCTCCATGTTGACATGAGTACGCTGCCATTGGGACCCATGAAGTAGGTGCCTGTATTAACCAGGCCAGCTGAGGCCATCAGGAACTGCTGGGACCTGAGGTGAGGGTTTACCCCTGAAAGAAGGTCACCTGGGAGGGAGAGGAGAGGGAAAGAATGACAGAGCTGGAGGAAAGAGAGAAGGGAGGAAGGAACTATTTCTAGTAGAGGCCTGCTCTCTGGAGGGTCCCACTTCCATCAAACCCCTTCCCAGGGCTTCAGTGATGCATCTTCCAGTGCCTGTAACATCTGTTCTCTTTTCCTCTGCAGAACAACTACATGAGACTGCAGGTGAGTACTGCCTGGTGTGTGGGGGCTGCTTTTAGTGGAGTGCAGGTTGGAAATGGGGAGTTCTTGGTGTCTCTGGGCCCAAAACTCCTCCAGCCCTGACAGAAAGAAACTCTCTGCTAGCTGGGGTTGTTGCTGCTATGGGGGGAGAGGCTCCTTCCCTGGGACACATGCTGATGTCTGTGGGACAAGGGTCTCTCCATGTTGACATGAGTACACTGCCATTGGGACCCATGAAGTAGGTGCCTGTATTAACCAGGCCAGCTGAGGCCATCAGGAACTGCTGGGACCTGAGGTGAGGGTTTGCCCCCTGTAAGAAGATCACCTGGGAGGGAGAGGAGAGGGACAAAATGACAGAGCTGGAGGAAAGGGAGAAGGGAGAAAGGAACTATACGTCTTGTAGAGGATTGTGATTTTCAGTGTGGACAGAACTCACCTTGTGTGAGGTTTTTGACATCCACCTGGATGGCCTTGGCAAGTTGTCTTGGTTCTGCTGAAGACACAGGCATCCCCCAGGATGCTGGGCCAAGGCTTCTCCTCAGCAATTTCTGGGAGGCTCCCACTTCCATCAAACCCCTTCCCAGGGCTTCAGTGATGCATCCTCCAGTGCCTGTAACATCTGTTCTCTTTTCCTCTGCAGAACAACTACAAGGGGCTGTAGGTGAGTACTGCCTGGTGTGTGGGGGCTGCTGTTACTAGAGGGCCCATTGGAAATGGGGAGTTCTCTGTGTCCCTGTGCCCTGACCTCCTCCAGCCCTGACAGCAACAGAGCCTACTGCTTCCCCCCATCTCTCCCCTTCCCCTCTGTCCCTCGCCTGCCACTGCTGCTCTCTCAATGTGCATTCTAGAGGAGCACAGAGAGGGAAGTCACGGGCTTTGATAAGTGGTCCTGTCCTTGAAAGTGGGAGTGCATCCTTTCCAAGGGGAACATTCCCCATATGCCTAGCCTCACCCTCCACCCCAGCTGTGTTCTTATTCTCCCTCCTTAACACACACCCATCCCCACATGCCCATGATTCTACTTCTCACCATAGCATTGAGAAATGCTCTTCTGGGAATCACAGGCTCCATGGAGGCTGCTCCCTTCATTGCCTCTTGGCCACGCAGGAGCAGCTCATGGCCTTCCCTGCCAGGCCAAGCATGGCAGGACCTCCACCCACCTATGCAGCTGGGCAGCTGCCTCCTAAAGCCTCTCCAGCTCCTCCTGATCTCCTCTGAGCTCAGCAGCCCACAGCTGACCAACCCATGCAGTGCCAAGTCTGTCCCTCCCAGCCTCCCTCCAGGCAGCCCTTGGCCGTGTTGCTGTAGGCTCTCACACAGCAGTTGCCTCACAGCCTCTGAGAGCCCAGGCCTGGCCTTTCTCCTGCAGAGCCTCTGGGCTCCAGGCAGGGCCCATTCCAGCGGGTCACCAGTTCTGCAGCTCTCTTTCCTTCCAGTCACCCTTGAGTCAGGCAAAGGAGAGGCAGACCCAGCAACATGCCCATGTCTGGAGCCCAGGTGGGCTCTGAGCCCCCCACCTCTCTTTGCTAACTGCCTTTCCCATTCCTTTTCTAGGCCATCTGAGAAAGGAGAAGGGTGAGTGCTCTGTGCTGCCTGGGGTGTTGCTGCTGTGGAGGGAGAGGCTCCTTCCCAGGGACACTTGCTGGTGTGTGTGGGACAAGGGTCTCTCCATGTTGGACATGAGCGTGGTGCCCTGGGGTCCATGAGTCAGGTGCCTGTACTCAGGCAAGCCACCTGAGGTCTTCTGGCATTGCTGGAAACTGAGTAAAGGGGTCACCCCTGAAAGAAGGTCACCTGGGAAGGAGAAGAGAGGAGAGGGACAGAATGACAGGGAGGGGGAAGTAGGACAGAAAGGAGGGCAATATGTGTCAGGTAGAGCACTATGATTTTCAATGTGGAAAGAATCACCTGTACCCATAGATCCTCCAGATCATAGAGTCACTCTGGATTTCTAGAGACTCATGTAGCAACTTGCCTCACAGCTGCTGATACCCAATGGTTTATCTTTCTCTTCAGAGCCTCTAGGATATGACCATAGAGGCAGAGTTGAATCCTCCAAATATTTATCTTCTTCTATATCTTTGAATTCTGGCTTGGTTAATTTGGTTTGCTTTGTTGGGTTTTTTCATTTTCATTTTTTTTACTCCAAGAACGTGTTTTATTTTTTTTATTTGTTCGTCCTGTGGACTTCATCTCTCATGTCTATAGATCTTTTGGATTTACAGAAGACCACTCTTATTTTCATTGCTTCTTGTATTAATATTTATGTTTTTGTTTCTGATTGCTTGTCACTTTCTTTGTCATATGAAGTGGTGAGAGGAAAAGTATATGTGACCTATCTTTTCTGATGCTCCTGGGGAATCACACAGCTGTAGTGCTCCACAAAGTGCTTTCACCTCAGTGCTTGATGTAGCGCTAATTAATACTCTTGTATAGGAGAGGGAATTAGGCAAAAGGATTTTTTGGGGATAAAAGCATTAAACGTGCTATATAAATTATATTCAAGTGTCTTCAAGGCACTGGGATTTCCCTTTTCATTACTCCTGTTAGGCATAGTTGCCTTTGTGCTTGTGCACTCTTTTTCCTACAAGGATGGTGCCCTCTTCCCCCTCTGGATTCATGAGATGTTTAAAATATTTCTGTCACATCAATCACTTGGATGGCCCACTGGCTTTTCATTTCTGGAGGATGAGAAGGGCTTGTGATGTGCTTTCTGACCTGTAGAAAAGACATGCTACTGCAGAAGTGTATGCTCATCTGCTGGCATCGTAAACTCTGTGTGAGTTCACTGGATCCATGGTCTTTTAAAATCCACTCAATGTCTTCTTCTCATTTTCTAACAGTATTTCTGCAGAAACAACGACACAAAGGTAAGGAAAGAATCCATGCTGTTTTCACCTCTTGGAGCTACAATAAAGCTCTGGAAAACACATTCACCTTTCAAAAGGAATGGTTAAGATGTCTTCTTAACAACAAGATTTTTAACCTAATTTTTCTATTATTGATTTACTGCCCAAGAAACTTCACAAGTTAGTTTTAGTTTCTGGGATTTAAAGCTGCATTATCGATTCTCAGAATTAAATGGTATGTTTTAGCAAGATAAGGATCATTTCAGGGTGTTTCTGTGAGATTTTTGCTCCTGAGAATGCACCTAGTGAATTTTTGCCATACAGTTTTGATCAATAGGATTTGTCCCCATTGTCTCACACAAGGGAATTTAGTGATTCTGGTTTTCCCAAAGAGGGGGTGTGTGCCAAGGCATGGTTCTTATCCACAACTCACCAATACAGAGTTGCTACAATGAAGACAGGCGTGTAATCTCCTTACAGTCCTCCCTGATGGTACAGATACATCATGTCTTCAAGGGAGTGACTGTGAGCACTTTGCATTTGGTGTGCGCCAGCCCCTCTGCCAACATACCATAGATGAGAGTCAAGGGATGGAGGAGATTTTGAACAGCAGAAGCTAGAGTAATCAGGGGCACTGATGCTGCCTACGATGCATTCAGAGTGGAGAGCAAGGGAGACAGTGGGGGGTGGCACATAAAGGCTGCTGCTGTGCAACTTTATATTGTACTTTTTAACACCTAAGTGACTTGACCCTTGCAGTGGATGTCACCCTGGATGGTGACACAGCTCACCCTAGACTGGAAATCTCTGACCAGGGGAAGAGTGTGAAAGATACTGGTGCCATCAGAAATGTTCCCAGCAATGAGAAGAGATTCGATTCCCACACTTATGTGCTGGCAAAGGAAGGATACACATCTGGGAGATGCTACTGGGAAGTGGATGTTGGCAAGAGAAGAAACTGGGCCTTGGGTATTGCCCAGGAATCTGTGACTCGCAAAGGAATATTGACTGTGTCCCCTGAGAAAGGGTTCTGGGTCATAGGGTTTGCAGATGGACGAGACTATTGGGCCTACACAGATCCTTGGACCCGTTTGGATGTGAGGGGAAAGCTAGAAAAGATTGGGATACTCCTGGACATCGCAGCCAAGAAGGTGTCATTTTACAATATCCAAAAGTCAGCTCATCTGTACACTTTCACCATTGCTGATAGCAGTAGGCAGGAAGGGAAATTCTTGCCTTTCTTCTCAACGGGCTCTGCTGCCACACAGCCTGACCCTGAGCCTCTGAAAGTAATGCAGGAGTTTGATGAGGAGTGGATGGATTAATTGGAAATGTATGATTAATGTCTGACTGAAACACAGATCACAAGCACTTCTGTCTGACCGATGGTTTGTGCCCCCAAATTCAAGTTCAATAGTTATTTCATATAAGAAGCTTCCACCATTGCTTGCTAGTCCTTCCGTGAGCCAGTCAAGAAGGCCTAGACTTCATGCCACTAGTCACTGGACAGAGAGGACTTTCAGTTCTTTGAAGGACTCACAGAAAAGTATGGATCCTCAACACACAAAGTAAAGATAGTCATAGCTTTTGCATACAGCTCATACCAGGTGTCAACATGAGCATAAACATATCTTGTGTCAGCCAGTGAAGATTCTAGTAAACATTCATGATGTGTTTGTGCAAAAGTGCCTTCTGCTGCTAGGACATCAGCTCCCAATGTGCTGGCAATACTATAATCAGTCCAGGAGGCACCACACGCACACAGATGACAAGATGCTGGAGAATCCTTGTGCTCATGCCCAGCTCCTGGTAGGTAGTGAGTGATGACAAAGTGTCCAGAAATCACCTCATTAAACACTTCAAAACCCACTATTTTCAGGACATGCAAAAACCATGCTTGGAATAAATGCTTACTGTTATGAAAATTAATCTTCTAGTCAGGACCAAAGAAAGAAAACATGCATGAATGTTGCAGTTCTCTGTAGCTGTGCTGCTGAGGTGGCTGCTGCAAGCAGCAGCTAGACCTTTCTGTAGGCCCCAAACTGTAAACATCAGCCAGTTCAAGGCCAAAGTTGCTGCTGACCAGTGCTGGGCCAATTGGAGATGGTCAAATGCCTCTGGGGATCACATATAGAAGAGAAAAACCTGCAGGCAGAGGCATTTTGCCACCAGAGAAGGAGTGAGAGGATGTAACAAGCAGTGCAGACACCAAGGCTAGGCCCGCAAGAGGTGGCAGAGGGAGAATGGAGCTGTCTGGGTGGCATAAAGAGAGTTTCCCCTGCAGCTTGTGGTGAAGACCATGGTGGAGTGGGTGTCCCCTCACAGCCCATGGATGAGGACAGGGAGCAGAGACATCTACGGCCTGTGAAGAGATTGATCCACGCCACAGCAGGTTTGCTGGGGGACTTGTGACTTCGCAGGGAACCAGGCCGGGGGAGTCTGGGCCTGAACGTCAGCACCTATGGAAGGGAGTCCTGCTGAGAGGCCTGTGGTGAGGAGGTGACTCTCCAACAGAAAGGACTCACGCTGGAGAAGTTTGTGGATGGAGAATTCTGCTGTGGGTGGGACCCTGCGGTGGAGCAGGGGAAGGGTGTGTGTGGTATGCTCCCCCAGCTAAGAAGAAAGACAACTCATGAGGAATGGACTGAAAACCCCCATTCTCCATTTCCTGCCTCTTCCCAAGCCATGTTGGGGGGGAAGAAGGGAGTAGAATTGTGATGAAGTTTAAGTCTGCTAAGAAGGGAGGGGTGGTGGGAAGGTGCTTTAAGACCTGGCCATGCTTCTCATTACCTGACTCTGGTTCACTGGGTGTGTAGTTGTAGTAGTAATAAATTAGAGTTTTCTTTCTTTTATTCTGTGATGAGTCTGTTTTGCACTAACTGGAGAGTGATCCCTCTCTGTCCTTATCTTAAGTCCTAAGCCTCATACTATCTATTTTCTCTCCTTTTCAGCTGAAAAGGGGAGTGAGCGAGTGGCTTTGGTGGGCATTTGGCCTCTAGCCAGGGCCAAACCACCCCCGAGACCAAGTGAATGAAATCTTATCTTGTGGACAGGTGAAACTGCACTAATCCAACTGTATCTGGGTTATAGGAACATCTTCAAGTCCTCATGCCCTGCAAGTTAATTATATATGACACCACTATAAGGAAAGCAGGGATGAGAATGGTGTTGGACACCATGAGTGCACTTTTCCAGGCTGGTTTGACTAATCAAGAGAGAAATCAGTTGTCTCAACCAAGGTGCCTTGGCCTTCTCTACATGGTCACCATTGTAGGTTCCTTCTAACTGGGGCTATCCTACTCTATCAGCAAAGACAAGTTATTCTCATCCTGTCCTGTCTCATCTTGTCTCATATCTTCTTCGCCTTCGTTACTTTTTGTGGGTGGCTTGTTAAAGGATCGAGGCCATTTTCCCTTGCAACAGCTTGAGCACTAGCTCTGAGAAGAAGCTAACAAGCATGAGAACTAGGACTCTAACGGGAGCTCAAGTGGTAACAGAAGCTTGATACCATGCAGCTGTGTTTCCCACCCCATCTCAGGCCTCTATCTGTCTGTGAAAACTATTTGTGTGAGCTTGCTATCTTCTGTGAAAGTATAAAAGGCTTCAGCTTGCCTGAAGAAGATGGAGTGACTGCTTTTAACCATATTAGGGTGCATTCATATCCCACAGGCGGGATCCTGCCCTTCCAGCCCTGGCTAAATTAATCTTTGGGACAAGGGAGCTGCAACAACTTTTCTCTTCTAACCTCTGCTTTGCTCTACCCTGCCCTGTCTTTCTATTTTTTTCTTTCTCCATACTTCAGATTGGTTTTGGTTTATGATTGCACATATAGTCCTGGATAAAACATGTATTTTGTTTAAGCAAGTTATCAGGGATCCTTCTAAATATGATGGGGGTAGAGAAAGAGAAAGAAAACGTTCATTACAAGGAAGTACTTTCTGTCTGACTTAGAAGAAGTGGGATGATCTATTCCTGGAAGTCCATAGTTCCTGTGCCTAATTATCAAAGCTATGCAGCATATAAGCCGTTAGTATGTTATCAGTAACAGAGTTGTATTCATCATAGTTTCATGAGCACATCATATATGCTCTGCAGCTTTTCTTCTTCAGGCTACCTGCCTTTAAGAGGGACACAACACTAACTCTCATCCCCAGATATGACCAGTACTTGGAACAGCACTTTCCTAGGCTCCTGAGGACTTTCCTGGCAGTCACTGCAAAGCCAAGTGTCCTTCCTGTTATTTTTTATGACCTTTCTTTCCTGGAAAAAGCCTGGTGACTCTGAAGGCTGCGTTCAGTGCACCATTACCCCCAGTGAAAGCCAGTTCCTCCCAGGAGAGACAGCTTCCAGAAGGGATTTCTCTCAAGGTATGTTGCTGCGTTTTTGTACATACTCACTGCTCTACTTTAGGAATTCATTACTATTGCTCTGCTTTCAGGGGGGAAAAAGAAAACCCCATCCAAATGTCAGATATTTTGTGTTACCTGCATTCTTTCTTTCCTACTTAGCTGGGGGACAATATGAGGTTTGTGTGATGGGGGGGTAGTAGACGTGTGACTTCTACTTATGACTGAAGTCTGAGAAGAAGGGAGGGATGGGGAGGGAAGTAGAGGTGGTTTAAGATCTGGAGGAGGAAAGCAGCTTGTGAGGAACCGCTGCAACCCCACTCCCCATTCCCTGCCCCTCCCTGTGCCTTGTTGTAGGGGGAAGAAGGGAGTAAAATTGTGATGAAAAGTTTAAGTCTGCTAAGAAGGGAAGGGTGGGGGGAAGGTGCTGTAAAACCTGGCCACGCTTCTCATCACCCTACTCTGCTTCACTGGGTGTGTAGTTTTAGTGTAATAAATCACTTTTTTTATCCTCTGTTGACTCTGTTTTGCCCATTGCACTAAATGGAGAGTGACCCCCCCCCTCTGTCCTTATTTCAGGTCCTGAGCCTCTCAATATCTATTTTCTCCCCTTTCCAGCTGAAAAGGGGAGTGAGTGAGTGGCTTGGTGGGCATGTGGCCTCTAGCCAGGGCCAAACCACCACACCGGCATGTAGAACCTTGTGGTTTTTATGGGCAACATTTTGCTCCTCTGAGTCCCCCAGCAGCTCCCTTGGACCCCCAAGAATGAAGGCAGGAGACTGGTGATTGGGAAGGAGTGGAGGCTTTGTTGCATCACCCCGCTGACTGGTTTAGTGTCCCTAAGTAGACACACAGCTTTGCTGCACGTCTTGCACCGAGCTGTAGGTTGTGAACGTGTGTGTTGGAGATGAGGGGTGAGAATCCAGATCTGCAGGAGCTTATGAGGAACTTATGAGATCTCCCACCTGATAACTAACCACGTGGTGGTTTTAGAACACTTCATCACTTATCTCTATATTGCACATTGTTTAATGCAAACCACCTGCTTATTATTACTCTGAGCTCCAAAATAAGGAAGATTCATTGTTAGTTAATGCTTCTGTGGCTTTTAAATGAATTTAGGTTGGATGTGAACTCTGAAGGTCATTTAGCCCATACAGTAATCAAGCCAGGTGAAGTTAGCTGAGGATGAACACCTTGAACTCCTCCAAGATGGAGTTTCCTCGGTTTGTTCTAATATTTGACTGCCCTCATGGTAAAAGATCTACCCCCCCAAAATTTCCTTACATTTAATTGGAATTTATCATGTCGTGGCTTGTGCCTGTTGCCTCTTACCCAACAAAGATGCCTGTCCAAGAAGATGTCATATAGACAGAAAGGAATTGCAAGGAGGTTGAGCCCCGAACTGCTCCCTGAGCCTTACAGGCATCGTTACCCAGAGGGGTTGTGGAGTTTCCATCCTTGGAGATACCCAAAAACCATCTGGACAAGGTCTTGGGCCAACAACACCCAGTAGTCCTGCCTGAGCAGGGCAAGTTGGACTGGAAGTCCCTTCCAACCTCAACAAGCCTATGTGATTCTGGGCTAACCCCATGAGATGAGAAAACACAAGGTTTGAAACCCCCAGAGTCAGACTGTAGCTGTATCCATAGCCAATCACTGTGTGCATTTCAATTTTAACTTCCTCTCTGCTGTTCCATCATTTGCAGACGTAGTGAGACAAAGCCTGCAAGAAGACGAGCTGTGTGATACAGAGGTACAGAAGACTTCCTTTAGACCTCTGAGTTGGTGAAGTACTGAGCACCGAACAAAAATGCCTCTTACGAAACAATTCTTGAGGTTTTGGAAAGATAATTACAATGTGTTGTCTGTATCACTTTATTCACTAATCATGTTTGCGTTCGAAAAGGTAGTGGAGATTGAATTTAAATGTCCAAAGAAGAAGTACATTACAGATAGTGTACGTTTTATCCTACTTTTTCTGTCCAGCATTCATCATCTTTTTCCTGAGCGCCATCACCAACGCTGCCTGCATCCCCTGTGCTCGTCGTGTTAGGAAATTCTTCTGCTGGCAGAGGAGTGAAGTATTTTTTAAGGCACTTTTGCCTTCTCTGATTTGGTGTGTGATCCTGCTGTGTGATGGCAGATACATCAACTGTGTGGTTTCAGGGGATGAAAGTCAAAATGCAATCCAAAGTACAAACAGAAGCAACAGCCTTACCCAGTGAAGTCTTCATATGGTCTCAGGTAAGTGTGCTAGAAATCTGGGACTTCAGGTATTTTAATATTACCTATTTAGTGTGTGTGAAGTAATAATTGACAATTATTAATTTATTTGATGTTTATTCCATTTGCATTACCTTCCTCCCCTCCCCTGCTTGTTGTTAATTAATGTCTAGCCATTCAAGTTTATAAATGGCTGCTGCTTTCTGAGGCTGAATCCAGAACTTTGAGTATCTTCATTGTTACTCTAGAAGTTTACACATAGTTTTCTATCTGGTTCTCAAAGCAAGATTTATGGAAATAAGAAATAAGATAAAGTATTGCTGGAGAGAGAGAGAGGTGATATTCCTTGGTTCAGTGAGGGGATCTCTTACAATCAGTTGTCATCTAGCCATGGCAGGAGCAAGGAATGTGTTGGATAATAAAGGATGTGTGGATAATAAGTATGTGGCTTAAGCAAGGTTTCTTATATGGTAAAGTACTCTTCTCACTCACCTGCAGAGTAGTTTTAGGAATAGAAATAATTAATTTGTGGTTTTGGGGGGGTTTCTTTTTCTTCCAGGTTTCTGGGCTGTTCCTGCTTGCTGTTGTTGTCTGTCTTTATGGCATGTGCTATGTGTGGCCCCTCTGGTTCTGCTGTGGCTATGAAGAAGAGAAGCATCAGGGAGCAGAGTCGGGGATCCTCTTAGAAGAGAAACACAGGACACAGAGAGAAGAAAGGAAAGAAGAGGATGCATAGCAGAGGCTGGAACGAGAAGCGTAACCTGCTCTCCAGGTTGTTAATTTCTGAGGGAAACAAAGATTTCAGAAACACAGAGGGGGAAAAAAAATGAAGTTACAGAATTTGCTGTTAGAGCTACAGGGGAGGTGAGACAACAAGCAGCTGAACAAAGTTGGTCTCTCCTCTGCCCCTCTGACCTGACCAGCCACAACTGAGTCCAGCAACTGTTCTGAAGAGGTGGGCGGCTGTCATTGCCAAAAGGGCCAATGCAGTAACACAGGGATGGCTTCACCTGCCCATCCTGAGCTTGTTGGGGGAAAGCACCCACCCTGCTCCCACCTCAGTCCTTCTGACTGTCAAAGTATGTCTGGCTTTTACAGTGTAGTCAGAAGAATAAGGTGGCTTTATTTTCCTGCCCCGACTACGTTTCTCAAGCTGAGAGGTACCATTAGATTAGCACCAGTCAACTTATTATCCTTATTTCTTGTCCCTCATTTTTTTCCCCCTCTCTTTTACCTCTTTCTCTTTACCCCAGTGTTGAGTTTCTGGTCTCAACTTTGCCATATCCAATATTCAAACCTGCTAGTTCTAACCTGTTACCTAGACAATCTTGACTCCTGTCCTGGTTTTGGCTGGGATAGAGTTAATTTTCTTTCTGGAAGCTACTGTCCTGCTGTGTTTGGGATTTAGGATAAGGACACTGTTGATAACACTCATGTTTTTACCTGTTGCCAAGCCTGCAAGGACTTCTCAGCTTCTCATCCTGCCCTGCTAAGGAGAAGGCTGGAGCACAGCCAGGACAGGTGACCCAAACTAACCCAAGAGCCATTCCATACCATGATGTCATGCTCAGCATAAAGGGGGGCTGGTTGGGGAGGGGTGTGTGGTTCCAGGACGCACTGTTGGGGTTTTTTTCCTGCTTCTGGGTGGCTCTGAGCTGGACCACCTGAGTTGTGCATTGTGTATCACCAGTTTTGTGTATTTTGCTATAAAGTCCTGTTAGAGTATTTAACTCCCTCCCTTGGCTGTCCCAGTAAACCATCCATAGCCCAGCTTTGCCTTTGGTTTTTTCCTTTCCCTGAGTCCCCCAGTCTGTGTGGGAAAGGCCACTGGGAACCAGTTAGTGAGCAAAACCATCCGGTCACTGCTACGGACAGAGGCAGAAGAAAACAAGTCAGAGTCTGGACTGCTGATTTTCCTTTCATGGGTTCATTGATTGTGCACCCCATGATTAAAAATAACCCCCAAACCCTACCTGGACAGGGCTCTGGGAAGAGTATTTTGCTCAAAGCAAAAGCAGAGACATACAAACTCTTTCCCTTTCAGGAAGTGAGCTGCTGAGCAGAGCTCATTCTGGCTTCTGTGGTTTTCCTGCCCCACCCACCCAGCTTGCACAAACACAGCAGAGGAGAGGGGAAACATCTGCAAGGTGCTCATTCTCCTAGCTGCTCCATCCCCACCCCCAAAAAAACCATGTTAGCACCTGAAAGTGCTCATCGACCTGAGAGACATCCAGGATAGTCCCATACACTTTGATATGAGGGAGTCTGAGGCAGTCTGAGCAGGAAAGTGATGTTGTTCCTTTATTTTCAAGTTGATGAAGAGAATAAAAAACATCTGGCAGTTGTTAAGGTTTATCTCTAGCCCCTTAGAGCGTGGACTACAAAGTCCTGGAAGTGGCAGAACCAAGGTGGTGGTAGTTGCAGAAGATGTGGGTACATCTCTTGGCTTCATCTCTCCATCTGTTTCCCCTGGGGAAAGAACATAGAGCACAGAGCATTGCAGATGTTGGTGCACAGGTATGCTTCTTGACCTTGGTGAACTTCCCAGTCCAGATTTGTCTACCATCACTGGGAGTCTGGACAGAGCCAAGCAAGCCTGCCAACTGCTCAGCTGTGCTTCTGTGATGCTCGTTCCCTCCTCCTCCGTGGAGCTCGTGGGACTGACCACAGCTCATGTCAGTTTTACTTCCCTTGTTCAACATGAGTCTGTCATTGGGAAGTCCCAGTCTGTGTTGTGGTTAATGGTGAGGGGTTTCCCCTTGTCTCCTGCCTCACCAATTCCTGGGCTGAGGAATGGGTACAGTGTTGTTGACCCTTCGAGTCCTTCGATGGAGATTTCCAGGATGCGATCTGCAGCCCTAGTGTTGTAGAAGGAGAGTGTTCCTAGCTCTAAGTCCAGGTCCAGTCCAACCATCGATAGCTTAACAGTACAATTAGACATCTTGTCCTCGGCCTCCTTAGGCCAGTACTCCCCTTTCACCCTTTTCAGTGACCAGACCCCATTCTCAGGCAGGTCCATCCAGCTCCTCTCTTTCAGACTTCCCCTCACGGCCTCTGTCAGCACCCCCAGCTCCCAGTCCCACCCATCCTGCACTTGCACCTCCCAGTAATGATGCCCAGAGTCGAAGCCCTCCCTCCCCACCACGACAGGGAGCTGATGCTCAGTGATTGGCAGCAGGGCAGAGGAGTCACGCTGGTGCTGGATGCTTTTCCAGTCAGAGGACACGGTCAGCTCAGGATGTTTCTGTGTTTCATCCAGGGTGATGGCCTCTGGGAAGAGAAAGAAGGAGCCATTAGGGTCAATGTTATGAGAGGGGCCAGAGGAGAGATCCTCATGAGAAGGAGGATGAGGTGCCTTTTAGAGAAAGCACTGAAAGTAGAGCTCCTGCTCCCACATTAGGCTGGAATCCAAGCATGGCTTCTAGCCTGGGGATGATGCCACCTTCCTGGTGGGCAAGGAAGAACAGCTTCATTCCCAAGCATGATGCTCTCAGTTCCATAGTCTGCACTCTGGGACTTGGACCATAGGTGTAGCAAGATTCAAGGGAGCATCCAGCCCACATCTCTATGCCTCTTCTCATCAGAGAGTGAAGTTTTGGCCAGCTTGTACCAGAAGGAACAAAGGAGACTTACTACCAGCACCTTTTCTTAGCTTCCAGCCCTCCTCTCTGATTCCACTTCCACACACTTACCCATGTGGCTTCGAGCTCTTCTGAACTCTGTAAAAAAAAAAATAAGTGAGGAAATCAAAAGCAAATACCCTGTGTTTGAAGGATGAAACACTGACAGTGAGCCCATGTCCCTTCCATACTTCTGGCTCTGTGTTCCCCTGCACTTAAGGGATGGTATCTCACAAGCAATTGAGAAAGCCTTGTGCCCTGGCTGGGTCTGGAGGATGTATCCTGCTGTGTGGCTATGGCATTTCTGAGGCCTGCCATACAGGGAGGACTGTGGTGTGAGACAAAAGGGAGCTCCTTAGTGAAAAGTCAGAGCTGAGCACAGCTTTTCTACATGTGTGTGATGTTCTGGTCTCTAGGATATGCATCTAGTGCCCCCAGCTGCAACACGGGGGAATCACCAAGCTCAGAGGCAAGCTCTCTGGTCCTGTAGTTTTCATTTTGCAATGGGAGAAGCTGGGGTCACAGTTCAAGCCCATCTGGAGTCATTGATCTCTCCTCTAGCAAGAAGAGCAAGTTCCTCATGGGGATGCGCCAAAGGGTCATGTCTGGACTGAGCTTCTCTAGGTCAAGGGAAGACGCTGCTCCCAACCACAGAGAGACTTGTAGATAAAGAAGAGGGAAGGAAGATACCTCGACTTACCTAGTTCTCTGTTCAGTGCCTCTGAAAGAGAAACCAGAGAGTGTTACGGTTCACACCACTACTGCTGGATACAGACAGATGCCCAGGGCAAAGAATAATGACCACAGAGCAGGATAACCGGTCCCCATCTATCACTGACTCCTGGATAAAGCACCAGGATACACACTACTTGCACCTCTGCATTTCCAAGGGCAGTATAGTCCTGTTATCTTCTCCAGGATAGCAACACCCTTTGATTTTCCACTGTAAATGGTCACTTACCACATCGCTTCTCCAGGTCACCACGACCTGCAACAGAAAGAGGAGAAAACCATCTTTGCTTTCCCTTCATCTGAGATCCTTCACATCCCTTTGTTGGGGGTGTGAAGGATTTCAGACACCCTACATCAGGTCGGCATGGCAGTGGGGGAAGGGGTGA
The DNA here is from genome assembly GCA_027925045.1 of Hypotaenidia okinawae. Taxonomy (NCBI): domain Eukaryota; kingdom Metazoa; phylum Chordata; class Aves; order Gruiformes; family Rallidae; genus Hypotaenidia; species Hypotaenidia okinawae. Next base: position 18,721 of record BSDF01000072.1, on the reverse strand, counting down.
TTATCATCCCGTGGGCAGGAGGGATGAAGAGGAGATTCCTGGGATGGGTGGAAGGTGATGTGGTGTTGGCCACAGGTACTTGCAAAAAACCCAGGTGCTACTTTCTCAGTGTGGAAAGATTCCCTTTACAGTACCTGCATCCAGAGTGATTTTCTCAATTCCTGTACACCAAAGGGGGAAAAAAAAACCACAAGAGTTAGCCAGTCAGTGATGGCTTGGCATCCACAAAACACCCCACAGAACCCTCTGGAGGACTGCAGCTGGTGGGAGGTAGCTAGTCATGGCCCTGACTGAGATCTGCCTTCAGGTAGTTTAATCCTTTGGCAGCGGGGAGGGACTGCTGATGGGATCGTGCTGAGGTGTCCAGCTGGCCCCTGCCCTGCCTCTTATGGCTGTCACTTCAAGTGGCAGGGTCCCCTCATGATTGGGACATGATGGACTGATATATCCTTCCTTCCCTGGACAGCTGGGTTCCTGGGAAAAGAGCGCTGAGATCTCTGGAGGGATCTCATGCTCCTGCTGCTTGTGGTAGGTGAAAGGATGAGAGGAGAGGGGCCTTGAAGCTGCTTCTCAGAGAGGGTGTGGAATCATATATTCCTTTGCTGGGGGCTGGTGAGCTAAAGGGGTTCTTAGGATTCTCTTTGGCTGTGGTAAGAGAACGAGTATCTCAGCTTTGCTCTGTGAACGCAAAGAAAGCTCTCTCAGCTGAAGGGGCTTGTGATTTGGCATCAAAGTGGGTGCTCATAGAAAGAGATCTGCCTCACCCTTCTCCTGCAGAGTCTTTTCTTCAGAGGACTTTTTCTTAGAAGCCTTCTTTTTTGCTGTAATATGGAAAGAACCAAATTAAATCAGTACTGAAGCACAAAGGAAAAAAACAGGATGGGGATACTGATGCCATACATGGATAGGATAAGCATCTGAATTCAGTTGGGTGGTCAACACAAGGGTGTTAAGATATTCATCTTATGCTGGGAAGAGAAGAAAGTTCATATTTAGCCCAGCCATGTTGCATTCTATGAAAAAAAGAGGAGCTTTTTGCCCCTGTTTTCCCATTCTTCAGCTGCTCTTGTATCACCAGCTTAGTTATTGAGTGGTGTAAGCAATATTGGACATAACCTCTTTAATCCTTGCTATTTTAATCTCCATTTCCCACCTTGGACCCCTGACTGGTCTGAACTCTCTAGGGTGATGGGATTGGGTGAGGGCATCCAAGACTGAGGCTGCTTTGCACGACAGCGGCACTGTGAGCACACTGATAGCTGAATGCAGACTTCCTGCAGGTCTTGGGTCATATTTCCCCCAAATGCATGGGTAATTCCACCCCTACGAGTGCCTAGAAGGAGGTCTGAGCTTAGTGACTCTTTCTCCTTCATGGATAGGTTTCAATCAGGCAGACAGCAAGGTTCTCTCACCTTTCATAAACAGAAAAGCACCAGTAGCCAATGTGAGAAGAAGAAAAATGAACACTACCCAGAAGGCAGGGAGCCATGGAGAGGCACGTGGAAAAGCAGCACCTGTGAAAAGAAAATACCTGAGTGACATCTGGCGAATATACCACCTTTCCTCCAAATTTCATTCCCCACCCAAAGAGTTCCTGTGGAGATGAATGAAGAAACAGGTGATGTTGCCAAGCAGAGCCTGCCTCCTCCAGGGATGCAGGAAGGACCCTTCTCGTTTCTCACAGATAACCTCTCCTGTCTGCAGTTATTGCAGGGTGGTTGAGGATCCCTCTAGCTGGACTGAGAGCTGTTTTCTCCCCTTTCCCTGGAAAGGGCCTTACAGGGCCTCTAGGACAATGAGCAGGCTTCGCAGGATGATGTGACTCACCTGAGAGGTGCAAAGTAGCTTTCTTCTCAGTCTGCACCAGGGGGTTCAGGATTTCACAGGTGACTTCTTCCCCTTCCTCTCTGGTAACTGTCACTCGACTCAGCACACTGAAGAGCTGCCTGCTGTCCTGGTCTATTGCAGTTTCTGGAGTCAGATGTTGGTTATGCTGAGTAACCCACCGGACAGTAGGTTTGGGGAACCAGCCGTGTGATTTGCAGGCAAGCTGGAGCCCTTGACTTTGAGGGCCCAGGATTTCAAAGTATACATCACTGGTACCTTAAAGGCAAGAGAGTTTGTTAGTGGGAGAAGCATATTTCCATGAAAGCAGGTCTACCTTAGATTCACAGGGTTTAACCCAGAGCTTGGTCTAATTTCCTGATGGTTTCTCTCAGTCCTTAGCCTGATCCTTAAAATGGTCTTTCTGAGATCCCAGACTCTATCTGCCACATACACCAACTTTTCTTTGACTGAGAAGAAAACCACACTGTGGCATGGGTTTGCCTCTCAACTCCCCACGACTTCTTGGATCAGGCAGAGAAAAGATGTTTGGCTTTGTATGCCTTTTTTTAGGATGAATTTGTAGGAGCATCACCCGAGCTTGAGGTGTTGGAAAGCAGAAAGCAGCACAATAGAGCACACTCAGCTTTTCCCCTGACACCTCTCTAGTTCATGCTAGGTGACCCTGTGAAGTCTGCTCTAGGTGAACCTGCTTTAGCAGGGGGGTTGAACCAGATGATCTCCAGAGGTCCCTTCCAACCCCCACGATTCTATGATTCCTTGCCTAAAACCACGAGGGCTACCATGAGCACCATGGGGCTGAGCAGAACACCAAATCCCCAGGTTCTCTCCTGGGTGGTGGCACATGGGTTCAACTGTTCTTGTCTCCTTACAGACCTCCCAGTGACTTAGAATTAAAGTGGAAAAGCAAAAGATGCCATGTGGCCCACTGGCTGATAGTGAGGAAGTGAGGTATGGGGACATATAGGGTGAGGGGGGAAACGCTGGAGTACAGTGCACTTTTGGATAGCGGTCTCTCTCTGGAAAACCTTCACCCATACCCCACCTAGACCATGAAAGCTCCAACCTGCAACGCTAAGCACAGTGACTGCATCAGCGCTCCAGTCAGGGGACTTCACATAGCAGCTGTATGTCCCTTCATCCGCTGGCTGGATGTTCTTCAGTGTTAGGGACACATTCCCAGTGGCAAACCCATCTATGGGCAGTGATGTTCTCCCAGGGTATTTCTGCACTGGCATCTCACCAAACTGCCTTTCTATGTGGATATCCTCTATATGCCCATCTGTGATTTTCTTCCATTGCACCTCAACGCTCTCCAGGGGCTTCGTGGAAGAGATGTGACATGGGAGGGTTGTGTCCTGCCCAACCACCCCCATCGCATTCAGGGGAGAGGTGACTTCAAAATTTTCTGGGGAAAAAAAAACAAACTTGAGTGAGCATAATTAATGATTTCATGAAAATGCTTCATGTTTATTCCTTTGTTTCTCTAAAAGTTTCTTTAGTTTTAAGAAAATATAGAAAAAAATCATTTATATATAAAGATAAAATAGAAAAATTAAATAGATATAAAATATAAATATAAAAGATATATGCATTCATTTTGGTTTGGAGCATTCACACAGTTGGTTTATCTTTTTCTTTTCTTTTCTTTTCTTTTCTTTGTGGAAAAATGGGCATTGGGGAAATTGGAAAAAAACCAAAATAAGAGAAGAGAGGGAGAAGCTGGGCTGAGAGAAGCGGTGTTCTCATGGCATTTTTTTAAAGGGAGAAGTAAAATCAACAGCTTAAAAATCCTGTACAGAGACATTGTAGTGATTGTGTGATTTCATCCAGCTTCCCAGCCTGCCTGGACACCTCCCAACCCTCTGTCATTAGCAGGGGAGCAGCTGTGCCACTGCCAAATGCCCATGCAGACAGAGAGATGCTCTTGGTGTTCTGGCAAGGGTAGATGTGGCAGAGCTGGATTGGGTTAGGGCTTTCTCATCTCCCCCAAGGAATAGAAACTCAGGCTGGAAGGGGGTGGATTCCTCAACCTGCAGAGTGGCAGGGCACCTCTGGTTCTCTTGGAGGTAAAATGAGGTCCTCTCTGAAGACCATGACCCTTAGCTTGAGCACTTCTTGTAGTCATATGCAGACTTTAGTTGCTCAGAAAAGGAAGGGCAGCCTATGAAGCTGTTACCTGAGAGATGGATGGCTGTAAGCAGTGCCACAGCGAACAAGAGCTCTCTCCTCTGTTCCATATCTGGGATGCTCACATAGCTGACCTGGAACAGGCACAGAAGGGAAGTAAAGCCAAGAAGGAAAGTCATGCCCACCTGATCTCTCTCAGGTGGTACTTGCTATGGGCTGTGCCTTCTGCAGGTGCAAAGCACTCAAAGCAAGTGGATTTAAACACCAAGACAACTTGTGCCTTCCCAGATCTCATTTAACCTGGTAATTTCTAGCAGTCTGACGTGCCCCCAGGAAGCTGTGACAGGTTGTGCAAGGAAGGAGATTTCAACTGAGCCCCCAATATGTTCCTTTTCCTGACCCTCCTCTCAGTAAAGAACTTTCTCCTAATAGCCAACTGTGGTGGTTATACCCCAGATGAGAGCTGGGCACCACACAGTGTCTCACTCTTTAAGGGGGCAGGATTGAGGGAGGGGGAAAGGGAGGGAAAAGAAAACCAGAGAAACTAAACCCTCCCAGGTTGGGATAAAGGTAGTTTACTGGGATAACAGAACAACAGATACAATAACAGGACTTTACAGCAAAATACATGAGGCTGGTGACACACAATGAAGGTTCTCACCAAACAACTCAGGCCGTACAGCTCAGAGCCATCCCAAAAACGAGCCATCCCAAAAACAGGCCATCCCAAAAACAGGCCATCCCAAAAACAGACCATCCCAAAACCAGGCCATTCCAAAAACAGGCCATCCCAAAAACAGGCCATCCCAAAACCAGGCCATCCCAAAAACGAGCCATCCCAAAAACAGACCATCCCAAAATCAGACCATCCCAAAAACCTGGAACCACCAGCTCCTCCTCCAACCAGCCCCCCTTTTTATGCTAGGCATGATGTAATTGGCATGGAATACCCACTTTGGCCAGTTCAGGTCACCTGTCCTGGATGTGTCCCCTCCCAGCTTCCGGGGTGCCCTCCAGCTTCCTGGGTGCCCCCCACCTTCTTGTTAGCAGGGAAATAGGAACAACTGAAAAGTCCTTGACTGCTGGGCAACACCTAAAAACGTCCGGGTGTTCTCAGCAGGGTGTTCTCAGCACTGCTCTCATCCTAACTCCCAAACATGGCATTCCACCTGCTGCTGGAAAGAAATTAACTCTGTTCTGGCTAGAACCAGGACACCAACCTAAACTTTCCTGTCACAGTTTCATACCATTCCCTTGGGTTCTACTACTGCCCACCAAAGAGAGGAGACTGGTGCCTGCTCTCCACTTCCCCCCATGATGACGTGGTCTCCTCCTTTTCTCCAGGCTGTCTTGACAGGGTCCTGTTTGGCCCTGTGTGCACAGCTTGGGTGAAGGAATCAGGGTGATTCCCTTCCGTCCACCCAGCAGCGCTGCATTCACAGCTTGTTCAGAAGGAAAAGAAATGAGACACAAGCTTACCTGCCTCATTGAACAAAGGTGGGTGGTGATATGGGGTAGATGCTTTTCCTCCTTGCCAGAAAAATTAACTTCCACCTGCAGAAGGGAGGAAAAATGAGAACATTCACTTACTGAAATTTAAATTCTTGGTTTCTCTGCCTGAAGTCACTTCAGAACTAGAGCTTTCTTACCTGTTTTCAGATAAGAAAGATCTCCACACTTGGAATCTCCGGATCAAAGAATGAACTTTGATCAGGTATCAAGAATCAGTGAAATTAGAAGGAACAAAGAGATATTAATGATTAACTTGGGGCGTGTCTCTGCCTGAAGATCCTGGGTTGTATTTCTGTGGGACTGATGCTTTGCTGTCAGGTTACACTGGAAATGAAGCATGTTCTTCTGGGACTATTTAGAGAACTGAGCTTGAAATGGGAGTAATTTTGCCTTTGGAGGGGGGCATGTCTTTGAGTTGAAGTGGATTTGGATTTTCATTGCACTTGCCTCTTAGTATTACTATCCAGAGGGGTTTCTTCCTTGAAATACTGAGACAGAAGTATGCCTAAGCTGCCTTAATGCTATGATATTAGCAACGTTTTGGGGAGATGTGAAATGGAGACATCTCCATGAAGGAGACCAGGCAGACCAGAAAACATCCCTGCAGTTCCTGGAAATGTGACTGTCCTCCCGGAAAACATTTCCAAACACATGACAGTCAAGAAGGGGGTTGGATCAATCACTCAGAAAGCAGCTTATAACCACCACACAGCGTGTGTGTTAGGGGGAGACAATGAAAAACGGATTAAAAACCAACACCACCTGGGTTCTGCCACTCCCATGACCTTGCAATCCATGCTTCCTCTCATTATCAAATCCACAATAAATCATCATTTCCTGCTCAGCCTGGCGTAGACTCCCATATATCAAAGTTTCCCTGAACAGTGACTGGAGGATATTGGGGCTCCCTGTGTCCTCTACCCGTGCTTGGTTCCTGCTTTTTGATGTGAGGCAGACGTAGGAAAGGTCCTTAGTATCTAAAAATGTGGTGCTGGCCCTTTGCCTCGAGGTTCTTCCCCTGAGGTGCAGGTTTATCTGCAGGAAAACACCACAGAAGTTCCTGTCTTTCCGCAGCAATATAGAAAGTACAAGCCCCCCATTCAGGTGTCAAACCAGTTCTGGAAAATACATAGGGAAATACAAAGACCATTATCAGGAAAAAGAAAAAGCCCTGAGCGCCAGGGTCAGAGGGGCTGCTTGTAGGTGCCATGGGGCGGTTTCAGGCCATGTCTGTCTTTTGGTGCTGGCTGCTTGGGTTTGGGAGCTATTGCTGGACGTTCGGCATGTTTGGAGTGGCAGGTCGCTCCGGCCTGCAAAAACCCTTTGGTAAGTAGCATGAGGAGGTTTCCTGCGAAGAAGAAAGCCCTGAGCGCCAGGGTCAGAGGGGCTGCTTGTAGGTGCCATGGGGCGGTTTCAGGCCATGTCTGTCTTTTGGTGCTGGCTGCTTGGGTTTGGGACTTTGGCACGGTTGGACTGGCACACTCCCCCCAAGGCCTCCAGGGATCCCCCCAAAGCCCCACAGCGCCCCCGAAGGCCTCACGGAGCCACCCCCGCGGGAGGCTCCGGTGCCCCCCCAAAAGGCGGGATTGGCTCCTTGCGAGCGTCCAATCGGCAGGCTCGCTGCCTCAGGCTGAGACACGCCTCCTTTTCCCCGCCTCCCGCGCTCTCCCAGTCGCTGCTTCAAGCTAAGCTCCGCCCTTTCCTCTCTCTCATTGGCCGCCGCACACTGAGCCCCTCCCTATTTCCCACCCCGCTCCCCTTCAGCGCCTCAGCCCGCCCTTCCCCCTTCCCATTGGCTCCTCTCACCTTATTCCCGCCTTTTCCCCGCCTCCCGCTCTCCCCATTCGCACCCTTCTCTTACACCCCTCCTCCCATTGGCCGTCGCCTCCAGCCCGCCTTGAAGCCAAGCCCCGCCCACCCCAAGATGGCGGCGGCGCCGCAGCCATGGCGGCTGCCGGGCCCGGTGCCGGTGGCGCTGGTCCTGGCGCTGGTCGGGGCGGCGCTGGGCGGCGGCGGAGGCGGCGGAGGAGGCGGGGTGAGCTGCCGGGGAGGCCTCGGGCTGCGGGTGAGAGGCCGGGGAGGGGCTGGGGGGGGGCGGTGGGGGGCCCTCATTAATATTCATAAGGCTGAAAGGCGATTGGTCGCTTTTAACTCATTAATATTAATGAGGGAGGGCTGGGGGCGGCCAATCAGGGGCTGAGGAGCGGGGAGGGGCGGGGGGTGTCGCCGATTGGCACCTCAATATGGCCAATCAGCTTATAGGATGCTAATTATGCTAATGAGGGGGCGTGGTCAGCCAATAAAGCATCGTTAGCGCTCATTAGCAGCACGCAGAGGGTAATTAGCTCCTTGATGTTAACGAGGAGCCGCTAATTAGCCACCAGAAGCTCGTTAATATCAGTCCAGCTCATTAATATTCATGAGGGGGTGGGCACAGTGAGTGATTGACAGCTAATAGCCTCATTAATATTAATGATTGGGGATAATGGGGTCAATAATTAGCTTGTTACCTAATTGACCTTCAGACAGTCCTTAATTAAGAGGGAGAAGTTCATTAATTATGACCTTAATTAAGGGGGGAAGGGGGATGGGGCAGCAACTCATTAATATTCACGAGGGGGGCGGTGCCTGATGTGGGTTAACGAGGTGGCCTCATTAAGCCTCCTTGACCCCTCTAATTAGGGTAAATTAGGGCTTAATGAGGTCCTCATTAACCTAATTGCTATGCAATCCCAAGGGCCCCCCTTTCCGGCCTCATTAATATTCATCAGCAGCCTCATTAATATTCATGAGCTTGTTTATTCTCACCCTTGGGGGGAGGGGGAAGGTTTTTGGGGTGCCCCCCCTCCCCAGCACCCCCAAACCCCCTCCCCATGTAGAACACAGTAATTAATATTAATTAGGATGTTAATTAATATTCATTGGTATTAGTCATTAATATTAATAAGGGGGTCCCTGTTTTGGGGGTCCCCCCCACCTCCTTTCAGCCCGGTGACCCCGAATCCTGCTCCCTCACCCTCCCCCTGGAGCACTCCTTCGAGCCAGGTGAGACCCCCCCCCAAAACCCCCTCCCCCCAAAAACCAACCCCCTTCCCCCAAACCCCCCCCCCAAAAACCAACCCCCCCATCTCCCCCAAAACCCCCCCAAACCCCCCCAAAAAACAACTCCCCCCCCCCCCCAAAACCCAACCCCTCCCCCAAAACCCACCCCAACAACCCCCTCCCCCCAAACCCCCCCAAAAAGCAACACCCCCCTAATCCCCCCAAACCCTCTCTGGGACCCCCCTAGACCCTCCCAAACCCCCCTAGATCCCCCCAAACCCCCCGGGACCCCCCTAGACCCCCCCAAACCCCCCAGGCCTCCCTAGCCCCCCAAACCCTCCCCAGGACCCCCCTGGATCCCCCCAAACCCCTCGGGACCCCCCTAGACCCCCCCAATTCCCCCCCAAGGCCTCCCTAGACCCCCTCAACCCCCTCAACTCCCCCTAGACCCCCCAAACCTTCCTTGGGACCACTCTGGATCCTCCCAAACCCCCCAGGACCCCCCTAGACCCTCCCAAACCCCCCAGGACCCCACTAAACCCCCCAATTCCCCCCCCAAGGCCTCCCTAGACCCCCTCAACCCCCTCAACTCCCCCTAGACCCCCCCAAACTTTCCCTGGGACCCCTCTGGATCCCCCCAAACCCCCCAGGACCCCCCTAGACCCCCCCAAACCTTCCCCGGGACCCCCCTGGATCCCCCCAAACCCCCCAGGACCCCCCTAGACCCCCCCAAACCCCCCAGGACCCCCCTAAACCCCCCAATTCCCCCCCCAAGGCCTCCCTAGACCCCCTCAACCCCCTCAACTCCCCCTAGACCCCCCAAACCTTCCCTGGGACCCCCCTGGATCCCCTCAAATCCCCTTGGGACCCCCCTAGACCCCCCCCAAACCCCCCAGGACCCCCTAGACCCTCCCAAACTCCCCAAATCCCCCCTTCCCCCCTCCCCAGATGATGCCCCCCGGTTTCGGAAGCGGGGGGTCCTCACCTGGACCCCCGGTGCCGACCCCCCCTCACGCTGGTACAGAAGCCCCTGAGCGAGGAGGAGCGGCAGCAGCTCAGGGTCAGGTTTTGGGAGGTCTGGGGGAATTTTGGGGGTCTCAGGGGGTTTTGGGGAGTCTAGAGGGGTCCCAGGGGGTTTGGGGGTCTCAGGGGGATTTGGGGGTCTAGAGGGGTCCCAGGGGGGTTGGGGGGTCTCAGGGGGTTTTGGGGGGTCTAGAGGGGTCCCAGTGGGGAGTTGGGGGGTCTCAGGGGGGATTTGGGGGGTCTAGAGGGGTCCCAGGGGGGTTTGGGGGTCTCAGGGTGAGGGGTTGGGGGGTCTAGAGGGGTCCTGGGGGGGTTGGGGGGTCTCAGGGGGGTTTGGGGGGTCTAGAGGGGTCCTGGGGGGGTTGGGGGGTCTAGAGGGGTCCCGGGGGGGTTGGGGGGTCTAGAGGGGTCCCACGGGGGGTTGGGGGGTCTCAGGGGGGTTTGGGGGGTCTAGAGGGGTCCCAGGGGGGTTGGGGGGTCTCAGGGGGATTTGGGGGGTCTAGAGGGGTCCCGGGGGGTTTGGGGGTCTCAGGAGGGTGTTGGGGGGTCTAGAGGGGCCCCAGGGGGAGTTTGGGGGTCTCGGGGGGTTTGGGGGGTCTAGAGGGGTCCCAGGGGGGTTGGGGGGGTCTCAGGGGGGTTGGGGGGTCTAGAGGGGTCCCGGGGGGGGTTGGGGGGTCTCAGGGGGGGTTGGGGGGTCTAGAGGGGTCCCAGGGAGGGGTTGGGGGGTCTCGGGGGGGGGTTGGGGGTCTAGAGGGGTCCCAGGGGAGTTTGGGGGGTCTCAGGGTGGGGTTGGGTGGTCTAGAGGGGTCCCAGGGGGGTTGGGGGGTCTCAGGGGAGGTTTGGGGGGTCTAGAGGGGCCCCAGGGGGGGTTGGGGGCTCTCATGGTGAGGTTTGGGGGGTCTAGAGGGGTCCCAGGGGGGTTGGGGGGGTCTCAGGGGGGGTTGGGGGGTCTAGAGGGGTCCCGGGGGGGGGTTGGGGGGGTCTCAGGGGGGGTTGGGGGGTCTAGAGGGGTCCCAGGGAGGGGTTGGGGGGTCTCGGGGGGGGGTGTTGGGGGTCTAGAGGGGTCCCAGGGGAGTTTGGGGGGTCTCAGGATGGGGTTGGGTGGTCTAGAGGGGTCCCAGGGGGGTTGGGGGGTCTCAGGGGAGGTTTGGGGGGTCTAGAGGGGCCCCAGGGGGGGTTGGGGGCTCTCATGGTGAGGTTTGGGGGGTCTAGAGGGGTCGCAGGGAGGGGTTGGGGGGTCTCAGGGGAGGTTTGGGGGGTCCAGAGGGGTCCCAGGGAGGGGTTGGGGGCTCTCAGGGTGAGGTTCGGGGGGTCTAGAGGGGTCCCAGGGGGGTTTGGCGGGGTCTCAGGATGGGGTTGGGGGGTCTAGAGGGGTCCCAGGGAGGGGTTGGGGTGTCTTGGGGGGGTTTGGGGGGTCTAGAGAGGTCCCAGGGAGGGTTTGGGGGCTCTCTGGGTGGGTTTGGGGGGTCTCAGGGTGAGGGGTTGGGTGGTCTAGAGGGGTCCCAGAGGGGTTTGGGGGGTCTCAGGGGAGGTTTGGGGGGTCTAGAGGGGTCCCGGGGGGGGTTGGAGGGTCTCAGGGGGGATTTGTGGGGGTCTAGAGGGGTCCCAGGGGGGTTGGGGGGTCTCAGGGGGGGTTTTGGGGTCTAGAGGGGTCCCAGGGGGAGTTGGGGGGTCTCAGGGGGGTTTGGGGGGTCTCGGGGGGGGGGGTTGGGGGGTCTAGAGGGGTCCTGGGGGGTTTGGGGGCTCTCAGGGGGGGATTTGGGGGGTCTAGAGGGGTCCCAGGGAGGGGTTGGGGGGTCTCAGGGTGAGGGGTTGGGGGTCTAGAGGGGTCCCAGGGGAGTTTGGGGGGTCTCAGGGTGGGGTTGGGTGGTCTAGAGGGGTCCCAGAGGGGTTTGGGGGGGTCTCGGGGGATTTGGGGGGTCTAGAGGGGTCCCAGGGGGGTTTGGGGGGTCTCAGGGAGGGTTTGGGGGGTCTAGAGGGGTCCCAGCGGGGTTTGGGGGGGTCTAGGGGGGTCCCAGGGGGGATGGGGGGGTTTGGGGGGGTCTAGGGGGTCCCAGCAGGGGTTGGGGGGTCTAGGGGGTCCCAGGGGGGTTGGGGGGCTTTGGGGGGGTCTAGGGGGGTCCCAGGGAAGGTTTGGGGTGGGGGGTCCAAGGGAGATTTGGGGGTCTAGGGGGGTCCCAGGGGTAGTTTTGGGGGGGGGGGGGGTGTCTAGGGGGGTCCTGTTGGGGGGGGGTGGGAATATTGGGGATGGGGGCGGGAGGGGGCAGATTTGGGGGGTCCCATGTGGGGGTTTTGGGGGGGGGAAGGGAGGTTTTTGGGGGGGGGGGGTCTGGGGGTGGGGGGTTGGTTTTGGGGTGCAGGGGGGGTCACTCCTCTGTCACTCCTCTGTCCCCCCACCCCCCCCGGGAGGTGGCGGCTCGGGACGGGCTGTACCGGCTGCGGGTGCCCCGGAAGCCCCCGGATTTGGGGAGGGGGCTCCCCAGGGGTACGTCACCTCCTTCCTCAGGGCGGTGAGTTTTGGGGGGGACCCTCTGGGACCCCCCTCTTTTGTGTTACGTACCCACCCACACCCCTTGAACCCTAAACCCCCCACTCACCCCCCAAGACCCCCCTGGGACCCCCTAAACCCCCTCCCAGACCCCTAAACCCCCTGGGACCCCTAAACCCTCCCAGACCCCCTGGGACCCCTAAAACCCCCTGGGACCCCTTGACCCCCCTGGGACCCCCTAAAAACCTCCTGACCCCCCTGGGACCCCCTAACCCCCCCAGACCCCCTAAACCCCCCCAGACCCCCCTGGGAACCCCTAAACACCCCCCGGGACCCCCTAAAACCCTCCTGACCCCCTCTGGGACCCCCTATAACCCCCCTAAGACCCCCTAAAACCCTCCCAGACCCCCCGTGGGACCCCTTAAACCCCCCCGACTCCGCTGTACCCCAATATCCCCGTGACTCCCTGAGCCCCCTGGACACCCCTGGACCCCAAAATCCCCTGCACCCCAATATTCCCCTGACCCCCTGAGCCCCCTGGACCCCCCTGACCCCCCCAGATGCCCCCTGACACCCCTGGACCCCAAAATCCCCCAAGCCCCCTGGACCACCCTGATCCACCCTAGACCCCCCTGGACCCCTCTGGACCCCAAAATCCCCTGCACCCCAATATCCCCCTGAGCCCCCTGGACCCCCCTGACCCCCCCCAGATGCCCCCTGACCCCCCTGTACCCCAAAATCCCCCCCCCCCCAGTGCGCACTGCTGGGGTCCTGGCTGGTGTCCCTGGACCCCCCTGACCCCCCCAGATCCCCTGCACCCCAATATAACCCTAGCACCCCAATATCCCCCTGACCCACTGACCCCCCCATACCCCTCTGACCCCCCCGGACCCCAACCCCCCTGACCCCCCTGTACCCCCCGATCCCCTCCCAGTGCGCGCTGCTGGAGTCGCGGCTGTCGGAGCGGCTGGTGTCCCTGGACCCCCTGACCCCCCTGACCCCCCCAAATCCCCTGCACCCCAATATCCCCCTAGACCCCAATATCCCCCTGACCCCCCTGACCCCCTCCCTGGACCCCAATCCCCCCCTGACCCCCCTGTACCCCCAAATCCCCCCCAGTGCGCGCTGCTGGAGTCATGGCTGTCGGAGCAGCTGGTGTCCCTGTACCCCCCTGACCCCCCTGACCCCCCCAGATCCCCTGCACCCTAATATCCCCTGCACCCCAATATCCCCCTGACCCCCCTGACCCCTTCCCCGGACCCCAACGCCCTCCCTGACCCCCCTGTACCCCCCGATCCCCCCCAGTGCACGCTGCTGGAGTCGCGGCTGTCGGAGCGGCTGTCGCTGCACGTGGACGCGCAGGGACACGTGGTGGCCTTGGGGACAGTGGCCCTGCTGCCCGGCGCCTGCCGGGGGGTCCCTGTCCCCGACGGGGACCTGGGGGGCTTCAACACCTCCCTCAGCCTGCGGCCCCCCTGCCCGCTGCCACGTGAGGGGGGAATTGGGGAGGGGGCTTTGGGGGGGGCACAGGGGATGGGGGGCATTGGGGACATGAGGTGGCCTTGGGGACATGGGGACCTGGGGTGGACATGGGGACCTAGGGGGGACATGGGGGGCTTCAACACCTCCCTCAGCCTGCGGCCCCCCTGCCCGCTGCCACGTGAGGCGGGGGGAATTTGGGGAGGGGGCTTTGGGGGGGGCACAGGGGCTGGGGGCCTTGGGGACACAGGGAAGGACATGGGGACATGGGGACACAGGGGGGACATGGGGACCTGGGGGGGACATGGAGACCTGGGGGGGACATGGGGACTTGGGGGGGACATGGGGACATGGGGGGCTTCAACACCCCCCTGCCCTCTGCCCTGTGAGGGGGGGATTATTTGGGGAGGGGGCTTTGGGGGGGGGCACAGGGGATGGGGGGCGTTGGGGACATGAGGTGGCCTTGGGGACATGGGGACATGGGGGGAGATGGGGACCTGGGGGGGCACCTGGGGACTTGGGGGGCTTCAACACCCCCCTACCCTCTGCCTTGTGAGGAGGGGGGAATTTGGGGAGGGGGCTTTTTGGGGAGCGGGGGATTGGGGGGGTCTAGGGGCTTTTTTTGGGGGGGTCTGGGGGCTTTTGGGGGGGGGGGCACAGGGGCTGGGGGGGCATTGGGGACACTGTGGGGGGGGACTTGGGGACCTGGGGGGGTTCAAGACCCCCCTGCCCTCTGCCTTGTGAGAGGGGGTGGAATTTGGGGAGGGGGCTTTTTAGGGGGGGGGTGTCGGGGTGATTTTGGGGAGGGGGTGACCCTCCCCCCTCGCCCCCCAGCCCTGAAACAGCCGCCTTCATCCGGCACCTGGAGCAGGAGCAGGCTCAGCGTGCCAAGAACCCCCAGGAGCACAAGTCCTTCTTTGCCAAATATGTGGGTGCCACCCCCCCTCAACCCCCCCACCCCAACCTTGGGACCCCCCCCCATCCCCCCAGACCCCCCCGGACCCCCCAAAACTCTGCACCCCCTAAAACCCCCCCCAAAACCTGCCCCCCTCCCCTTCCCCCCAATCCACAGTCCCCAACATCACCATGTCTCACACCCCTCTCCCACCCCCTCTGGGACCCCCCCAAAGGGTCGACCCCCCCCAAGACCCCCTTGGGACCCCCCCCCATCCCCCCAGACCCCCCGGACCCCCCAAAACTCTGCACCCCCCAAACCCCCCCCCCAAAACCTGCCCCCCCCCCCAACCTCAACACACCCCATGTCTCACCACTCCCTGGGACCCCCCCCCAAAACTCCCCTCAGACCCCCCCAGACCCCCCCAAAACCCAGAACCCCTCTTGGGACCCCCCCATCCCCCCCCAGACCCCCCAAAACTCTGCACCCCCCAAAACACCCCCCCCCAAACCTAAACCACCCCCCCCCAACCCCCAACGCCCCCCATGTCTCACCACTCCCTGGGACCCCCCCCAAAACCCCCATCAGACCCCCCCAGACCCCCCCAAATCCCAGAACCCCTCCCGGGACCCCCCCCATCCCCCCAGACCCCCCCCGGACCCCCCCAAAACTCTGCACCCCCCAAAACCCCCCCCAAAACCTGCCCCCCCCCCCTTCCCCCCAATCCACAGTCCCCAACATCATCATGTCTCACACCCCTCTCCCACCCCCTCTGGGACCCCCCCCAAAGGGTCGACCCCCCCCGAGACCCCCTCGGGACCCCCCCCCCATCCCCCCAGACCCCCCCCGGGCCCCCCCAAAACTCTGCACCCCCTAAAACCCCCCCCCAAAACCTGCCCCCCCCCAAACCCCAACACCCCCCATGTCTCACCACTCCCTGGGACTCCCCCCAAAACTCCCCTGAGACCCCCCCAGACCCCCCCCAAAACCCAGAACCCCTCCCGGGACCCCCCCCCCATCCCCCCAGACCCCCCCAAAACTCTGCACCCCCCAACCCCCCTCAAACCTGCCCCCCCCCCCCAAACCCCAACACCCCCCATGTCTCACCACTCCCTGGGACCCCCCCCAAAACCCGTGACCCCCCCAAACCCCTCGGGACCCCCCCAGACCCCCCCAAAACTTCCCCCTCCCCTCCCCCCCCCCCCAATACCCCCTCCCTATAGATTGGGGGGGGGGCACTTAGACTCCCCTATAACCCCCTGGGGGGGTGACAAATTTTGGGGGGGGGGGGTGTTGTATATCCCCTCTAGACCCCCCCTTCCTTCTGGGGGGGTGATTTAGGGGTAACCCCCCCCCCAAATTCTCTCTCCCCCCTGCAGTGGATGTACATCATCCCCATCGTCCTCTTCCTCATGATGTCCGGAGCCCCCGACGCTGGGGGGGGCAAGGGGGGGCACAGGGGGAGGGGGAGGGGGGCAGGGGGGAGGTGACACCCCCGCCCCCAAATTGACACCCCCCACCCCCACCCCCGATGTGGGATTTGGGGGGGGGCAAATAAACTTGTCTGTGGTACCCCCGCCACCCCCTCCTCCAGCCTGATGAGTGTTTGGGGGGGGGGCCTAAAATTGGGGGGGAGGTGTGTTTTGGGGGGGGTATGTCCTAAATTTGGGGGGAGGGGTCCTAAATCCCTGGGGGGGCTGGTTTGGGGGGGGGTCCCAAACCCCAGGGGGGACTGGGGGGTCCCTAATAGTGTGTGTGTAAGGGGGTCCCTATAATGGGGGGGGGGCAATTTGGGGGGGGGGGGGTGTGTCCCTATAATGGGGGGGGTGAGATAAACCCTGGGGGGGGTGGTTTGGGGGGGGGTCCCTAAACCCCAGGGGGAGGGGGCACCCCTAAAGCCTTTGGGGGGGTCCTTAAATTGGGGGGGGGTCCCTATAATGGGGGGAAGCACTTGTGGGGGGGGCTCCCTATAATGGGGAGGGGGGAGCGCTGGGGGGATTCCTAAACCCCTGGGGGGGTGGTTTGGGGGGGGGACCCTAAATCCCAGGGGGAGGGGGTGTCACCCAAAACCCCGTGAGGGGAATTGGGGGGCTCCTGGGGGGCTTGGGGGGGGTGTGACCCCAAACCCCATGGGGGGGTCCTAAACCCCAGGGGGGTAGATTGGGGGGGTCCCTAAAATCCGGGGGGGGAGGGAATTGGGGGGGGGGTCCCTAAAAGTCCTGGGGGGGGTCCTAGGGGAGCTGGGGGGGGGGGGTGACCCCAAATCAAAGGGGGGGGTCCTGGGGAAGGGGGTCCCTAAACCCCAGGGGAAAGTTGGGGGGGGGGAGGGGGCGTGGCTTACCCCCGGGTGTCCAATAGAGGAGGAGGGGGCGTGGCTACAAGGAGGGCGGGGCTACAAAGGGGGCGTGGCTACAGGGGGGCTGAAGACAGGCGGCCGAGAATGGGCGTGGCCTGGGGGGTAAAGGGGGCGTGGCCAAGAGAGGGGGCGTGTCTGTGAGGCAGGGGGCGTGGCCAAGGGGGGCGGTCTGTGCGGAGGGGGGCGTGGCCAAGCCGTGAATGGGGGCACCGGGGGGCGTGGCTTAGAGAGGACGTGATCGTGATGGGGGCGTGGCTACGAGCTAGTGGGCGTGGCCAAGGGCGTGGCTACAGGGATGGACCGCTCGGAGGGGCGTGGCCAACCGCTGAATGGGGCCATCGATGGGCGTGGTCAGAAGTGGGGGCGTGGCCAAGAGAGGGGGCATGACTGGAAGATGGTGGGCGTGGCCAAGGGGGTGGCCCGCGCGGAGGGGCGTGGCCAAGAGAGGGGGCGCGGCTGTGAGATAGGGGCGTGGCCACACCCTGTGGGGCGTCACCGGGGGGCGTGGCCACCTTGGGGTTCGGCAAGGATGAGGGGGCGTGGCTTAGAGGGGGCGTGGCCGGTGATGGGCAGCTCGAAGAGGGCGTGGCTTTAGAGGGGGCGTGGTCAGTGAGGGGGCGTGTCTAAGCGAGGGGGCGTGGTCAAAGAGGGGTGGCTATGAGAGGGGGTGTGGCCAAAGAGAGGGGGCGTGGTCAAAGAGAGGGGGCGTGGCCAAATGGGTGGGGCGGCCAAAGAGGGGTGGTCGGGGAAAGGGGGTGTGACCAAGTAGATGGGCGTGGTCAAGGGGGCGTGGCCAAGTGGGGGCGTGGCCAAGTGGGGGCGTAGTCAAATAGGGGTGTCAAGGAGGGGCGTGGTCAAGGGGCGTGGTCAAAGAGGGGCGTGGCCAGGTAGAAGGGGTGTGGCCAAAGGGGGCGTGGCCGAAGAGAGGGAGGCGTGGGAAGTAGAGGGGGCTTGGCCAGCTGAGAGGGGCGTGGTCAAGGGGGCGTGACCAAAGATGGGGCATGGCCATGTAGAGGGGGCGTGGCCGAGCGGAGGGGGCGTGGCCACGCCCGGGGGGAGGGGCGTGGGCGAAGCGGGGGAGGGGGAAGGAGGAGGATGACGGGGAGGGGGGGGGGAAGGAATGGGCGTGGCTTCCCGAAGCGGGTGGGCGTGGCCTAAAGAAATGAACAAGGAGGAAGAAGAATCCAAAAAGAATACGAGGAGGAGGAGGAGGAAGACAGACAATGAACAGGAGGAGTATGAATATTAAGGAAGAAAACAGGTCAGTGGAGGAAAAGGAGGAAGAGGATGAGATGGAGGAAGAATCCAACGAGGAGGAAGACAAATCCAGAAAGCAATACAGAGAGAAGCAATACAGGACTGACAATGAACTGTATGAGGAGGAATACTAAGGATAAATACAGGTAAGGGAGGAGGATGAGGAGGAAGAGGAGATGGAGGAAGAAGAGGACAAAGAAGGAAGAAGAATCCAAGAAGGAATTCAGGGATGACTATGAGGAAATGGAGGAGGAAGAATACGAGAAGGAACAGAAGAAGGAAGACAAGAATTAATATGAGGAAAAGAAGGACGAGATGGGAGAAGGAGTAGTGGGAGGAGGAAGAGCTGGAGGAGGAGGAGGAAGAGAAATTCAAGGAAGAAATATAAAGAGGAATATGAGGAAGAAGAAGAGAAGGAATACAAGATGGAATAGGAGAAGGAATACAAGAAGGAACACCAGGGGGAGCAATATTCGGAGGAGGAACATGAGGGGGAGGAATTCGAGGAAGAAGTGAGAACACTCAAGTAGCAACAGTAACTGTACTTGGAAAAAGAAATCTCAGAGCTGTACCTGGTCTTGGTTCCCAAAGTTGAGATGGCTCTGGCAGATGTTTGTAGGCATTATCATGTCCTTGGCCTTACGCAGAACAGGCTGGGTCATGGTCAGCAGCTTTTAAGGCTCTCTCAGAATAC
>BSDF01000071.1:0-123203 GCA_027925045.1 Hypotaenidia okinawae | reverse complement strand
AAAATCCCTTGTTAAGGTGCATGAGGAGGTTTCCTCCGAAGAAGAAAGCCCTGAGCCCCAGGGTCAGAGGGGCTGCTTGTAGGTGCCATGGGGCGGTTTCAGGCCATGTATGTCTTTTGGTGCTGGCTGCTTTGGTTTGGGAGCTATTGCTGGACGTTTAGCATGTTTATAATGGAAGGCCGCTCCGGCCTGGAATATCCCTCTGTTAAGGTGCATGAGGAGGTTTCCTCCGAAGAAGAAAGCCCTGAGCCCCAGGGTCAGAGGGGCTGCTTGTAGGTGCCATGGGGCGGTTTCAGGCCATGTATGTCTTTTGGTGCTGGCTGCTTTGGTTTGGGAGCTATTGCTGGACGTTTAGCATGTTTGTAATGGAAGGCCGCTCCGGCCTGGAAAATCCCTTGTTAAGGTGCATGAGGAGGTTTCCTCCGAAGAAGAAAGCCCTGAGCCCCAGGGTCAGAGGGGCTGCTTGCAGGTGCCATGGGGCGGTTTCAGGCCATGTATGTCTTTTGGTGCTGGCTGCTTTGGTTTGGGAGCTATTGCTGGACCTTTAGCATGTTTGCAATGGACGGCCGCTCTGGCCTGCAAAATCCCTTGTTAAGGTGCATGAGGAGGTTTCCTCCGAAGAAGAAAGCCCTGAGCCCCAGGGTCAGAGGGGCTGCTTGCAGGTGCCATGGGGCGGTTTCAGGCCATGTATGTCTTTTGGTGCTGGCTGCTTTGGTTTGGGAGCTATTGCTGGACGTTTAGCATGTTTGCAATGGAAGGCCGCTCCGGCCTGCAAAATCCCTTGTTAAGGTGCATGAGGAGGTTTCCTCCGAAGAAGAAAGCCCTGAGCCCCAGAGTCAGAGGGGCTGCTTGTAGGTGCCATGGGGCGGTTTCAGGCCATGTATGTCTTTTGGTGCTGGCTGCTTTGGTTTGGGAGCTATTGCTGGACGTTTAGCATGTTTGCAATGGAAGGCCGCTCCGGCCTGGAAAATCCCTTGTTAAGGTGCATGAGGAGGTTTCCTCCGAAGAAGAAAGCCCTGAGCCCCAGGGTCAGAGGGGCTGCTTGTAGGTGCCATGGGGCGGTTTCCGGCCATGTATGTCTTTTGGTGCTGGCTGCTTTGGTTTGGGAGCTATTGCTGGACGTTTAGCATGTTTGCAATGGAAGGCCGCTCCGGCCATTAAAATCCCTTGTTAAGGTGCATGAGGAGGTTTCCTCCGAAGAAGAAAGCCCTGAGCCCCAGGGTCAGAGGGGCTGCTTGTAGGTGCCATGGGGCGGTTTCAGGCCATGTATGTCTTTTGGTGCTGGCTGCTTTGGTTTGGGAGCTATTGCTGGACGTTTAGCATGTTTGCAATGGAAGGCCGCTCCGGCCATTAAAATCCCTTGTTAAGGTGCATGAGGAGGTTTCCTCCGAAGAAGAAAGCCCTGAGCCCCAGGGTCAGAGGGGCTGCTTGTAGGTGCCATGGGGCGGTTTCAGGCCATGTATGTCTTTTGGTGCTGGCTGCTTTGGTTTGGGAGCTATTGCTGGACCTTTAGCATGTTTGCAATGGAAGGCCGCTCCGGCCCTGTAAAATCCCTCTGTTAAGGTGCATGAGGAGGTTTCCTCCGAAGAAGAAAGCCCTGAGCCCCAGGGTCAGAGGGGCTGCTTGCAGGTGCCATGGGGCGGTTTCAGGCCATGTATGTCTTTTGGTGCTGGCTGCTTTGGTTTGGGAGCTATTGCTGGACGTTTAGCATGTTTGCAATGGAAGGCCGCTCCGGCCCTGTAAAATCCCTTGTTAAGGTGCATGAGGAGGTTTCCTCCGAAGAAGAAAGCCCTGAGCCCCAGGGTCAGAGGGGCTGCTTGTAGGTGCCATGGGGCGGTTTCAGGCCATGTATGTCTTTTGGTGCTGGCTGCTTTGGTTTGGGAGCTATTGCTGGACGTTTAGCATGTTTGCAATGGAAGGCCGCTCCGGCCTGGAAAATCCCTTGTTAAGGTGCATGAGGAGGTTTCCTCCGAAGAAGAAAGCCCTGAGCCCCAGGGTCAGAGGGGCTGCTTGTAGGTGCCATGGGGCGGTTTCAGGCCATGTATGTCTTTTGGTGCTGGCTGCTTTGGTTTGGGAGCTATTGCTGGACGTTTAGCATGTTTGCAATGGACGGCCGCTCCGGCCTGCAAAATCCCTCTGTTAAGGTGCATGAGGAGGTTTCCTCCGAAGAAGAAAGCCCTGAGCCCCAGGGTCAGAGGGGCTGCTTACAGTTGCCATGGGGCGGTTTCAGGCCATGTATGTCTTTTGGTGCTGGCTGCTTTGGTTTGGGAGCTATTGCTGGACCTTTAGCATGTTTGCAATGGACGGCCGCTCCGGCCATTAAAATCCCTTGTTAAGGTGCATGAGGAGGTTTCCTCCGAAGAAGAAAGCCCTGAGCCCCAGGGTCAGAGGGGCTGCTTGTAGGTGCCATGGGGCGGTTTCAGGCCATGTATGTCTTTTGGTGCTGGCTGCTTTGGTTTGGGAGCTATTGCTGGACGTTTAGCATGTTTGCAATGGAAGGCCGCTCCGGCCTGGAAAATCCCTTGTTAAGGTGCAAGAGGAGGTTTCCTCTGATAAAGAAAGCCCTGAGCCCCAGGGTCAGAGGGGCTGCTTGTAGGTGCCATGGGGCGGTTTCAGGCCATGTATGTCTTTTGGTGCTGGCTGCTTTGGTTTGGGAGCTATTGCTGGACGTTTAGCATGTTTGCAATGGAAGGCCGCTCCGGCCCTTTAATATCCCTCTTTAAGGTGCATGAGGAGGTTTCCTCCGAAGAAGAAAGCCCTGAGCCCCAGGGTCAGAGGGGCTGCTTGCAGGTGCCATGGGGCGGTTTCAGGCCATGTATGTCTTTTGGTGCTGGCTGCTTTGGTTTGGGAGCTATTGCTGGACGTTTAGCATGTTTGCAATGGAAGGCCGCTCCGGCCATTAAAATCCCTCTGTTAAGGTGCATGAGGAGGTTTCCTCCGAAGAAGAAAGCCCTGAGCCCCAGGGTCAGAGGGGCTGCTTGTAGGTGCCATGGGGCGGTTTCAGGCCATGTATGTCTTTTGGTGCTGGCTGCTTTGGTTTGGGAGCTATTGCTGGACGTTTAGCATGTTTGCAATGGAAGGCCGCTCCGGCCATGAAAATCCCTTGTTAAGGTGCATGAGGAGGTTTCCTCCGAAGAAGAAAG
This sequence comes from Hypotaenidia okinawae, assembly GCA_027925045.1. Lineage (NCBI taxonomy): Eukaryota > Metazoa > Chordata > Aves > Gruiformes > Rallidae > Hypotaenidia > Hypotaenidia okinawae. The sequence continues at coordinate 120,060 of BSDF01000071.1, read as the reverse complement.
CCCTGAGCCCCAGGGTCAGAGGGGCTGCTTGTAGGTGCCATGGGGCGGTTTCAGGCCATGTATGTCTTTTGGTGCTGGCTGCTTTGGTTTGGGAGCTATTGCTGGACGTTTAGCATGTTTGCAATGGAAGGCCGCTCCACGCCCTGGAATATCCCTCTGTTAAGGTGCATGAGGAGGTTTCCTCCGAAGAAGAAAGCCCTGAGCCCCAGGGTCAGAGGGGCTGCTTGTAGGTGCCATGGGGCGGTTTCAGGCCATGTATGTCTTTTGGTGCTGGCTGCTTTGGTTTGGGAGCTATTGCTGGACGTTTAGCATGTTTGCAATGGAAGGCCGCTCCGGCCATTAAAATCCCTTGTTAAGGTGCATGAGGAGGTTTCCTCCGAAGAAGAAAGCCCTGAGCCCCAGGGTCAGAGGGGCTGCTTGTAGGTGCCATGGGGCGGTTTCAGGCCATGTATGTCTTTTGGTGCTGGCTGCTTTGGTTTGGGAGCTATTGCTGGACGTTTAGCATGTTTGCAATGGAAGGCCGCTCCGGCCTGGAAAATCCCTTGTTAAGGTGCATGAGGAGGTTTCCTCTGAAGAAGCCCTACAGCACTGCCCCAAGGGGGGTGTTGTGCTCTGAGTCTGCCCCCTGTGCCAGGACCCCCCTCTGCAGGGGGGATGTTCCCTTCCTTTGTCCTTGGGACGCCCTTGGTGTTTAATTGACTCTGATCAAGTGCAAGGAGTGGCTATTAATTACTGGTTAATTATTAATTAACTACGATATGATCATTGATCAATTATTGATCATGGGAAACGTGGGTTGTCTGAGTGTTTGGATTCCTCCTGATGAGCTCTGGGGCGCGGTCAGTGGAGGAGAGACACCAAAAGCCCCAAAGCACAGCACCCAACTTGTGGAGATGGGTACCTGGGCTGGGCCTGCCCTGCCCCATGGCACCTACAAGCAGCCCCTCTGACCCTGGGGCTCAGGGCTTTGTTGTGTGGAGGAAACCTCCTCATGCTACTTCCCAAGGGGATTTTGGAGGGCAGAGCTGCCTCCCATTCCAAACATGCTGAACATCCAGCAATAGCTCCCAAACTAAAGCAGCCAGGACTGAAAGACATAGCTGGCCTGAGACGTCCCCTTGGAGCCCACAAGCAGCCCCTCTGAGCCTGGGGCTCAACCCCCAGCCATAGCTCTTCAGCCTGAAGGGCTGTGACCCCCTGCCCCACCACCCACCCAGAACAGACACAGGGAAGGTGCAGGGGGAGGGGGCGTATCGCCGTGTTTAATGCGGGGGTTACACAGAGGTGTCACCCCCCCACCTCCCATTTTCCATGGGGGGGTTGGGGAGGGGGTGTGTTGTGTCTCCTGTGGCTACTGGGGTTCACCCAGTGGGGCCGTGGGGGTCTCCTCTCCCTCCATCATGTCTTTGTAGCGGCGCTTGAAGAAGCCCACCTGGGTTGAAGGCGGGGGGGTAAAAAGGGGTGGTGGGGGTGGGGTGAGGATGGGGGAGCAGTGACCCCCCTCCAGTACCCCCCAAAATCGTCCCCCCCCATGTCACCTTGTAGAGGACCGGCATGACCAGGGCCAGCAGCAGCAGCCCCCCCACAGTGCCCCCTAGGATGAGGGGCAGGGTGTTGGGGGGTCCAGGAGCTCCATCTCTGTCTGGATCTGGAGTGTTGGGGGAGCACAGAGAGAAACCCCCCCCCAAATCAGAGACCCCCCGTCAAGGTATCAGAACCCCCCCCCAAGGGACTAGAGACACCCCCCCCACCCCCAAACCTTGCTGCAAATCAGAGGAGCCCCCCCCTCCAACCTCCCAAAGGACACCCACCCCCCACCCCAGGGGTCACAAGACCCCCCCAGCCCCCCCCCCCTCCACCTCAACCAGAACCCCCAAAGACACCCCCCTCCACTTGATTTCCCCTGGGGATCAAACCCCCCCACCCCCTCCAAACCCCCCCCCACCTCACCCCCACCCATCCCTACCCAGGGATCAGACCCCACCAAACCCCATCCCCCACGGTGTCCCGTCCCCCCCACCCCCCTTCCCTCTGCGCCCCCCCTCACCTCCAGTTGGGGGACCCCCCTCTGTTCCAGTACCTCCCCCCATCATAGGTGACCCCAGCTGAGCTCTGCAGGACCACCTTGTGCTGGCGGCTCTGGGGGGGGGGGATCAGAGTTTGGGGGGCTCAGAGCCACAGGGTGGGGGGTGGGGTGGGGGGGTGGATGATCAGAGTTTGGGGGGCTCAGAGCCACAGGGTGGGGGGAGGGGGCTGCCATCCCCCCCCCCCCAGCTTACCTCCTGCATCCAGCCCAGGGTCAGGACCCCCCCAGGGTGAACCCCAAACTCTGGGGGGCTCCAGCTCTGGGACCCGGCACCGCAGGTGGGTGCAGGCGGCCAGGGAGCAGTCCTGGGGGAGGGGGAGGGGCACATGGGGGGAGGGGGGAGGGGGAGGGGTAGGAGGGTGATGAGGGGGGGTGATGGCGGGGGGGGGGGGGGGCAAGAAGGAGGAACTTGATTGGCTGGGGAAAGCACCTATGGGGGGAGGGGGAAGGGTGGGGGAGGGGGAGGGGGTTGGGGGGAGGGGATGGGATGGGATGTGGGGGTGGGGGAGGGGATGGGATGGGGGTGGGAACTGTGGGGTGAGGGGAGGGGAGGGGGATGGGGAGGGATGGGGGAGGGGGATGGGGAGGGATGGGGGGAGGGAAGGGGAGGGGATGGGATGGGGGTGGGTGCTGGGGGGGAGGGGATGGGCTGGGGTGGGATGGGGGGGATGGGGTGGGAGGGGAGGGGATGGGATGGGGGGTGGGGGGGGATGGGGGTGGGTGCTGGGGGGAGGGGAGGGGATGGGGGATGGGCACTGTGGGGTGGGGGGAGGGGATGGGATGGGGGTGGGTGCTGGGGGGAGGGGATGGGCTGGGATGGGCTGGGGGGGGGATGGGGGGTGGGTGCTAGGGGGGAGGGGATGGGATGGGGGGATGGGTTCAGGGTGGGGTTGGGTGGGGGGTGGGGGGGGATGGGGAAGGGGGGGATGGGGGGTGATGTCTCACCAGCAGCTCGCGCTCCCGCAGCCACGCGGCGCCGTCAGGGGGACCCGGGAGCTGGGACAGGGTTTGGCACGAGACCCAGGGCTGGGGGGGTGAGGAGGGGGGTGAGAGGGGGGTGTTTGGGGGGGGGTCAGGGGCTGGGGGGGGGCTCAGGGGCTGGGGGGGAGGAATTGGGGGGGGGGGTATGGGGGGGCTCAGGGGCTGGGGGGGGGGAATAAGGGGGGTGAGGGGGGAATTGGGGGGTGGGGGGGGGCTATGTGGGGGGGCACAGGGGAATGGGGGTGAGGGGGGGTGCATGGGAAATTGGGGGTTTAGGGGTGGGGGGAGTATGGGGGGGGCTCAGGGGCTTGGGGGGGATTGGGGGGTGGGGGGTGGTATGTGGGGGGGCACAGGGGAATGGGGGTGGGGGGGGTGCACGGGAAATTGGGGGTTTAGGGGTGTGGGGAGTATGGGGGGGGGCTCAGGGGCTGGGGTGGGGGGGAATTGGGAGGCTGGGGGGGGAGGTGGGAGGGCACAGGGGTTTTGGAGAGGTCTGGGGGGTATTGGGGGTACGGGGAGCATGGGGCTTGGGGGGGATTGGGGGTGGGGGCTGGGGGGGCACAGGGGGTGTGGGTAGGTCTGGGGGGTGTTGGGGGTACGGGGAGCATGGGGCTTGGTGTGGGGGGGGGAATTGGGGGGTGTGGGGGGTCTATGTGGGTGCTGGGGACTGTGGGAGGGCTATGGGGGGGCGGGGTGGGGAGCAGCATGTTGGGGGGTGGGGGGGGTCCAAGGTCGGGATGATGCCGAGTTTTGGGGAGGGGGGGCAGGGGGGATGCCCCCCCCCATTTACCTGATGGGGGGTGACCTCCAGCCTGTCCCACAGCTGGACCCCCTCCCCAGCCCCGTGGGGACCACGAAGGTGACGTTGAAGGGGAGACCCCGACGCCCCAACACCTTCACCTACCCCAGGGGAGGGGACACACCATGGTGGGGGGTGGGGGTGCCAGGGGACTCCCCTTCACCTCCCCCCACCCCAATTTGCCCCCCCTCACCTCATAGTGATGGGTGACGTTGGCACCGACACCCCCATCCCGCGTTGAGACCTTGAGGTACTTGGTGGAACCTGGGGTGCTGGGTGGGGGGGATGAGGGGGGCTCATGTATATATTTAGGGGGGTTGGGGGTGTTTTTGGGGTGGTTTTTTTGGGGGGGGGGGGGGGGGGTGTTTTTTGGGGGGGGGGATCCCCTTACCTAGTGAGGATGAGGAAGACGCCATCCTTCACCGCCACGGCGCCGCGGCGGACGCGGCCCCCCAACCCTGGGTTGGCGCTGTGGTGGAGATGGGGTGATCTCAGACCCCCTCCCCTACCCCCCACACACCCCCCTTCCCAAATTTACCCCCATCCCACCCCCCCACCCCCCTTTTCCCCCCCTCACCTGGTGGCATTGGCCACCACCTCCAGCGCTGCCCCCAGCTCTGCGTCGTGGGGCACGTCCAGGCTGATGGTGAAGGTGACCTGGGGGGAGGAGAAGGGGGGAGAGGGGCAGGAGGGTGACCCACATCAATGGGCCACAAGATCCACCCCCCATGGGACCCCCAAAACCCCCCCACAACCTCTGTGCCAGGGTGGAAGATGGGGTGATTGACCAGGCAGAGGGTCGTACGCCGGGGTCCCGATGGTGGCTCCGAGTTGCAGTGAAGGGAGGGGGACCTGTGGGAGGACTGGGAGGAGAAGAAGGGTTGGGGGGGCATCTGGAAGGGGTTTAGAGGCTGAGAAGGGGTCCTGGGGGGAGCTTGAGGGCACCTGGAAGGGGTTTAGAGGCTGAGAAGGGGTCCTGGGGGGAGCTTGAGGGCACCTGGAAGGGGTTTAGAGGCTGAGAAGGGGTCCTGGGGGGCTTTAGAGGCTGAGAAGGGGTCCTGGGGGGAGCTTGAGGGCACCTGGAAGGGGTTTAGAGGCTGAGAAGGGGTCCTGGGGGGAACTTGAGGGACCCTGGAAGGGGTTTAGAGGCTGAGAAGGGGTCCTGGGGGGTTTAGAGGTTGAAAAGGGGTCCTGGGGGGAGCTTGAGGGCATCTGGAAGGGGTTTAGAGGCTGAGAAGGGGTCCTGGGGGGAGCTTGAGGGCACCTGGAAGGGGTTTAGAGGCTGAGAAGGGGTCCTGGGGGGAGCTTGAGGGCACCTGGAAGGGGTTTAGAGGCTGAGAAGGGGTCCTGGGGGGAGCTTGAGGGCATCTGGAAGGGGTTTAGAGGCTGAGAAGGGGTCCTGGAGGGAGCTTGAGGGCATCTGGAAGGGGTTTAGAGGCTGAGAAGGGGTCCTGGAGGGAGCTTGAGGTCATCTGGAAGGGGTTTAGAGGCTGAGAAGGGGTCCTGGAAGGGGTTTAGAGGCTGAGAAGGGGTCCTGGAAGGGGTTTAGAGGCTGAGAAGGGGTCCTGGGGGAGCTTGAGGGCATCTGAAGGGGGTTGAGGAGGCCACATGTGTTCCTGAGGGGTCTTGGAACCTTCTGGGGTTTCTTCCAGGCTCTGGAGGACTTTGTGGGGGGCGCTGGGTTTACCTGGAGCAGGGTGGCCTTGCGGTAGGACAGGGCTTGGGGGTGCTCCAGATGGACCGTGGCCCCGTACGAGTCCTCCCCGTCGTTGCGTAGGGTGAGGGTGATGTCCACCACGTCGGTCACCCCCACCACCAGGGTCTCCAGCCTTTTAGGGGGTGGGGTAAAACATGGAGGGGGTGGTGGAAGGTGGGGGAGGACCCCCTGGGTCCCTGCCTAAGGTGGGGGGTGGGGTCTTACCCTGAGAAGTTGAAGGAGAGCTGGAGGTCGTCGATGCAGATGTTGTCGGCGCCACAGTTCTTCTCGAAGGGCAGCTGAGGAGACACCTGAGTCATCTGTCTGTCTGTCCATCATCCATCATCCATCCATCATCCATCCTCCATCATCCATCATCCATCATCCATCCATCATCCATCATCCATCCATCCATCCATCATCCATCATCCATCCATCATCCATCCATCCATCCATCATCCATCCATCATCCATCATCCATCATCCATCATCCATCCATCATCCATCATCCATCCATCCATCATCCATCATCCATCCATCATCCATCATCCATCATCCATCATCCATCCATCATCCATCCATCATCCATCATCCATCCATCATCCATCATCCATCATCCATCATCCATCCATCATCCATCCTCCATCATCCATCCATCATCCATCCATCATCCATCATCCATCCATCATCCATCATCCATCCTCCATCATCCATCCATCCATCATCCATCATCCATCCATCATCCATCATCCATCCATCCATCATCCATCATCCATCCATCATCCATCATCCATCATCCATCATCCATCCTCCATCATCCATCCATCATCCATCATCCATCCATCATCCATCATCCATCATCCATCCATCCATCATCCATCCATCATCCATCCATCATCCATCCATCATCCATCATCCATCCATCCATCATCCATCCATCCGTCATCCATCCATCCTCCATCATCCATCCATCATCCATCCATCATCCATCATCCATCCATCCATCATCCATCCATCCATCATCCATCATCCATCCATCATCCATCCATCATCCATCCATCATCCATCATCCATCCATCATCCATCATCCATCATCCATCCATCATCCATCCATCATCCATCCATCATCCATCCATCATCCATCATCCATCATCCATCATCCATCCATCACCCATGCTCCCCCATGTCCCCCCCCCAATCTCCTACTGTCCCCGTTGCCACCAGCTCCGTGTCCTCGCTCAACGCCGGCCGCAGCCCTCTGGCCACCTCGATGGGTTCCCCGGTGACATCGTAGGTGACACGCAACACCACGGGGCTCAGCGTGTCCTGGGGACACCCCTGCCATGGAGAGAACACCGTGTGTCCCCATCGCACCCTGGGGACCCCCCGGATGTCCACAGGGGACCTTTCCAACCACCCACCGTGAAGGTGATGCCCAAGGTCTGGCACTTCTCCTCCACGCCCAGCTGGAAGGTCCCGTTGTGGACGGTGGCGCCGCTGCTGAAGAGACCCCGAACCACCACCCGGCCGGGGTCCAGGGTGGCCTGGTACCTCAGGGTGACCCAGAGGTATCTGCCTGTGGAAGGGGGACACACACGTTTGGGTGGTCTTGGACATCTGGGGGTGCTTCAGGAGGCCAGAGGAACATCTGGAGCGGCTGTGGGAGTCCACGTGGACATCTGGAGGGACTTTAGGAGACCAGATGGAGACCTGAGCGGCTCGGGAGAACATCTGGAGGGGCTTTAGGAGACCAGATGGAGACCTGAGCAGCTTGGGAGAACATCTGGAGGGGCTTTAGGAGACCAGATGGAGACCTGAGCAGCTTGGGAGAACATCTGGAAGGGCTTTGGGAGGCCTGAGGGACATCTGGAGAGACTTTAGGAGACCAGATGGAGACCTGAGCGGCTCGGGAGAACATCTGGAGGGGCTTTAGGAGACCAGATAGAGACCTGAGCGGCTTGGGAGAACATCTGGAGGGGCTTTGGGAGGCCTGAGGGACATCTGGAGGGGCTTTAGGAGACCAGATGGAGACCTGAGCGGCTTGGGAGAACATCTGGAGGGGCTTTGGGAGACCAGATGGAGACCTGAGCAGCTTGGGAGAACATCTGGAGGGGCTTTAGGAGACCAGATGGAGACCTGAGCAGCTTGGGAGAACATCTGGAGGGGCTTTGGGAGACCAGATGGAGACCTGAGCAGCTTGGGAGAACATCTGGAGGGGCTTTGGGAGACCAGATCAACACCTGGGGTGGGTTTGGGAGCCCATCACGCAGGCCCAGGGTGCAATTGGCAGGGCAGGGGGGTCTCACCGAAGCTGTCGGGGGTCTTCTTGGAGCCCAGGAAGCAGAGGGTGGCCTTGGCCACCTCCCCCTTGGTCCCTTGCCCCCCGACAGTCCACGGTGGCCACGGGGATCTCCCTGGGCTGGAAGGTCACCGTCACCTGCACCTTCAGCAGCGGCTGGGACCTGGGGGGGACAATGGGGAGGGGGTTGGGTGGGTGGTCTCCAGCACCCCCATGGAAGGTCCCAGGTGGGGTGTGCCACGTCCTACCTGAGCAGCAGGACCTGTCCCTGGGCGCCCACGGCCGCGTCGGGCAGCTTGTCCCCACTCAGGTCCCGGCCACCGCTGAGGGACCGGCCGAAGAAGCGCGGGCGGCTGGGGAACCCGGCGCCGGAGATGCGCTGGGGTGAGGGGAGGGGGTGGGGTGGGGGTGGGGGCAGCACATGAGGTGGCTCCTCCAGCACCCAAGAACCTCCCCAGCACCCAGGAGTCCTCCGCCCCCCAGACCTTCTCCACCACCCAGGATGTCTCCACCACCCAAGACCTTCTCCACCCCCAAAAACCTTCTCCCCAGCACCCAAGAACCTCCCCAGCACCCAGAACTTCTCCAGCAGCCAGGAGTCCTCCACCCCCCAGACCTTCTCCACCCCCAAAACCTTCTCCACCACCCAGGATGTCTCCACCACCCAGACCTTCTCCACCACCCAGGAGTCCTCCACCACCCCGAATCATCTCTGGCACCCAGGGCCACCTCCACCACCTCAGGAGGTCTCCAGCACCCAGGATGTCTCTGGCACCCAGACCTTCTCCACCCCCCAGTATGTCTCCACCCCCAAAAACCTTCTCCCCAGCACCCAAGAACCTCCCCAGCACCCAGACCTTCTCCACCCCCCAGGATGTCTCCACCCCCCAGACCTTCTCCACCCCCAAAACCTTCTCCACCCCCCAGACCTTCTCCACCCCCAAAAACCTTCTCCACCACCCAGGATGTCTCCACCACCCAGACCTTCTCCACCCCCAAAACCTTCTCCACCCCCCAGACCTTCTCCACCCCCAAAACCTTCTCCACCCCCCAGGATGTCTCCACCCCCCAGACCTTCTCCACCCCCAAAACCTTCTCCACCACCCAGGATGTCTCCACCACCCAAGAACCTCCCCAGCACCCAAGATATTTCCACCACCCAAGAACCTCCCCACCCCCCAAGACCTTCTCCACCCCCCAAGGTCTCTCCACCACCCTGATGTCCCCACCCCCCGGGTCCCACCTGGCTGTAGCTGGTGGCAACACCACCCTCCACCCCCGGGAAGACGTAGATGGCCCCTTGCTCCTCGTCCTCCAGCGGTGCCCCCACGGCCACGTCGGGCCACCCGTCCCCGTTGATGTCCCCCAGGCGAGCCAGGGTGGCCCCAAAGCGCCCCAGGGGGTGGCCAGGTTGTCCCCTCAAGGTCTTCTGGCACCTCAGCTGCCCATGCTGGGGGAGAAAGGTGGGGACGAAGGCGATGGGTGCCCACCTCGAGGGTGGGACGAGGAGGAGGAGGTGGTGGAGGAGGGGGAGATGGAGGAAGAGGTTGGGGTGGGTGGTGGTGATGGAGGAAGAGGTGGAGGTGGCAGGGAGGAGGAGGAGAAGGAAGATATGGAGGAGGAGGTGGGTGGTGGTGAGGAGGAGGAGAAAGGGATGGAGGAGGAGGAGGAGGAGGAGGTGGTGGAGGAAGAGGAGGTGGTGATGGAGGAGGTGGTGGAGGAAGAGGAGGTGGAAGAGGAGGAAGGAGGAGGAGGTGGGTGGTGGTGGTGAGGAGGAGGAGAAAGGGATGGAGGAGGAGGAGGAGGAGGAGGTGGTGGAGGAGGAGGAGGAGGAGGAGGTGGTGGTGGAGGAGGAGGAGGTGGAGGAGGAGGAGGTGGTTGGTGGTGGTGAGGAGGAGGAGAAAGGGATGGAGGAGGAGGAGGAGGAGGAGGTGGTGATGGAGGAAGAGGAGGTGGAGGAGGAGGAGGTGGGTGGTGGTTCTGAGGAGATAGAGGAGGAGGAGGAGGTGAGGAGGAGGTTGAGGTGGTAGAGGAAGAGGAAGAGGTGGTGATGGTGGAGGAGGAGGAGGAGGTGGAGGAGAAGGAGGTGGGTGGTGGTGGTGAGGAAGAGGAGAAAGGGATGGAGGAGGAGGAGGAGGAGGAGGTGGTGATGGAGGACGTGGTGGAGGAAGAGGAGGTGGAGGAGGAGGAGGTGGGTGGTGGTTCTGAGGAGGAGGAGGAGGAGGAGGAGGAGGTTGAGGTGGTAGAGGAAGAGGAGATGGTAGTGGAGGAGGAGGAGGAAGAGGAGGTCCCCCACCTTCAGCCGCAGGCTGCAGACAGCCACGTGTCCCCCCCGCTGGCGCCGTAGGACATGGGGGTCCCCACCAGCAGCACCTCAGCCGAGCCGTCCCCGTCGGCGTCCAGGGCGCAGAGGGACCCCCGAAGTAGGACCCCACCTTGGGGGGGGGGAGGAGAACCCACCATGGGGTCAACCAGGGTGGTGGGGAGGAGGAGAACCCACCATGGGGTCAACCAGGGTGGTGGGGAGGAGGAGAACCCACCATGGGGTCAACCAGGGTGGTGGAGACCCCACCCCAGTCCCGTGTGTCCCCCACCCCAGGTACCTGGGTCCCGGTGGCCTTGGCCAGAAGGTCCCAGTCAGCCCCTGGTCCAGGGAGGAGGAAGAGGAGGAGGCGGCCGACGTGGCGGTAGCGGGGGGCACCCAGAGCCAGCACCCAGCGGCCACCCAGGGACAGGGACTCGGCGGCGTAGCCTGGGGTAGGGGTGGGGTGGGGCAGTTGGGGACCCTCCTGGGGTCACCAACATCTCCAGGACCTCATGGGGTCACCAACATCTCCAGGGACCCCATGGGGTCACCAAGATGTCCAGGTACTCCCTTGGGGTCACCAACATCTCAAGGGACCTCATCATCTCCAGGACCCCATGGGGTCACCAACATCTCCAGGACCTCATGGAGTCACCAAGATGTCCAGGCACCTCATGGGGTCACCAATGGTGAGCTCATGGGGTCACCAAGATCTCCTGGGTCCCCAAAGGGCCACCAACATCTCCAGGGACCTTCTGGGGTCACCAACATCTCCAGGGACCCCATGGGGTCACCAAGATGTCCAGGCACCTCATGGGGTCACCAATGGTGACCTCATGGTGTCACCAAGATCTCCTGGGTCCCCATGGAATTGGGTCACCAAGGTGTCCAGGCACCTCATGGGGTCACCAATGGTGAGCTCATGGTGTCACCAAGGTCTCCTGGGTCCCCATGGAATTGGGTCACCAAGATGTCCAGGCACCTCATGGGGTCACCAACGGTGACCTCATGGGGTCACCAAGGTCTCCAGGGTCCCCAAAGGGCCACCAACATCTCCAGGGACCTCCTGGGGTCACCAAGATATCCAGGATCTCATGGGGTCCCCACAGTCTCAAAGACCCCGTGGGGTCCCCCAACATCTCCAGGACCCCCTGGAGATCCTCACCCAAGTAGGCGTCGCTCATGTCCTCCCCGGCGGCGTGGGACACGTTGACGAAGGTGGGTTCTCCTGTCCTCCCGTAGACAAAGACCCCTCCAGACCAACCATAGGCGCCCACAGCTCCCAGTACAGGCCCCTCCTGCACCAGCAAGGACTGGGAGGTGACTGGTGGGGTGGGAACAGGGGTGTTGGAGATGTTTCGGGGTGGTGGGACGTGCTTACGGGGGTGAGCAAGGCGCTGAAGCCCTCCTGGGCCATCTCCAGCTGGAAGGAGGTGCTGTGAGCTGATTGGGTGCCTGGAAGAGGTGGGTGGGGCTTAGCGGGGGGTGGGGGTGGAGGACACCCCCTTCCCCAAATGTCCCCTCCCAGGCAGGTACCCTCGATGGCGAAGATCTTCTCCTGGAGCTGGTCCTGGATGCCTTGGAGGGCGTCGAAGTTGTCCACCCGGAAGACGTGGTCCTCAGGGGGGAGGAGGCGATGGTGTGGAGCTCGGCCACCGCTGATGGGACGGCGAAGGCGCTGCCCACCTGGGGGGGAGAGGAGGAGAGGGGGTCACCACGATGGCATGGACCTGTGGGGTCATCAGGGGGGACGAGGGATGGATGATGGATGGATGGATGGATGATGGATGGATGATGGATGGATGATGGATGATGGATGATGGATGATGGATGATGGATGGATGATGGATGATGGATGGATGGATGGATGGATGGATGGATGATGGATGATGGATGGATGGATGGATGGATGGATGATGGATGATGGATGGATGATGGATGGATGGATGGATGGATGATGGATGGATGGATGATGGATGATGGATGATGGATGGATGGATGGATGGATGGATGGATGGATGATGGATGATGGATGATGGATGGATGATGGATGATGGATGATGGATGGATGATGGATGATGGATGATGGATGATGGATGGATGATGGATGATGGATGATGGATGGATGGATGGATGGATGGATGGATGATGGATGATGGATGGATGGATGGATGGATGATGGATGATGGATGATGGATGATGGATGGATGATGGATGATGGATGGATGATGGATGGATGGATGGATGGATGGATCGATGGATGGATGGATGGATGGATGATGGATGATGGATGATGGATGATGGATGGATGATGGATGATGGATGGATGGATGATGGATGATGGATGGATGGATGGATGATGGATGATGGATGGATGGATGATGGATGGATGATGGATGATGGATGGATGATGGATGGATGATGGATGATGGATGATGGATGGATGATGGATGATGGATGATGGATGATGGATGGATGGATGGATGATGGATGATGGATGGATGATGGATGGATGATGGATGATGGATGATGGATGGATGATGGATGATGGATGGATGATGGATGGATGATGGATGATGGATGATGGATGGATGATGGATGGATGATGGATGGATGGATGATGGATGGATGATGGATGGATGATGGATGATGGATGGATGATGGATGGATGATGGATGGATGATGGATGATGGATGGATGATGGATGGATGATGGATGGATGGATGGATGATGGATGATGGATGGATGATGGATGATGGATGGATGGATGGATGGATGGATGATGGATGATGGATGATGGATGATGGATGATGGATGGATGATGGATGATGGATGGATGATGGATGGATGATGGATGATGGATGATGGATGGATGATGGATGGATGATGGATGATGGATGGATGATGGATGGATGATGGATGATGGATGATGGATGATGGATGGATGATGGATGATGGATGGATGGATGATGGATGATGGATGGATGGATGGATGATGGATGATGGATGGATGGATGATGGATGGATGATGGATGATGGATGGATGATGGATGGATGATGGATGATGGATGATGGATGGATGATGGATGATGGATGATGGATGATGGATGGATGGATGGATGATGGATGATGGATGGATGATGGATGGATGATGGATGATGGATGATGGATGGATGATGGATGGATGATGGATGGATGGATGATGGATGGATGATGGATGGATGATGGATGATGGATGGATGATGGATGGATGATGGATGATGGATGATGGATGGATGATGGATGGATGATGGATGGATGGATGATGGATGGATGATGGATGGATGATGGATGATGGATGGATGATGGATGGATGATGGATGGATGATGGATGATGGATGGATGATGGATGGATGATGGATGGATGGATGGATGATGGATGATGGATGGATGATGGATGATGGATGGGTGATGGATGGATGATGGATGATGGATGATGGATGATGGATGATGGATGGATGATGGATGATGGATGGATGATGGATGGATGATGGATGATGGATGATGGATGGATGATGGATGGATGATGGATGATGGATGGATGATGGATGGATGATGGATGATGGATGGATGGATGATGGATGATGGATGATGGATGGATGATGGATGATGGATGGATGATGGATGATGGATGGATGAGGGATGGATGATGGATGGATGATGGATGGATGGATGGATGGATGGATGGATGGATGGATGGATGATGGATGGATGATGGATGGATGGATGATGGATGATGGATGATGGATGGATGATGGATGATGGATGGATGATGGATGGATGATGGATGGATGATGGATGATGGATGATGGATGATGGATGGATGATGGATGATGGATGGGTGATGGATGGATGGATGATGGATGATGGATGGATGGATGGATGATGGATGGATGATGGATGGATGGATGGATGGATGATGGATGGATGGATGGATGATGGATGATGGATGATGGATGGATGATGGATGGATGATGGATGGATGGATGGATGGATGGATGATGGATGATGGATGATGGATGGATGATGGATGATGGATGATGGATGATGGATGATGGATGGGTGATGGATGGACAGACCCCTGCCAGGAGGTGCCCCTACCCCGATGGCGTAGCGGATGATGCCCTCCCTGTCGGCCTCGGGGATGACGTCCCCGTAGGTCAGGGTGTCCCCGTAGAGCTGCCCGTCCGTCACCACGATCAGCACCTTGTTGGCCCCTTCCCGCACCCCCGCCGAGCTGCGCTGGAACAGCTGCCGCCTGCCGGGCAACGGGGGGTCACCTGGGGGGCTGGGGGGTCACCTGGAGGTCCTGGGGGTCACCTGGGGGGATGGGGGGTCACCTGGAGGTCCTGGGGGTCACCTGGGGGGCTGGGGGGCCACCTGAAGGTCCTGGGGGTGACCTGGGGTTCTTTGGGTGACCTGGGGTTCTTGGGGTCACCTGGGGGTCTTGGGGTCACCTGGGGGTCTTGGGGGCGACCTGGGGTTCTTGGGGTCACCTGGGGGTCTTGGGGTCACCTGGGGGTCTTTGGAGAGTCCTGGGGTTCTTGGGGTCACCTGGGGGTCTTGGGGTCACCTGGGGTCACCTGGGGGTCTTGGGGGGTCACCTGGGGTTCTTGGGGTCACCTGGGGGTCTTGGGGGTGACCTGGGGTTCTTGGGGTCACCTGGGGTTCTTGGGGGTCACCTGGAGGTCTTTGGAGAGGCCTGGGGGTCTGGGGGTCACCTGGGGGTCTTGGGGTCACCTGAAGGTCTTGGGGGTGACCTGGGGTTCTTGGGGTCACCTGGGGGTTTGGGGTCACCTGGGGGTCTTGGGGTGACCTGAAGGTCTTGGGGTGACCTCAGGGTGACCTGTAGGACCTTGGGGTGACCTCAAGGTCTTGGGGGGTGACCTGGGGGTCTTGGGGGTCACCTGAAGGTCTTGGGGGGTCACCTGAAGGTCTTGGGGGTGACCTGGGGTTCTTGGGGTGACCTGAAGGTCTTGGGGTGACCTCAGGGTGACCTGGGGGTTTGGGGTCACCTGGGGGTCTTGGGGGCCACCTGAAGGTCCTGGGGGTGACCTGGGGTTCTTGGGGTCACCTGGGGGTCTTGGGGTGACCTGAAGGTCTTGGGGTGACCTCAGGGTGACCTGTAGGACCTTGGGGTGACCTGAAGGTCTTGGGGTGACCTGAAGGTCTTGGGGGGTCTGGGGGTGACCTGGGGGTGTGGGGGTGACCTGGGGGTCTTGGGGGTCACCTGGAGGTCCTGGGGGTGACCTGGGGTTCTTAGGGTCACCTGGGGTTCTTGGGGTCACCTGGGGGTTTGGGGTCACCTGGGGTTCTTGGGGTGACCTGAAGGTCTTGGGGTGACCTCAGGGTGACCTGTAGGACCTTGGGGTGACCTCAAGGTCTTGGGTGTCACCTGGGGGTCTCAGAATGACCTTGGGGTGACCTGTAGGACCTGGGGCTGACCTAAGGTCTTGGGGGTCACCTGAGGGTCTTGGGGGTGACCTGAAGGTCTTGGGGTGACCTGAAGGTCTTGGGGTGACCTCAGGGTGACCTGCAGGACTTGGGGCTGACCTAAGGTCTTGGGGGTCACCTAAAGGTCTTGGGGGTGACCTGGGGTTCTTGGGGTCACCTGGGGGTCTTGGGGGTCACCTGGGGGTCTCAGAATGACCTGGGGTGACCTTGGGGTGACCTGAAGGTCTTGGGGTGACCTCAGGGTGACCTGTAGGACCTTGGGGTGACCTGAAGGTCTTGGGGGGTCTGGGGGTGACCTGGGGTTCTTGGGGTCACCTGGGGGTTTGGGGTCACCTGGGGGTCTTGGGGTCACCTGAAGGTCTTGGAAGTGCCCTCAGGGTGACCTGTAGGACCTTGGGGTGACCTGAAGGTCTTGGGGGTGACCTGGGGTTCTTAGGGTCACCTGGGGTTCTTGGGGTCACCTGGGGTCTTGGGGGTCACCTGGGGGTCTTGGGGTCACCTGGGGTTTTGGGGTCACCTGGGGGTCTTGGGGTGCCCTCAGGGTGACCTGTAGGACCTTGGGGTGACCTGAAGGTCTTGGGGGTCACCTGGGGGTCTTGGGGTCACCTGGGGTTTTGGGGTCACCTGGGGGTCTTGGGGTGCCCTCAGGGTGACCTGTAGGACCTTGGGGTGACCTGAAGGTCTTGGGGTGACCTGAAGGTCTTGGGGGTCTGGGGTGACCTGGGGGTGTGGGCGTGGGTCACCTGGGGGTCTTGGGGTCACCTGGAGGTCCTGGGGGTGACCTGGGGTTCTTGGGGTCACCTGGGGGTCTTGGGGTCACCTGGGGGTCTTGGGGTCACCTGGGGTTTGGGGTCACCTGGGGGTCTTGGGGTGCCCTCAGGGTGACCTGTAGGACCTTGGGGTGACCTGAAGGTCTTGGGGTCACCTGGGGGTCTTGGGGTCACCTGGGGTTTGGGGTCACCTGGGGGTCTTGGGGTGCCCTCAGGGTGACCTGTAGGACCTTGGGGTGACCTCAAGGTCTTGGGGGTCACCTGGGGTCTCAGAATGACCTTGGGGTGACCTGTAGGACCTGGGGTTGACCTAAGGTCTTGGGGGTCACCTGAAGGTCTTGGGGGTGACCTCTGGTTCTTGGAGGTGACCTGGGGTTCTTGGGGTCACCTGGGGGTCTTGGGGTGACCTGAAGGTCTTGGGGTGACCTCAGGGTGACCTGTAGGACCTTGGGGTGACCTGAAGGTCTTGGGGTGACCTGAAGGTCTTGGGGGGTCTGGGGGTGACCTGGGGGTGTGGGCGTGACCTGGGGGTCTTGGGGGTCACCTGGAGGTCCTGGGGGTGACCTGGGGTTCTTGGGGTCACCTGGGGGTCTTGGGGGTCACCTGGGGGTCTTGGGGTCACCTGGGGTTTTGGGGTCACCTGGGGGTCTTGGGATGCCCTCAGGGTGACCTGTAGGACCTTGGGGTGACCTCAAGGTCTTGGGGGGTCACCTGGGGTCTCAGAGTGACCTGGGGTGACCTTGGGGTGACTTGAAGGTCTTGGGGGGTCACCTGGGGGTCTCAGAATGACCTTGGGGTGACCTGTAGGACCTGGGGTTGACCTAAGGTCTTGGGGGTCACCTGAAGGTCTTGGGGGTGACCTCTGGTTCTTGGAGGTGACCTGGGGTTCTTGGGGTCACCTGGGGGTCTTGGGGGCCACCTGGGGGTCTTGGGGTGACCTGAAGGTCTTGGGGTGACCTCAGGGTGACCTGTAGGACCTTGGGGTGACCTGAAGGTCTTGGGGGGTCTGGGGGTGACCTGGGGGTCTGGGGGTGACCTGGGGTTCTTAGGGTCACCTGGGGGTCTCAGAGTGACCTGGGGTGACCTTGGGGTGACCCAAAGGTCTTGGGGGGTCTGGGGGTGACCTGGGGGTGTGGGGGTGACCTGGGGTTCTTGGGGTCACCTGGGGGTCTTGGGGGTCACCTGAAGGTCTTGGGGGTGACCTGGGGGTTTGGGGTCACCTGGGGTTCTTGGGGTGACCTGAAGGTCTTGGGGTGACCTCAGGGTGACCTGTAGGACCTTGGGGTGACCTGAAGGTCTTGGGGGGTCTGGGGGTGACCTGGGGGTGCCCCTACACGGCCTGGCGGATGGCGGTGGCCGTCCGGGTGGTCCCCCTGCTCTGGGGAACCTCTTGGACCCGCTGGAGCCGTTGGTCATGTGACCAGAGGTCAAAGGTCGCGAAGTCGAAGTGCAGCGAGGTGGAACCCGAAAACTCCATCAGGGCGAACTGGGGGGGGGGGGCAAGAAGGGGGCACCTGATTGGCTGGGGAAACAGCCTATGGGAGGAGGGGGCAGGGTGGGGGTGGGGGAGGGGGTTGGGTGGGGGGTGGGGGGAGGGGAGGGGATGGGAGGGGGGTGGGGGGGGTGGGGGGGGGGTGGGGGGGGGGTGGGGGGTGGGGGGAGCGGATGGGATGGGGGTGGGTACTGGGGGGGGGGGGGGGCAAGAAGGAGGCACCTGATTGGCTGGGGAAACCACCTATGGGGGGAGGGGGGGGTGGGGGGGGGGGTGGGGTGGGGGGTGGGGGTGGGGGGGGGGGGTGGGGGGTGGGGAGGGGAGGGGATGGGGGAGGTGCTGGGGGGGGGGAGCAAGAAGGAGGCACCTGATTGGCTGGGGAAACAGCCTATGGGGGGAGGGGACAGGGTGGGGGTGGGGGAGGGGGTTGGGTGGGGGGTGGGGGGGGTTGGGGGCTCTGGGGGGGGGGTGGGGGAGGGGGTTGGGTGCAGGGTGGGGGATGGGCGCTGTGGGGGGGGCTGGGGGCTCGTGGGGGGGGCTGGGGGAGGGGTTTTGGGGTGTGTGGGGGAGGGGTGGGGGTGGGGGAGGGGTGCACGCAGGTGGGGGTGGGGGTGGGCGCTCTGGGGGGGGTGTTGGGGGCTCTGGGGGAAGGGTGGGGGTGGGGGAGGGGGTTAGGTGGGGGGTGGGGGGAGGGGATGGGATGGGGGGTGGGTGCTGGGGGGGATTTGAGGGGGGGGTGTTGGGGGCTCTGGGGGAGGGGGGAGGGGGTTGGGTGCGGGCTGGGGGGTGGGTGCTGTGGGGTGGGGGATGGGCTCTATGTGTGGGGGATGGGCTCTCTGGGTGGGGGCTGGGCTCTATGGGGTGGGGGATGGGCGCTGTGGGTGGGGGATGGGCTCTGTGGGGTGGGGGATGGGCCCTATGGGGTGGGGGATGGGCGCTGTGGGTGGGGGATGGGCCCTATGGGTGGGGGATGGGCGCTGTGGGGTGGGGGATGGGTGCTATGGGGGGTGCTGGGGGCTCTGGGGAGGGGCTGAGGGGGGTGTTGGGGTGTGTGGGGGAGGGGTGGGGGTGGGGGAGGGGCTGGGATGGGGGGTGGGGGCTGGGGAGGAGGAGGAGGAGGGCGCTGGGGGGTGGGGGCTGGGTGCTCTGGGGTGGGGGATGGGCGCTGTGGGGGGGGCTGGGGGGGGGGGGGGGGGGTTGGGGGGTTGTTGGTGTGTGGGGGGGAGGGGTGTGTGTGGGGGAGGGGCGCACGCGGGCGGGGGTGCCCCGGAAGGTCTCCATCAGGCGGGTGACGAAGAGTTTGACCCTCTGGAAGTCGGGGGGCCACACGCTGCCCGAGCCGTCCAGCAGCACCCCCACCTCGGTGGGGGGAGGGGCGCAGGCTGGGGGGAGGGGAGGGGGCACGGTGGGGGGGACGACACACAGAGCCCATCCCCCACCCAGGGAGCCCATCCCCCACCCATAGAGCCCATCCCCCACCCCTCAGCACCCATCCCCCACCCCCATAGAGCCCATCCCCCACCCATAGAGCCCATCCCCCACCCCTCAGCGCCCATCCCACCCCCCACCCCATAGAGCCCATCCCCCACCCACAGAGCCCATCCCCCACCCCGCAGCGCCCATCCCCCCACCCCAGAGTAGCCGCCCATCCCCCCACCCCATCCGCACCCATCCCCCACCCCAGATGCACCCATCCCCCACCCACAGCGCCCATCCCCCACCCATAGCGCCCATCCCCCACCCCACAGAGCTCCATCCCCCACCCCACAGCGCCCATCCCCCACCCCACAGCACCCATCCCCCACCCACAGAGCCCATCCCCCACCCACAGCGCCCATCCCCCACCCATAGCGCCCATCCCCCACCCCACTGCACCCATCCCCCACCCAGATGCACCCATCCCCCACCCACAGCGCCCATCCCCCACCCCATAGCGCCCATCCCCCACCCCACAGAGCCCATCCCCCACCCCTCAGCACCCATCCCCCACCCCACAGCACCCATCCCCCACCCACAGAGCCCATCCCCCACCCACAGCGCCCATCCCCCACCCCAGCCCATCCCCCACCCCAGCACCCATCCCCACCCAAGACCCATCCCCACCCCAGCGCCCATCCCCCACCCCACTGCCCCATCCCCCACCCAGAGCCCATCCCCCACCCATAGCGCCCATCCCCACCCCACAGCACCCATCCCCCACCCACAGCCCACCCCCACCCCAGCCCCATCCCCCACCCCACAGCGCCCATCCCCCACCCCAGAGCCCATCCCCACCCCAGGCCCATCCCCCACCCATAGCGCCCATCCCCCACCCACAGCCCCATCCCCACCCAAGACCCATCCCCCACCCAAGGCCCATCACCCCAAGGCCCATCCCCACCCAAGCGCCCATCCCCCACCCAGATGCACCCATCCCCCACCCCAGAGAGCCCATCCCCCACCCCACAGCGCCCATCCCCCACACTACAGCGCCCATCCCCCACCCCACAGCGCCCATCCCCCACCCCACAGCGCCCATCCCCCACCCCAGAGAGCCCATCCCCCACCCCACAGAGCCCATCCCCCCACCCCACAGCGCCCATCCCCCACCCTACAGCGCCCATCCCCCACCCCACAGAGCCCATCCCCCACCCCACAGCGCCCATCCCCCACCCACAGCGCCCATCCCCCACCCCATAGCGCCCATCCCCCACCCCAGGGCACCCATCCCCCACCCCTCCCCCCTCACCTCGTGCCCGGGGTCGCAGGGTCCCCCGGGGGGTCCCAGCCACGTGCAGCCCCCCCAGAGCTCCGGGTGCCGCCCACAGACCCGATGGGAGACGGGGGCACAGGCCTGACCAGTACGGACCAGTACGGACCAGTAAGGACCAGTAACCACCAGTGACCCCAACAGAGCCCCCCCAGTGACCCCCCCAGTAACCACCAGTACGGACCAGTACGGACCAGTAAGGACCAGTACGGACCAGTAAGGACCAGTAACCACCAGGAACCCCAACAGAACTCCCCCAGTGACCCTCCCCCAATAACTACCAGTAAGGACCAGTAACCACCAGTAACCACAACAGAGCCCCCCACTGACCCCCCCAGTAACCACCAGTAAGGACCAGTAACCACCAGTAACCACCAGTAACCCCAACAGAGACCCCCCCCAGTGACCGTCCACCAGTAACCACCCCAGCTGAGGGACCACAGTACACCACCAGTACACCGGACCAGTAACCACCAGTAACCCCAACAGAGCCCCCCAGTGACTCCCCCCAGTAACCACCAGTAAGGACCAGTAACCACCAGTAACCACCAGTAACCACCAGTAACCCCAACAGAGCCTCCCCAGTGACCCCCCCAGTAACCACCAGTAAGGACCAGTAACCACCAGTGACCCCAACAGAGCCCCCAGTAACCACCAGTAAGGACCAGTAACCACCAGTAACCCCAACAGAGCCCCCACTGACCCCCCCAGTAACCACCAGTAAGGACCAGTAACCACCAGTAACCCCAACAGAGCCCCCCCAGAGACCTCCCCAGTAACCACCAGTAAGGACCAGTAACCACATCAGTAAGCACCAGTAAGAACCAGTGCCCGAAGTAACACCTAACGTGCCCCAGTCCCCAACAAGACCCTCCCAGTCCCTCCCAGCCCTTCCCAGTCCCTCCCAGTGCCTCCCAATCCCTCTCCCAGTCCCTTCAAGTCCCCACCCAGCTCCTCCCAGTCCCTCCCAGTCCCTCCCAGTCCCCTCCCAATCCCTCCCAGTCCCTCCCAGTCCCTCCCAATCCCTCCCAGTCCCCTCCCAATCCCTCCCAGTCCCTCCCAGTCCCTCCCAATCCCCTCCCAGTCCCCTCCCAATCCCTCCCAGTCCCTCCCAGTCCCTCCCAATCCCCTCCCAGTCCCCTCCCAATCCCCTCCCAGTCCCTCCCAGTCCCTCCGAGTCCTTCCCAATCCCCTCCCAGTCCCTCCCAGTCCTTCCCAGTCCCCTCCCAATCCACTCCCAGTCCCTCCCAGTCCCTCCCAGTCCCTCCCAATCCCCTCCCAATCCCCTCCCAATCCCCTCCCAGTCCCTCCCAGTCCCTCCCAGTCCCTCCCAATCCCCTCCCAATCCCCTCCCAGTCCCTCCCAGTCCCTCCCAATCCCCTCCCAATCCCCTCCCAGTCCCTCCCAGTCCCTCCCAGTAACCCACCAGTGCAGCCTCCCCCTTGGCCGCCACCGTCAGTCCCAGCGCCGTCCATGTCCCATTCGGGGGATCTGGAATTTGGGGGGGGGAGGGGAATCCCAGGGTCCCTCAGCGACCCCCTCGCCCATCCCCCCTCCCCCTCCCACTTCCTCCCAGTTTACCTCTTACTGGGATCTCAGTACACTTCCCAGTTCCAAACTGGCACCAGTAAACGGCCCCACTGGGGGAGGGCGTGGGGGGCTCCCACCAGCACCCTGCCAATTGGGGACACTGGGAAGGGACTGGGGGGACTGGGAGGGACGGGGAGGGACTGGGAGGGGACTGGGAAGGACTGGGAGGGGATTGGGGGAGACTGGGGGGGACTGGGAGGGGGTGGGTGAGGATTGGGGGGACTGGGAGGGTGGGGGAGGGGACTGGGAGGGACTGGGAAGGACTGGGAGGGGACTGGGAGGGGACTGGGAGGGGACTGGGAAGGACTGGGAGGGACTGGGAGGGGAGTGGGAGGGAACTGGGAGGGGATTGGGGAGGACTGGGAGGGACTGGGAGGGTGGGGGAGTGGACTGGGAGGGGACTGGGTGGGACTGGGAGGGGACTGGGAGGTGCTGGGAAGGACTGGGAGGGGACTGGGAAGGACTGGGAGGGGATTGGAGAGGGGTGGGACTGGGAGGGACTGGGAGGGATTGGGAGGGACTGGGAGGGGATTGGGAGGGGACTGGGAGGGGATTGGGGGGGACTGGGACGTGCTGGGAAGGACTGGGAGGGACTGGGAGGGGACTGGGAGGGGACTGGGAGAGGGTGGGTGAGGATTGGGGGGACTGGGAGGGGACTGGGAGGGGATTGGGAGGGGACTGGGACATGCTGGGAAGGACTGGGAGGGTGGGGGAGGGGACTGGGAATGGACTGGGAGGTACTGGGAGGGGACTGGGAATGGACTGGGAGGGGGTGGGTGAGGATTGGGGGGACTGGGAGGTGCTGGGAAGGACTGGGAGGGGACTGGGGGAGACTGGGAGGGGACCGCAGGGAGGGGACTGGGAAGGGACTGGGAGGGACTGGGAGGGACTGGGAAGGACTGGGAGGGGACTGGGAGGGAACTGGGAGGGACTGGGAGGGACTGGGAGGTACTGGGAGGGACTGGGAGGGGACTGGGAGGGGACTGGGAGGGAACTGGGAGGGACTGGGAGGGACTGGGGGGGACTGGGAGGGGACTGGGAGGGAACTGGGAGGGACTGGGAGGGGACTGGGAGGTACTGGGAGGGACTGGGAGGGACTGGGAGGGGCTGGGAGGGGACTGGGAGGGGACTGGGAGGGGACTGGGAGGTGCTGGGGGGGACTGGGAGGGGACTGGGAGGTGCTGGGAAGGACTGGGAAGGACTGGGAGGGGACTGGGAAGGACTGGGAGGGGACTGGGAGGTACTGGGAGGGACTGGGAGGGACTGGGAAGGACTGGGAGGGACTGGGAGGTACTGGGAGGTACTGGGAGGTACTGGGAAGGACTGGGAGGGACTGGGAGGGGACTGGGAGGGGACTGGGAAGGACTGGGAGGGGACTGGGAGGGAATGGGAAGGACTGGACGGGCTGAGAGGGGACTGGGAAGGACTGGGAGGGACTGGGAGGGGACTGGGAGGGGACTGGGAGGGACTGGGAGGGACTGGGAGGTACTGGGAGGGACTGGGAGGGACTGGGAGGGGATTGGAAGGGACTGGGAGGCACTGGGAGGGGACTGGGAAGGACTGGGAGGGGACTGGGAGGGAATGGGAAGGACTGGACGGGCTGAGAGGGGACTGGGAAGGACTGGGAGGGGACTGGGAGGGGACTGGGAGGGAACTGGGAGGGACTGGGAGGGACTGGGGGGGACTGGGAGGGGACTGGGAGGGAACTGGGAGGGACTGGGAGGGGACTGGGAGGTACTGGGAGGGACTGGGAGGGACTGGGAGGGGCTGGGAGGGGACTGGGAGGGGACTGGGAGGGGACTGGGAGGTGCTGGGGGGGACTGGGAGGGGACTGGGAGGTGCTGGGAAGGACTGGGAAGGACTGGGAGGGGACTGGGAAGGACTGGGAGGGGGCTGGGAGGTACTGGGAAGGACTGGGAGGGATTGGGAAGGACTGGGAGGGGCTGGGAGGGGCTGGGAGGTACTGGGAAGGACTGGGAGGGACTGGGAGGGGACTGGGAGGGGACTGGGAAGGACTGGGAGGGGACTGGGAGGGAATGGGAAGGACTGGACGGGCTGAGAGGGGACTGGGAAGGACTGGGAGGGACTGGGAGGGGACTGGGAGGGGACTGGGAGGGACTGGGAGGGACTGGGAGGTACTGGGAGGGACTGGGAGGGGACTGGGAGGGGATTGGGAGGGACTGGGAGGGAACTGGGAGGGACTGGGAGGGACTGGGAGGGACTGGGAGGGGACTGGGAGGGAACTGGGAGGGACTGGGAGGGGACTGGGAGGGAACTGGGAGGGACTGGGAGGGACTGGGAGGGACTGGGAGGGGAGTGGGAGGCACTGGGAGGGGACTGGGAAGGACTGGGAGGGGACTGGGAGGGACTGGGAGGGACTGGGAGGGACTGGGAGGTACTGGGAAGGACTGGGAGGGACTGGGGGGACTGGGAGGGACTGGGAGGGACTGGGAGGGAACTGGGAGGGACTGGGAGGGACTGGGAGGGGACTGGGAGGGGACTGGGAGGGACTGGGAAGGACTGGGAGGGACTGGGGGGTCTGGGAGGGGGCTGGGAGGTACTGGGAGGGACTGGGAGGGACTGGGAGGCACTGGGATGGACTGGGAGGGGACTGGGAGGGAACTGGGAAGGACTGGGAGGCACTGGGGGGGACTGGGAGGGACTGGGAAGGACTGGGAGGGACTGGGAGGGACTGGGAGGGGACTGGGAGGGAACTGGGAGGGACTGGGAGGGGACTGGGAGGGACTGGGAGGGGACTGGGAGGGAACTGGGAGGGACTGGGAGGGACTGGGAGGGACTGGGAGGGGAGTGGGAGGCACTGGGAGGGGACTGGGAAGGACTGGGAGGGGACTGGGAGGGACTGGGAAGGACTGGGAGGGGACTGGGTTATACTGGGAGGGGACTGGGAGGGACTGGGAAGGACTGGGAGGGGACTGGGAGGTACTGGGAGGGACTGGGAGGGACTGGGAGGGACTGGGAGGGGACTGGGAAGGACTGGGAAGGACTGGACGGGCTGAGAGGGGACTGGGAAGGACTGGGACGGACTGTGGGGGACTGGGAGGCACTGGGAGGGGACTGGGAAGGACTGGGAGGGGACTGGGAGGGGATTGGAAGGGACTGGGAGGGGACTGGGAGGGACTGGGAGGGAACTGGGAGGGACTGGGAGGGACTGGGAGGGGAGTGGGAGGCACTGGGAGGGGACTGGGAAGGACTGGGAGGGGGCTGGGAGGTACTGGGAAGGACTGGGAGGGACTGGGGAGGTCTGGGAGGGGCTGGGAGGGGACTGGGAAGGACTGGGAGGGGACTGGGAGGTACTGGGAGGGACTGGGAGGGACTGGGAGGGACTGGGAGGGGACTGGGAAGGACTGGGAGGGGACTGGGAGGGACTGGGAAGGACTGGACGGGCTGAGAGGGGACTGGGAAGGACTGGGACGGACTGGGGGGACTGGGAGGGGACTGGGAGGGGACTGGGAAGGACTGGGAGGGGACTGGGAGGGAACTGGGAGGGACTGGGAGGGACTGGGAGGTACTGGGAGGGACTGGGAGGGGATTGGAAGGGACTGGGAGGGGACTGGGAGGGACTGGGAGGGAACTGGGAGGGACTGGGAGGGACTGGGAGGGACTGGGAGGGGAGTGGGAGGCACTGGGAGGGGACTGGGAAGGACTGGGAGGGGGCTGGGAGGTACTGGGAAGGACTGGGAGGGACTGGGAGGGGACTGGGAGGGACTGGGAAGGACTGGGAGGGACTGGGAGGGAACTGGGAGGGACTGGGAGGGACTGGGAGGGGACTGGGAGGGGACTGGGAGGGACTGGGAAGGACTGGGAGGGACTGGGGGGTCTGGGAGGGGGCTGGGAGGTACTGGGAGGGACTGGGAGGCACTGGGATGGACTGGGAGGGGACTGGGAGGGACTGGGAGGGGACTGGGAAGGACTGGGAGGGGACTGGGAGGTACTGGGAGGGACTGGGAGGGGACTGGGAGGGGCTGGGAGGGGACTGGGAGGTGCTGGGAAGGACTGGGAAGGACTGGGAGGTACTGGGAGGGACTGGGAGGGGACTGGGAGGGGAGTGGGAGGTACTGGGAAGGACTGGGAGGGACTGGGAGGGGACTGGGAGGGACTGGGAAGGACTGGGAGGGACTGGGGGGAGTGGGAGGTACTGGGAAGGACTGGGAGGGACTGGGGGGTCTGGGAGGGGGCTGGGAGGTACTGGGAGGGACTGGGAGGGACTGGGAGGCACTGGGATGGACTGGGAGGGGACTGGGAGGGAACTGGGAAGGACTGGGAGGGACTGGGGGGACTGGGAAGGACTGGGAAGGACTGGGAGGGACTGGGGGGACTGGGAGGGACTGGGAGGGACTGGGAGGGACTGGGAAGGACTGGGAGGGACTGGGAGTGACTGGGAGGGTGGGGGAGGGGCTCCCACCTGCCCCCGCCCTGGGTCACGCTCCAGCCGAACGATCCCCCCGCGCGACCCCCCCGAAAAACCAGCGCGGCCTCGGGCGCGAGCGGGGCCGGGAGGGGGAGGGGCAGCCCTGGGGGGAGGGGGGTGAGGTGGGGGGACCCCACACACCTCCCAACCCCCCTAAAATCCCCCTGGGGTCCCCAAGTTCTGGGTGGGGGAACTGGGAGGCACTGGGAGGGGACTGGGAAGGACTGGGAGGGGACTGGGGGAGACTGGGAGGGGACCGCGAGGGGACTGGGAGGGGACTGGGAGGGAACTGGGGGGGACTGGGAGGGGACTGGGAGGGACTGGGGGGGACTGGGAGGGGACTGGGAGGGACTGGGGGGGGACTGGGAGGGGACTGGGAGGGGACTGGGAGGGGACTGGGATGGACTGGGAGGGGACTGGGAGGGAACTGGGGGGGACTGGGAGGGGACTGGGAGGGACTGGGGGGGACTGGGAGGGGACTGGGAGGGACTGGGGGGGACTGGGAGGGGACTGGGAGGGGACTGGGAGGGACTGGGAGGGGACTGGGAGAGACTGGGGGGACTGGGAGGGGACTGGGAGGGACTGGGGGGGACTGGGAGGGGACTGGGAGGGAACTGGGGGGGACTGGGAGGGGACTGGGAGGGACTGGGGGGGACTGGGAGGGGACTGGGAGGGACTGGGGGGGACTGGGAGGGGACTGGGAGGGGACTGGGAGGGACTGGGAGGGGACTGGGAGAGACTGGGGGGACTGGGAGGGGACTGGGAGGGACTGGGGGGGGACTGGGAGGGGACTGGGAGGGGACTGGGAGGGACTGGGAGGGGACTGGGAGGGACTGGGAGGGGACTGGGAGGGACTGGGGGGGACTGGGAGGGGACTGGGAGGGACTGGGAGGGGGGTGAGAATGGGGGGACCCCCCCCCACCTCCCAACCCCCCTAAAATCCCCTCCCCCTGGATGGGAGGGGACTGGGAGGCACTGGGAGGGGACTGGGACGACCTCCCCTCCCAGTCCCCTCCCAGTCTCCTCCCAGTCCCCCCAGTCCTCACTCACACCCTCCCAGTCCCTCCCAGTCCCTCCCAGTTCCCTCCCCCACCCTCCCAGTCCTTTCCAGTCCCTCCCAGTCCCCTCCCAGTCCCCTCCCAGTCCCTCCCAGTCCCCTCCCAGTCCCCTCCCAGTCCCTCCCAGCCCCTCCCCCACCCTTCCCAGTCCTCTCCCAGTCCCTCCCAGTCCCTCCCAGTCCCCTCCCAGTCCCTCCCAGCCCCTCCCCCACCCTTCCCAGTCCTCTCCCAGTCCCATCCTCCATCCTGGATGGGACACCCACACCCCTCCCCCACCCAGAACTTGGGGACCCCCCCCAACCCCAAGTCACCCTGAACCCCCCCCCGCAGCCCCCCAAAATCCCCTCCCCCCACACTTAGGGACCCTCTCCAGCCTCTCAGGACCCCCCAGAATTTAGGGACCCCCCAAATTTTGGGGACCCCCCCCAGCCCCCAACCCTCCACCCCACAGACTTTAGAGACCCCCTCCCCCCAAAATCCACCCCCCAACCCTCCCCTCCCCCAACTTAGGGACCCTCTCCAGCCTCTCAGGACCCCCTCAGAACTTAGGGACCCCCCCAAATTTTGGGGACCCCCCCCAGCCCCAACCCCCACCCCACAGGGACCCCTTCAGACTTTAGGGACCCCCTCCCCTCAAAATCCACCCCCCCCCCAACTTAGGGACCCTCTCCAGCCTCTCAGGACCCCCCCCCCAGAACTTAGGGACCCCCCAAATTTTGGGGACCCCCCCAAATTTTGGGGGACACCCCCCAGCCTCAACCCCCACCCCCCCACAAGGACCCTTCCAGACTTTAGGGATCCCCCTCCCCCCAAAATCCACCCCCAACCCCCCCCCCAACTTATAGACCCTCTCCAGCCTCTCAGGACCCCCCCAAAACTTGGGGACCCCCCCCAAATTTGGGGGGACACCCCCCCAAGCCCCCAACCCCCACCCCACAGGGACCCCTTCAGACTTTAGGGACCCCCCTCCCCCCAAAATCCACCCCCTCCCCCCAACTTAGGGACCCTCTCCAGCCTCTCAGGACCCCCCTCGAACTTAGGGGACCCCCCCAAATTTTGGGGACCCCCCCAAATTTTGGGGGGACCCCCCCCAGCCCCCAACCCCCACCCCACAGACTTTAGAGACCCCCTCCTCCCAAAATCCACCCCCCAACCCTCCCCTCCCCCCACTTAGGGACCCTCTCCAGCCTCTCAGGACCCCCCCAGAACTTAGGGACCCCCCCCAAATTTTGGGGACCCCCCCCCAGCCCTAACCCCCCCCCCCAAGGACCCCTCCAGACTTTAGGGACCCCCCTCCCCCCAAAATCCACCCCCAAACCCCCACCCCAACTTCGGGACCCTCTCCAGCCTCTCAGGACCCCCCCCCAGAACTTAGGGACCCCCCAAATTTTGGGGACCCCCCAAATTTTGGGGGACACCCCCCCAGCCCCAACCCCCACCCCCCACAAGGACCCTTCCAGACTTTAGGGATCCCCCTCCCCCCAAAATCCACCCCCAAACCCCCACCCCAACTTCGGGACCCTCTCCAGCCTCTCGGGACCCCCCCAAAACTTGGGGACCCCCCCCAAATTTGGGGGGACACCCCCCAAGCCCCCAACCCCCACCCCACAGGGACCCCTTCAGACTTTAGGGACCCCCTCCCCCCAAAATCCACCCCCTCCCCCCAACTTAGGGACCCTCTCCAGCCTCTCAGGACCCCCCTCGAACTTAGGGGACCCCCCCAAATTTTGGGGACCCCCCCAAATTTTGGGGGACCCCCCCCCCAGCCCCCAACCCCCACCCAACAGACTTTAGAGACCCCTTCCCCCCAAAATCCACCCCCCAACCCCCCCAACTTCGGGACCCTCTCCAGCCTCTCAGGACCCCCCCCCAAAACTTGGGGACCCCCCAAACTTTGGGGTCCCCCCCACCTGCGCAGAGCGCGGCCAGCAGCACCCATGGGCGCATGGCGAGATCCGGGGAAGGAGAAGTGAGAAGGGTGGGGGAGGGGAGGGGGAGGGGCAGGTTTTTGGGGGGGGGAGGGGTTATTTGGGGGGCAGGGGTGATTTTTGGGGGGGCGGGGGGGAGGGGAAGGTAAGGGGGGTTGGGGGAGGGGAGGAGCCGTAGAAAGCCCCCCCCTCCAAAATGAGGGTGATTCCCACACCCCCCCCCCAAAAAAGAGACCCCCCCTTAAAGTGACCCCCCCAAATGACCCCCCCTAAAGTGACACCCCAAAAATGACCCCCCCAAAATGACCCCCCTAAAATGATCCCCCCTAAATGACACCCCCAAAATGACCCCCCCAAAAAGACACCCCAAAAATGATCCCCCCACAATGACCCCCCTAAAATGACCCCCTCTAAATGACACCCCCAAAATGACCCCCCCAAAAAGACACCCCAAAAATGATCCCCCTAAAGTGACCCCCAAAATGACCCCCCCAAAAATGACCCCCCCAAAAAGGACCCCCCAAAACCCATCCCCTTGAAAACAGCCCCCCCACAGTGCCCCCCTAAATGACCCCCCCAAAATGACCCCCCCAAAATGACCCCCCCAAATGAGACCCCCAAAATGACCCCCCCAAAGTGACACCCCCAAAAAGAGACCCCCCCAAAATGACCCCCCTAAAGTGACACCCCTAAAGTGACACCCCCAAAAAGAGACCCCCAAAATGACCCCCCCAAAGTGACACCCCAAAAATGACCCCCCAAAAATGACCCCCCTAAACCCATCCCCTTGAAAACAGCCCCCCCAAAGTGCCCCCCTACATGACCCCCCCAAAAAGACCCCCCAAAAATGACCCCCCTAAAATGACCCCCCAAAAAGAGACCCCCAAAATGACCCCCCTAAAGTGACCCCCCTCAAACCCATCCCCTTGGAAACAGCCCCCCCAAAGTGCCCCCCTAAATGACCCCCCCAAAAAGAGACCCCCCAAAAATGACCCCCCAAACTACCCCCCCAAGCAGCCCTGCCCCTAAAATTCGGGGTTCCGCCCCCCAACCTTCACACCCCCCCCCCACTGCCGGGAAGCGGTTAACACCTCCCCATACTCGGGGAGGGGGCACCCCAAAATAACCCCCCCACCCCCACCCCGGATGCTGGGGGGGGGGTGTCCTGGGGGGGTGGGGGTGTCTGAGGGAGTTTTGGGGTGCTGGGGGGGGTCCCAGGTGATTTGGGGGGTGGGTGGGTGGGGAGTGTCTTGGGGGGGGTGTCTGAGGCGGTTTTGGGGTGCTGGGGGGGGGTCCAAGGTGATTTGGGGGTGGGGGGTGTCCTGGGGGTGTGGGGGTGTCTGAGGGAGTTTTGGGGTGCTGGGGGGGGTCCAAGGTGATTTGGGGCGGGGTGGGGGGTGTCTGAGGGAGTTTTGGGGTGCTGGGGGGCGTCCAAGGTGATTTGGGGGGGGTGGGCGGTGTCCTGGGAGGTGTGGGGGTGTCTGAGGGGGTTTTGGGGTGCTGGGGGGGTCCAAGGTGATTTGGGGGGTGGGGAGGAGTGTCCTGGGGGGGTGGGGGTGTCTAGAGGGAGTTTTGGGGTGCTGGGGGGGGGGGAATCAGGGTGATTTGGGGGGGGGGTCTTGATGGGGCTGAAGGGAGATTTGGGGGTGTAATTTTGGGGGTCCCCCCCCCCAAACATGAGACACTCGCCCCCCCCCAGCAGTTTCACCCCCTTTTATTGTGCGTCGCTACAACCGCCCCCCAAAACCCACCCAACCCCCCCCCCAAAAATGGGGGCTCCCCTCCCCCACCCACACCCTGAGGAGGGGGGCACCCCAAAACTGGGGTGTCCCCCCCCCCATAGCTTCATCCTGGGGGTGATTGGGGAGCCCCAAGAGGGTCTCTGGGATTTGGGGGGCTCCAGGGGCCCCCTCAAAGATCTCCAGGGCTTGAAGTTGGTCCAAGGGGGGTTGGGGGGCACCCCAAAACTCACACCCCCCCCCCAAGAAGGTCCCTCGAGCTCAATGTCCTTATGGGGGGCACCAAGGGGGTCCCCAAAACCCACCCCAGGAGCCCCCTAAGATCCCCCCCCCCAAGGGGGTCCCCAAATCCTGGAGACCCCCAAGCTCAACATCTCCATGGGGGACACCAAGGAGCCCCCTCAAAACTCCCCCCCCCCCAAGAAGGTCCCTGATCTCCATGTCCTTATGGGGGGGCACCAAGGGGTCCCCAAAACCCACCCCAAGGGGTCCCCTCACCCAAGGGGGGTCCCCTCACCCCAGGGGGTCCCCAAACTCCTCCTCCTCTTCCTCCTCCCCAGATTCCTCGAGCTCCTCTGGGGGTTCCTCACCCCAAGGGGGTTCCCAAACACCCCTCCCCTCCTCCTCCTCCTCTTCCTCCCCCCAAGGGGGT
Source organism: Hypotaenidia okinawae (assembly GCA_027925045.1). Lineage (NCBI taxonomy): Eukaryota > Metazoa > Chordata > Aves > Gruiformes > Rallidae > Hypotaenidia > Hypotaenidia okinawae. Next base: position 87,994 of record BSDF01000071.1, on the reverse strand, counting down.
CCCCTCACCCCAGGGGGTCCCCAAACCCCCTCCCAAGCTCAACATCTCCATGGGGGACACCAAGGAGCCCCCCAAAGTCCCTCAAGCTCAAATCCTCATGGGGGGCACCGAGGGGTCCCCAAAACCCCCCCCTCCTCCTCCTCCTCTTCCTCCCCGAGCTCCTTGGGGGGTTCCTCCCTCCAAGGGGGGTCCCCTCCCCCCAAGGGGTCCCCAAACTCCTCCTCCTCCTCTTCCTCCTCCAGCTCCTCGGGGGTTCCTCCCCCCAAGGGGGGTTCCCTCACCCCAGGGGGTCCCCAAACCCCCCAAGGGGTCCCCAAACCACCCCTCCTCCTCCTCCTCCTTCTCCTCCTCTTCCTCCCCAAAATCCTCAAGCTCCTCTGGGGGTTCCTCACCCCAAGGGGGTCCCCAATCCCCCCCCCCTCCTCTTCCTCCGCCCAAGTGGGGTCCCCTCAACCCAAGGGGGGGTCCCCTCACCCCAGGGGGTCCCCAAACCACCCCCTCCTCCTCCTCCTCCTCTTCCTCCTCCCCAGATTCCTTGAGCTCCTCTGGGGGTTCCTCACCCCAAGGGGGTCCCCAGACCCGCCCCCCCCCTTCCTCCTCCTCTTCCTCCCCAAAGTCCTTGAGCTCCTCTGGGGGTTCCTCCCCCCAAGGGGGGGTCCCCTCACCCCAGGGGGTCCCCAAACTCCTCCTCCTCTTCCTCCTCCCCAGATTCCTCGAGCTCCTCTGGGGGTTCCTCACCCCAAGGGGGTTCCCAAACACCCCTCCCCTCCTCCTCCTCCTCTTCCTCCCCCCAAGGGGGTCCCCTCACCCCAGGGGGTCCCCAAACCCCCTCCCAAGCTCAACATCTCCATGGGGGACACCAAGGAGCCCCCCAAAGTCCCTCAAGCTCAAATCCTCATGGGGGGCACCGAGGGGTCCCCAAAACCCCCCCTCCTCCTCCTCCTCTTCCTCCCCGAGCTCCTTGGGGGTTCCTCCCTCCAAGGGGGGTCCCCTCCCCCCAGGGGGTCCCCAAACTCCTCCTCCTCCTCTTCCTCCTCAAGCTCCTCTGGGGGTTCTTCCCCCCAAGGGGGTTCCCTCACCCCAGGGGGTCCCCAAACCCCCCCAAGGGGTCCCCAAACCACCCCTCCTCCTCCTCCTCCTTCTCCTCCTCTTCCTCCCCAAAATCCTCAAGCTCCTCTGGGGGTTCCTCACCCCAGGGGGTCCCCAAACCCCCCTCCTCCTCCTCCTCCTCTTCCTCCTCCCCAGATTCCTCGAGCTCCTCGGGGGTTCCTCCCCAAAGCCCAGCCAGGGGTCCCCGCCCCCCAAGGGCTCCCCCATATCCAGCTGGCTGGAGCCTTCCCCTTCTGTCCCCCCGCCATCTTGAAGGGGCGGGGCCAGGACCTTCATCAAAGCGCCGGCCAATCGGGTGGGAGATTTGACGACGGGAGCGAGGCGGACCAATCGGGAGGCGACTTGTAGGGGATGTCCATCCAAGATGGCGCCCGCCGCCCGGATAGCCAATGGGGAGCAAGCCCAGCGCTCGGCCAATGACCAGAGGGCGTGGGGCGGCGCCGCGATGACGTCAGCAGCGACGGCCTCCAAACCGTCCACCAGGTAGCGACGGGCTAAGGCGAGGGCGCCGCCGATGACGTCACAGCTGGGTGACGTCACAGGGCCGGGCGATGACGTCACAGGAAGGGGCGGGGCAAAAAGAGGACAGGAAGTCGCCCGGCAACCGTGGAGGAAGTGAAGGAGGAAGAGGAGGGGTTCCCTGGGGGCGGAGCTTAAGGAGACGGCGCTCTGATTGGCTTCGCGGAAAGCCCCGCCCAACATGGCGGCCATGACGGGCGAGCGGCGGGTGATGACGTCACGGGTGGCGGGAAGGCCGGGGGCGGAGCCATCGGGGAGCAGGAGGAGGTCGTGGGGGGACAGGGAGTAGGGACAGGGGGGAGGGGAGGGGGAGGGGCGGGGGGGTCCCCGAGGGGGGTGGAGCCAATGGGGGGAGGGGGGAGGAGAAGGGAGAGGGGGCGGGGCTGAGCTGGTGATGTCATCGCTTGGGGGAGGGGAGGGGGTGACGTCACGGCGCCCGGCGGCGGCGGCCTGTGGGGAGGGAGGGGGAGGGGGAGTGAGAAGGATGGGGGGAGGGGTGGGGGGAGGGGTGAAGGCGGTGGGGGAGGGGCAAGAGGGGTGGGGGTGGGGGAAGGGGGGTGGGGGGAAGGGGAAGGGGGGAGGGGTAAAGGGGGGAGGGGAAAAGGGGGGAGTGAAGGGGGTGGGGGAGGGGTTGAAGGGGGGAGGGGTGAAGGGGAGAGGGGGAGGGGCAAGGGGGGTGGGGGAGGGGCCAGAGGGGTGAGGTGAAGGGGGGTGGGTGGGGGGGAAGGGGGGAGGGGTGAAGGGAGGTGGGGGAAGGGCGAAGGGGGGTGGGGGAGGGGCAAAGGGGGTGGGATCAAGGGGGTGGGGGTGGGGTGAAGGGGAGTGGGGGAGGGGCAATAAGGGGGGTGGGGGAGGGGTGAAGGGGGGAGGGGTGAAGGGGGGTGGGGTGAAGGGGTGAATGGGGTGGGGGAGGGGTGAAGAGGGTGGGGGAGGGGTGAAGAGGGTGGGGGAGGGGTGAAGAGGGTGGGGGAGGGGCAAAGGGGGTGGGATCAAGGGGGTGGGGGTGGGTTGAAGGGGGGTGGGGGAGGGGTGGGGGGAGGGGCAATAAGGGGAAGGGTGGGGGAGGGGTGAAGGGGGTGGGGGAGGGGCAAAGGGGTTGGGGGAGGGGTAAAGGGGGTGGGGGGAGGGGTGAAGGGGGGAGGGGTGAAGGGGGGTGGGGTGAAGGGGTGAATGGGGTGGGGGAGGGGTGAAGGAGGAAGGGGGAGGGGTGAATGGGGTGGGGGAGGGGCAAAGGGGGTAGGATCAAGGGGGTGGGGGTGGGTTGAAGGGGGGTGGGGGAGGGGTGGGGGGAGGGGCAATAAGGGGAAGGGTGGGGGAGGGGTGAAGGGGGTGGGGGAGGGGTGAAGGGGTGGGGGAGGGGCAAAGGGGTTGGGGGAGGGGCGAAGGGGTGGGATCAAGGGGAGGGGTAAAGGGGGTGGGGGAGGGGCGAGGGGGAGGGGCAATAAGGGGGGTGGGGGAGGGGCCCTACCTGTGCCCGCAGCTGCCCGATGGCGTCGGCGGCGTAGAGCGGGAAGGCCGGGGGGAGGGGCAGTGGGGGGAGGGGCCGCGGGCCACCGCCCCCACCAGGCACCAGGCGGCGCCCCTCCCCCCCACAGCAGCCCCCCCGCGGGGGAGCCCGGCCTGGGGGGGGGGGGGGGGGGAGGGGAGGGGGTGTGACGTCAGCAATGATGTCATCACGGCGGGAGGAGGGGGGAGGGGGGGCTCTAGGGAGGGGAGGGGGTCTGGGGGGGTTTGGGGGGGGGCTGGGGGGGCTCTAGGGGGGTTTGGGGGGTCTATGGGGGGGTTATGGGGGCTCTAGGGGGGTTGGGGGAGCTATTGGGGGGTTGGGGGGCTCTAGGGGGGTTGGGGGGCTATGGGGGGATTGGGGGGGCTCTAGGGGGGTTTGGGGGGGCTCTAGGGGGGATATGGGGGGGTGCCAGGGAGGCTGGGGGGGGCTCTAGGGAGGGGAGGGGGTCCTAGGGGGGTTTGGGGGGGCTATGGGGGGGCTCTAGGAGGGTTGGGGGTCTTGGGGGGGGGGCTCTAGGGGGCGTTTGGGGGGGTCCCAGGGAGGCTGGGGGGGCTCAAGGGAGGGGAGGGGGTCTAGGGGGGTTTGGGGGGGCTATGGGGGGGCTCTATGGGGGGTTTGGGGGGCTCTAGGGGGGGTTGGGGGGTCTATGGGGGGGTTATGGGGGCTCTAGGGGGGGTTGGGGGAGCTATTGGGGGGTTGGGGGGCTCTAGGGGGGTTTGGGGGGCTATGGGGGCTCTAGGGGGGTTTCGGGGGCTCTAGGGGGGTTTGGGGGAGCTATTGGGGGGTTGGGGGGCTCTAGGGGGGTTTGGGGGGGCTATGGGGGCTCTAGGGGGATATGGGGGGTGCCAGGGAGGCTGGGGGGCTCTAGGGAGGGAGGGGGTCCTGGGGGGTTTGGGGGGCTATGGGGGGGCTCTAGGAGGGGTTTGGGGGTCTATGGGGGGTTGGGGGGGCTCTAGGGGCGTTGGGGGGTCCCAGGGAGGCTGGGGGGCTCAAGGGAGGGAGGGGGTCTGGGGGGGCTTTGGGGGGGCTATGGGGGGGCTCTATGGGGGGTTTGGGGGGCTCTAGGGGGGTTGGGGAGTCTATGGGGGGGTTATGGGGGCTCTAGGGGGGTTGGGGGAGCTATTGGGGGGTTATGGGGGCTCTAGGGGGGTTGGGGGAGCTATTGGGGGGTTGGGGGGCTCTAGGGGGGTTTGGGGGGGCTATGGGGGCTCTAGGGGGGTTTCGGGGGCTCTAGGGGGGATTTGGGGGGGCTATGGGGGGGCTCTAGGGGGGTTTGGGGGGGTGCCAGGGAGGCTGTGGGGGGCTCTAGGGAGGGGAGGGGGTCCTGGGGGGGTTTGGGGGGGCTAAGGGGGGGCTGAGGGGGTCCCAGAGAGGCTGGGGAGGGGGCTTTAGGGAGGGGAGGGGGTCTAGGTGGGGTTTGGGGGGACTATGGGGGGGGTTGGGGGGGCTCTAGGGGGGTTTGGGGGGGTCCCAAGGAGGCTGGGGGGGCGCCCTGGAAAGGGGAGGGGGTCTAGGGGGGTTTGGGGGGGCTATGGGGACTCTAGGAGGGGTTTGGGGGGCTATGGGGGGGTTGGGGGGCTCTAGGAGGGGTTTGGGGGGGCTCTAGGGGGGTTGGGGGGCTCTAGGAGGGGTTTGGGGGGGCTATGGGGGTTTGGGGGGGCTCTAGGAGGGGTTTGGGAGGGCTGGGGGGCTCTAGGGGGGTTTGGGGGGGCTGGGGGGGCCCTAGGAGGGGTTTGGGGGGGCTCACAGGGAGGCTGGGTGGGGGCTCTAGGGAGGGGACGGGGTCTAGGGGGGGTTTGGGGGGGCTCTAGGAGGGGTTTGGGGGGGTCCCAGGGAGGCTGGGGGGGGGCTCCAGAGAGGGGAGGGGGTCTAGAGGGGGTTTGGGGGGTCCCTGGGATTTGGGGGGGGGCCCAGGGGGGTCTATGATGGGGGCATCAATGGGGGGGTACAGGGGGTGTCTATGGGGGGGGGTGGGGGATCCTGGGGGGGTCCCTGGGATTTGGGGGGGGGCCCGGGGGGGCTATGGGGTGGGGGTCCCTGAGGGGGTGGCTACAGAGGGGTCTATGGGGGGGGCTATAGAGGCACCTATGGGGGTCTATGGGGGGGGGGGGGGGGCTGAGTTTTGGGGAGTCCCTGGGGGGTTATGGGGGGGTCCTGGGGGAACAGGGGGTGGGGGGTGGGGGTGGTCTATGGGGGGGTCCCGGGGGGGTCCCTGGGATTTGGGTGGGGGTCCCTGAGGGGGTGGTTACGGAGGGGTCTATGGGGGGGGCTATAGAGGCATCTATGGGGGGTTGGGGGGGGGGCTGAGTTTTGGGGAGTCCCAGGGGGGTTATGGGGGGGTCCTGGGGTCGGAAGCGGGGGGGGGGGTGGGGGTGGTCTATGGGGGGGTCCCGTGGGGGTCCCTGGGATTTGGGGGGGGCTATGGGGGGGGTCCCTGAGGGGGTGGCTACAGAGGGGTCTATGGGGGGGGCTATAGAGGCACCTATGGGGGTCTATGGGGGGGGGGCTGAGTTTTGGGGAGTCCCTGGGGGGTTATGGGGGGGTCCTGGGGTCAGAGGGGGTGGGGGTGGGGGTGCTCTATGGGGGGGTCCCGGGGGGTCCCTGGGATTTCGGTTGGGGGCCAGGGGGGGCTATGGGGGGGTCTATGGGGGGGAGGGGACTATAGAGGTACCTATGGGGCTTGGGGGGGGGACTGAGTTTTGGGGAGTCCCGGGGGGTTATGGGGGGGTCCTGGGGTCAGAGGGGGTGGGGGGTGGGGGTGCTCTATGGGGGGGTCCCTGGGATTTGGGGGGGGGTCTCTGAGGGGGTGGCTACGGAGGGGTCTATGGGGGGGGCTATAGAGGCACCTATGGGGCTTGGGGGGGGGGCTGAGTTTTGGGGAGTCCCTGGGGGGTTATGGGGGGGTCCTGGGGTCAGAGGGGGTGGGGGTGGGGGTGGTCTATGGGGGGGTCCCGGGGGGTCCCTGGGATTTCGGGTGGGGGCCAGGGGGGGCTATGGGGGGGTCTATGGGGGGGAGTGGGCTATAGAGGTACCTATGGGGCTTGGGGGGGGGGACTGAGTTTTGGGGAGTCCCGGGGGGGTTATGGGGGGGTCCTGGGGTCAGAGGGGGTGGGGGGTGGGGGTGCTCTATGGGGGGGTCCCTGGGATTTGGGGGGGGGGTCTCTGAGGGGGTGGCTACGGAGGGGTCTATGGGGGGGGCTATAGAGGCACCTATGGGGCTTGGGGGGGGGGCTGAGTTTTGGGGAGTCCCGGGGGGGTTATGGGGGGGTCCTGGGGGAACAGGGGGTGGGGGTGCTCTATGGGGGGGGGGTACCTGGCCAGGAGGGGCAGGGCGGTGGCGCAGGCCAGGCGGGCGGGGGGCTGCCCCTCCGCAGGGTGTGGGTCAGGAGCCCCACGCCAAAGGGGGTGTCAGCTGCCCCCCCAGGGTGCTCAGCAGGGACTCACCTGGGGAGGGGGGGGGGGCAGCAAGAGAACCCCCCCCAAATCACTAGGGATCCCCTCAAACCCCCCAGAGAACCCCCAACAAGCCACCTAAGACCTCAAATCCCCCCCCCCAAAACTGACCAAGCCCCCCCAAATCCCACTCAGAGCCCCCCAAACTCCCTCACCCCCCAAATCCCCCTCAACACCCCCCCAAGAGCCCCTCAGAACCCTCCTAAACCCCCCCAAAACCCCCTCAACCCCCCCAAACCCCCCTCAGACTCCCCAAAAATTCCCACAGCACCCCCAAAACCCTCTCAGATCCCCCCAAGAGCCCCCAAAACTCCCTCACCCCCCAACCCCCTGTCAGACCCCCCCAAGACGCCCCAAATCCCCCTCAGACCCACCCCAAGAGCCCCCAAACCCCTCAGACACCCCCAAACCCCCCAAGAAACCCCCCAAGGTCCCCAGTGCCCCCAAAACCTCTGAGACCCCCAAACCCCCTCAGACCCCCCCAAGAGCCCCTCAGACCCCCCAACCCCCAAACCCCCTCAGACTCCCCAAAATCCCCAACACCCCCAAAACCCCTCAGATCCCCCCAAGAGCCCCCAAATTCTCAGACACCCCCAAAACCCCCTCAGACCCCCCCAAACCCCCTCAGACCCCCCAAGAGCCCCCAAATTCCCTCAGACACCCCCAAAACCCTCAGACACCCCAAAACTCCCCAAGAAACCCCTCAAGGACCCCAAGTGTCCCCAAAACCCTCTCAGACGCCCCCAAGAGCCCCCAAAACTCTCTCAACCCCCCCAAACCCCCCTCAGACTCCCCAAAAATCCCCACAGCACCCCCTAACCCCCCTCAGACCCCCCCAAGACCCCCTAACCCCCCTCAGACCCTCCCCAAGAGCCCCCCTAACCCCTTCAGACACCCCCAAAACACCCCCAAGAAACCCCCCAAGGACCCCAAGTGTCCCCAAAACCCTCTCAGCCCCCCCCCCCCAAAAACACACCCCCCCCCCAAAAAAACTCACCCAACTCCTTAAGCTTCTCCCTCCTGGGATGTTTCGGGGGGTCCTGAGGCTGGATTGGGGGTTCCCCTCATTATATTTTGGGGTGCCCCCCCCAATTGCTTCGGCAAGGGCGGGTTCCACCCCCAAAACCAACCAGCAGCGGAGGAGGGAAGGGATGTACCCCCCAATTAGCACCCCCAAAAAAGGGAGGTGCTCCATTAGGCGTTGGAGGAGGCGGCCAACTATTGGGGGGGGGTCTGGGACCCCCGTGAGGTAGCGGAGGAACCCCGAAACCACTTGGGGGGTGGCTAACGAGCGGCTGGGCTCGTCAGCGGTAATTAAGCGGCTTAATAAGAGGAGGGCGGGGGTTTCGGGGAGCCAGGGGTCCCCCTCACCCACCCCCCTGGGGAGGGCTAAGAGCCTCATGGGGGGAGGCGGGGGGGGCAAGGGAAGGGGTTGAGGGGGGGTTTGGGGGGAATTAGGGGGGTCCGGGGGGGATATGGGGGGGGGGAGGGGCGCAAGGGGGAACTGGGGGGTTTGAAGGGGGATTTTGGGGGTGCAAAGGGGATATGGGGGGGATTGAAGGGGGATTTTGGGGGTGCAGAGAGGATATGGGGGGGGTTGAGGGGGGATTTTGGGGGTGCAGAGGGGATATGGGGGGATTTGAGTAGTTCCAAGGGGAATTGGGGGGTCCAGGGGGGATATGGGGGGAGTGAAGGGTGCAAGGGGGAACTGGGGGGGTTTGAAGGGGGATTTTGGGGGTGCAAAGGGGATATGGGGGGGTTTGAAGAGGGGATTTTGGAGGTGCAGAGAGGATATGGGGGGGTTTGAAGGGGGATTTTGGGGGTGCAGAGAGGATATGGGGGGGGGGTTGAGGGGGGGATTTTGGGGGTGCAGAGGGGATATGGGGGGGTTTGAAGAGGGATTTTGGGGGTGCAGAGGGGATTTGAGGGGGTTTGAAGGGGGATTTTGGGGGTGCAGAGGGGATATGGGGGGGTTTGAGGGGTTCCAAGGGGAATTGGGGGGGTCCAGGGGGGATATGAGGGGGGGTGAAGGGTGCAAGGGGGAACTGGGGGGGTTTGAAGGGGGATTTTGGGGGTGCAGAGGGGATATGGGGGGTTTGAAGGGGGATTTTGGGGGTGCAGAGGGGATATGGGGGGTTTGAAGGGGGATTTTGGGGGTGCAGAGGGGATATGAGGGGGTTTGAAGGGGGATTTTGGGGGTGCAGAGGGGATATGGGGGGATTTGAAGAGGGATTTTGGGGGTGCAGAGGGGATTTGAGGGGGTTTGAAGGGGGATTTTGGGGGTGCAGAGGGGATATGGGGGGGTTTGAGGGGTTCCAAGGGGAATTGGGGGGGCCCAGGGGGGATATGGGGGGGTTTGAGAGGGGGTTAAGGGGTTCAGAGGGGATATGGGGGGGTCTGAGGAGCGATTTAGGGGGTCCAGGGGAGAATTGGGGGGTTTGAGGGGTTCCAGGGGGAACTGTGGGGGTTTGGGGGGCTATTTGGGGGTTTGGGGGGGTTTAGGGGGGTCTGGGGGGGTCCAGAGTGAATTGGGGGGTCCAGGGGGAATTGGGGAGGTTCAGGGGGGATATGGGGGGGCAGGGGGGGAGTAAAGGGGTCTGGGGGGGAATTTGGGGGGGGGGAGATGGGGGGGGGGTAGAAGGGGGAGTTGGGGGGATCGGGGATCAGCCAGGATCTGGGGGGGGGGGGAAGAAAAAAGGGGGGGGTGAGGGGGTTTGGGGGGACCCCCTCTCAAGTGATACCCCCCCAAAGGGCCCCCCCCTAAATAGACCCCTCAAGAGCCCCCCCAAATAGACCCCCCCCCAAAGAGACCCCCCCAAATCCAACCCCCCCCTCCAAGACCCCCCCTAATGGGATCCCCCCCCCCAAATTGACCCCCCAGGACAACCCCCCCCAATGGGACCCCCCCAAAGCCCCTCCCCAAATACTCCCCCCCATGGGACCCCCCCCCCTAAATCCCCCCCCCCCAATACCCCATGGGGACTCTCCAACCTAATCCCCCCCCCAATTACCCCCTCCCCAAATTCTCCCCCTCCAGACTCCCCCCCCCTCAATGGGACACCCCCCCAAATACCCCCCCCCCCCAAATACCCCCTCCTCCAAATACCCCCCCCAAATACCCCCCTCCCCCAAATACCCCCCAATACCCCCCTCCCAAATACCCCCTCCCCCAATTACCCCTCCCAATTACCCCCTCCCCCAAATACCCCCCAAATACCCCCCTTCCCCAATTACCCCCCTCCCCCAAATACCCCCCAATTACCCCCCCCAATTACCCCCTCCCCCAATTCCCCCCTCCCCCAATTACCCCTCCAAATTACCCCCTCCCCCAAATACCCACCCCCAATTACCCCCTCCCCAAATTCTCCCCTCCAGACTCCCCCCCTCAATGGGACACCCCCCCCCAATTACCCCCCTCCCCCAAATACCCCCCCCAAATACCCCCTCCCCCAAATGCCCCCCCCCAAATTCTCCCTCTCCAGACTCCCCCCCTCAATGGGACACCCCCCCCCAATTACCCCCTCCCCCAAATACCCCCCCCAATTACCCCCTCCCCCAATTCTACCCCTCCAGACTCCGCCCTCCCCTCAATGGGACACCCCCCCCAAATACCCCCCTCCCCCAAGTACCCCCCCAAATACCCCCCTCCCCCAAATACCCCCCCAATTACCCCCTCCCCCAATTACCCCCTCCCCCAAATACCCCCCCAATTACCCCCTCCCCAAATTCTCCCCCTCCAGACTCCTCCCCCTCAATGGGACACCCCCCCCCCAATTACCCCCTCCCCCAATTACCCCCTCCCCACCCCTCCCCAAATTCTACCCCCTCCAGACTCCGCCCTCCCTCAATGGGACACCCCCCCCAAATACCCCCCTCCCCCAAATACCCCCCCCAAATACCCCCCTCCCCCAAATACCCCCCAATTACGCCCCCAATTACCCCCTCCCCAATTACCCCCCCAATACCCCTCCCCCCAAATACCCCCTCCCCCAACCCCCCCTTTAAAGGACCCCACCCGCTTCTACCCCCCCCCCCCAAATTACACCCCCCCCCCCCATAAACTCACCTGCCCCTCCCCCAGCTCTCCTCTTCCTCTTCCTCTTCCTCCACCTTCCTCTTCCTCTTCCTCCCCCCCACCCCCCCCAATCCCCCCTCCCCCACCCCCCCCAATCCCCCCTCCCCCACCCCCCTCCCCCCTCCCCCCCCTCCCCGGCCCAATCCCCCGACGCCGTTACCTCCCCTTCCCCCTCCCACCCCCACCCCTCCCCCTCCCCCCTCCTCCCCTCCCCCACCCCCACCCCCACCCCCTCCCCCTCTCCCCCAAGACCCCCGCCAGCGCCGCCCCTCCCCCCCCTCCGCCAGCTCCCTCATGGCGGCCGCGTCGTAGGCGAACGCCGCCAACGCCACCAGCGCCCGGTGGCGCCAGCGCCCCCCTTGCGCCCCTCCCCCCCCCCACCCCCACCCCAACCCCCCCTCACCACCCTCACCAACAAGCCCACCCCTCCCCCCACCCTCACCCTCTCCCGGTTTACCGCTTCCCGGCACAGGAAGCAGAGAGCGCGGAGGGCGGCGCTTCCTGTGACGTCATCGCCGCTTCCTGTGACGTCATCGCCGCTCCCCGATGACGTCATCGCCCTCCTGACCTCCGCCATGACGCTCTCCACCGCCCCGGCGGCGCCCAAAGCCGGGCGCCAGGTGGAATGGGTGCAGAGGTGAGCGATGGCGGCCAGGGCGGGGCGGCGGCGGGCGCGGGCGCGCTCGGCCGCCATCTTGGCTAAGGCGGGGAAAGCCGCCGTGACGTCACGCCCGGGGACGATGACGTCACCCACCAGGCTGAGGTCATCCAAGAGGTGGCGGTAAGCGGCGGTTAACGGGGGGAGGGCGGGGTGGGGGGAGGGGAGGGTGGCCAGGCGTGACGTCACGGCCGTCAGGGCGCCGGCGCGGAGGAGGAGGAGGAGGAGGGGGGAGGGTGGGGGGAGGTGGGGGGAGGGTGATGACGTCACGGCGGCGGCGCTGAGGATGCGCAAGGCGCGGGCGGCGCTGTGGAGGCAGCGGGAGCTGCGGCACGATGACGTCACCGAGACCAGGAGGGGGCGGCGCCTGGAGGGGGAGGGGGAGGGGGAGGGGGAGGGGGAGGCAGCCCCCCCTTGTGTCAGGCTTGGGGATCCCCCAAAGTCCTTCTCCTTCCCCCCTTCCCATCCCCTCCCCACCAGTCCCAGTTCGCCCCATTCCCCATTCCCAGTTCCCCCCAGTCCCATGCCCAGTTCCCCCCTTCCTATCCCCCCCCATTCCCATTCCCAGTTCCCCCCAGTTCCCCCCTTCCCATCCCCCTCCCCCCATTCCCAGTTCCCCCCTTCCCATCCCCCCCATTCCCAGTCCCTCCCCCCGCCCAGTTCCCCCCATTCCCACTCCCTTCCCCCTTCCCATCCCCCCATTCCCATTCCCCCCATTCCCATTCCCAGTTCCCCCCATTCCCAGTTCCCCCCATCCCCATCCCCCCCATTCCCAGTCCCCCCAATTCCCCCCATCCCCGTTCCCAGTTCCCCCCATTCCCAGTTCCCCCCATTCCCAGTTCCCCCCATCCCCATTCCCAGTTCCCCCCCATTCCCAGTCCCCCCATCACCCCCTTCCCATACCCCTCTCCCCATTCCCAGTTCCCCCCTTCCCACTCCCCGTCCCTCCCCCCATTCCCAGTCCCTCCCCCCGTTCCCCCCATTCCCAGTCCCCCCATTCCCATTCCCAGTTCCCCCCATTCCCATCCCCCCCATTCCCAGTTCCCCCCATTCCCCCCTTCCCATCCCCCTCCCCCCATCCCCAGTCCCAGTTCCCCCCATTCCCAGTTCCCCCTTCCCAGTTCCCTCCCCCCATTCCCAGTCCCAGTTCCCCCCATTCCCATCCCCCCATTCCCATCCCTCTCATTCCCAGTTCCCCCCATTCCCTCCCCCCCAGTTCCCTCCATTCCCAGTCCTCCCCATCCCCCCTCCCCCATTCCCAGTTCCCCCCATTCCCCCCTTCCCATCCCCCCCATTCCCAGTTCCCCCTTCCCACTCCCAGTTCCCCCCATTCCCCCCTTCCCAGTCCCTCCCATTCCCAGTTCCCCCTCCCCCCATTCCCAGTCCCTCCCATTCCCAGTTCCCCCCATCCCCATTCCCAGTTCCCCCCATTCCCCCCTTCCCAGTCCCTCCCATTCCCAGTTCCCCCCTCCCCCATCCCCATTCCCAGTTCCCCCTATTCCCACTCCCAGTTCCCCCCATTCCCCCTTCCCAGTCCCTCCCATTCCCAGTTCCCCCCTCCCCCATCCCCATTCCCAGTTCCCCCTCCCCCCATTCCCAGTTCCCCCCTCCCCCATTCCCAGTCCCAGTTCCCCCCTTCCCATCCCCCCCCCATCCGCACTCCCAGTTCCCCCCATTCCCATCCTCTCCTCCCCTTCCCCATTCCCAGTTCCCCCATTCCCAGTTCCCCCCATTCCCATCCCCCCCAATTCCCAGTTCCCCCCAATTCCCAGTCCCCCCATTCCCCTTCCCAGTTCCCCCCATTCCCAGTCCCCTCCATTCCCCTTCCCAGTTCCACCCATTCCCAGTCCCAATCCCCCCCATTCCCATTCCCTATTCCCACCATTCCCAGTTCCCCCCATTCCCAGTCCCTCCCCCCATTCTCCTTCCCAGTTCCCCCCTTCCCATCCCCCCATTCCCAGTTCCCCCCTTCCCATCCCCCCCATTCCCAGTTCCCCCTTCCCACTCCCAGTTCCCCCCATTCCCCCCTTCCCAGTCCCTCCCATTCCCAGTTCCCCCTCCCCCATCCCCATTCCCAGTTCCCCCCCCCCATTCCCAGTTCCCCCTCCCCCCATTCCCAGTTCCCCCCATTCCCATCCCCCCCACCAGTCCCAGTTCCCCCCATTCCCCCTTCCCAGTCCCTCCCATTCCCAGTTACCCCCATTTCCAGTCCCAGTTCCCCCCTTCCCATCCCCCCCATTCCCAGTTCCCCCCATTCCCAGTCCCAGTTCCCCCCATTCCCAGTCCCAGTTCCCCCCATTCCCATCCCCCCATTCCCAGTTCCCCCCATTCCCCCTTCCCAGTCCCTCCCATTCCCAGTTCCCCCCATTCCCATCCCCCCCCCCATTCCCAGTTCCCCCCATTCCCATCCCCCCCCCCAGTCCCAGTTCCCCCCATTCCCATCCCCCCATTCCCAGTTCCCCCCATTCCCCCTTCCCAGTCCCTCCCATTCCCAGTTACCCCCATTTCCAGTCCCAGTTCCCCCCTTCCCATCCCCCCCCATTCCCAGTTCCCCCCATTCCCAGTCCCAGTTCCCCCCATTCCCAGTCCCAGTTCCCCCATTCCCATCCCCCCATTCCCAGTTCCCCCATTCCCCCTTCCCAGTCCCTCCCATTCCCAGTTCCCCCATTCCCCCTTCCCAGTCCCTCCCATTCCCAGTTCCCCCCATTCCCAGTCCCAGTTCCCCCCATTCCCAGTCCCAGTTCCCCCCATTCCCATCCCCCCCCATTCCCAGTTCCCCCCATTCCCAGTCCCAGTTCCCCTCTTCCCATCCCCCCCATCCCCACTCCCACTCCCCCCCCACTCCCAGTTCCCCCCATTCCCATTCCCAGTTCCCCCCATTCCCAGTCCCAGTTCCCCCCATTCCCATCCCCCCCCATTCCCTCCCAGTCCCTCCCAGTCCCCCCCCGCACCCACCGGCCTCCAGCACGTCCCCGGCCCCGTCCCGCTCCAGCCCCAGGTTGGCCAGTGTCCGGGCCAGGCGGTTCCGGACGCTCTCGGGGGCCGCGACCGACAGGAGGGACACTGGGGGGGGGGGGGCACCGGGGGTAACAGGTCAACCGGAAGTACCGGGAAGGGGGGGGAGAGGGCTCCGGGAGGACCCGGGGGGAGCTGGAAGGACCCGGATGTACCCGGAGGGGATTCGGGGAGGGACGACCGGAAGTACTGGGGAAGGGGGGGGGGTCAGGGAGGGGGGGGTCAGGGGGCGGGGGGGGGGGTTGGGAAGGGGGGGCGGGGGAGGGGGGTTGGGAAGGGGGGCGGGAGTGGGGGGTCGGAGACGTGGGGGGGGGTCGGAAACGTGGGGGGGGGGTCAGGGACGTGGGGGGGGGTCGGAGACGGGGGGGTTTGGAGACGGGGGGGGGGGGAGTCGGGGGCGGGAAGGGGGGTCAGGGGGCGGGGGGGGGTCGTGGTGGGGGGGTCGGAGGCAGGTGGGGGGTCAGGGGGCGGGAGGGGGGGTCAGAGCCGGGGTGGGGGGGGGGGGGGTCGGAGACGTAGTGGGGGGGGGGGTCAAGAGGCAGCCGGGGACACCGGGAGGGGGGGTCAGGGAGGGTCAACCGGAAGCACTGGGGGGGGTGTCAGACCCGGGAACCGGAAGTACCGGGAAAAGCCCCGGATGTACCGGGAGGGGGTCAGCAAAGCCCCCCCTCCCTCCCTCCCTCCCTCCCTCCCTTCCCCCGGGGACTCACCGAGCCGAGCGACCCCCCCGAGTTCCCTGGTGACCTCCCGGCACCCGGCCTCGGTGCAGCAGTTGCCGAGGACGCTGAGCGCCAGGTCCAGGGTGCGGCGGGGCCGCTCGGGGCCCAGCAGCTCCAGGAGAGGCCCCAGGCCGCCCCCTTCCCGGAACCTGGCGGCTCCGCCGGGTCTCCGGGTGTGTCGGGTGCGGAGAGCGAACAGGGCCCGGCCCAGGTCCGGTTCTACCGCCGCCTGAAGGGCCCCGAGGCACCAGGAGAGCGGCTCCGCCATGGCGGGGAGGTAGGAAGGGGAGGGGGGGGGGGGGCCTGGAGACGGGCGGGGATTGGTGGAAGGGGGTTGGGAGTGAAGGGGGAGAGCGGCGTGGGGATTGGTGGAGGAGAGGGAAGGGGCGGGGATAAGGGAAGGGAGGCGGAGGGGATTGGTGGAGAGAAGGGAGGAGGGCGGGAATGAAGGGGAGGCGGGAGTTAAGGGGGGTGGTCCTGGGAGGGGATTGGGGGAGAGGAGGGCGGGCGTAAGGGGGAGTTGTGATTGGTGAGGGGAGGGGAGGGGGTGGGATTAAGGGTGAAGCGCGGGAGGGGATTGGTGGAGAGAAGGGAGAGGGCGGGAATGAAGGGGAGGAGGGAGTAAGGGGGTGGTTCTGGGAGGGGATTGGTGGGGAGAAGGGCGGGAGTAAGGGGAAGCTCTGAGCTGTGATTGGGGAGGGGAGGGGAGGGGGTGGGATTAAGGGTGAAAGGCGGGAGGGGATTGGTGGAGAGAAGGGAGGGCGGGAATGAAGGGGAGGCGGGAGTAAGGGGGTGGTTCTGGGAGGAGATGGTGGGGAGAAGGGCGGGAGTAAGGGAAGCTCTGAGCTGTGATTGGGGAGGGGAGGGGGTGGGATTAGGGTGAAGGCGGAGGGGATTGGTGAGAGAAGGGAGGAGGGCGGGAATGAAGGGAGGAGGAGTAGGGGGGTTCTGGGAGGGATTGGGGAGGGAGTGAGGAGAGGGCGGGATTGGTGGAGGAGGATGGAGGGGCGGGGTTAAGGGGGAGAGAGGAGGCGGGATTGGCTGGGGGCGGGGCCGGGGGAAGCTGGTGGGCCTGGGGAGCGGGGACCTAATGGGGGGCGGGGCTAGGGGGCGGGGGCGGGGCTAAACGACCCCACGCCTCTTAGGGGGCGGGGCTACGGGGGTCTCTAGCCCTTAGGGGCGGGGCTAAACATGCCCTGTCCCGTGGGGGCGGGGCTAAACAGTCCCTGTCCCTAAGGGGCGGGGGCGGGGCTAAAGGACCCCACTCCCCTTAGGGGGCGGGGCTACGGGGGGTCTCTAGCCCTTGGGGCGGGGCTAAGGAGTCCCTGCCCCCATAGGGGCGGGGCTATAGGGGTCCCCGCCCCATGGGGGGTGTGGGGCTATAGAGGGGGGGTCTCTGCCCCATAGTGGGGGGGTTACAGGGGTATCCAGCCAAAGGGGGCGGAGCTAAAGGCTCCCTGCCCCATAGTGGGCGTGGTCAAGCCCCCCCCCACCCCCCCGCCCCCCCCCACCCCCCTCATCCCCCCCCCATCAGCCTCCCTACTGCCCATCCCCCCTTTCCTCTCCCTCCCCTGCCCCTCCCCCACCCAAGCAGCCACCCCTGAAGGGGCCTCAGCCCCCTCCCCCACCCCTCCCCCACCCCCACCCCAACCCCGTCCCCACCCCTCCCCCCATCCCGCCCCGGGACGGAGCCGCCGGCGCCATGGAGGTAACGGCTGCGGGAGCCTCGCGCCCCACAGACACCCCTCACCCCACCCCCATCTCTCCCCCACCCCCAGACCCACAAGTTAGGGGGAGGGGGGCTCGGACCCCCTTCGCCCCTCCCCCACCCCAAACCAGCCCCATAGAATCCTCCCTCCCCTCCCCCCCCCAGCCCCACATCCCCCCCCCAGCCCCTCCCCCCACCCTGCCCCTCCCCCACCTCCATCCTGACCCATAGACACCCCCCCCCGGCCCCTCCCCCTCCATCTCTCCCCTCCCCCACCCAGACCTGCCCCATAGATCCCCCCCTCCCCCACCCCCTACATCCCCCTTCCAGGGCCCCTCCCCCACAGCCACGCCCAAACCTGCCCCACCCCACCCCTCCCCCCACGGCCACACCCAAACCCACCCCTCCCCCACCCAGACCTGCCCCATATATCCCCCCTCCCCCACCCTCCTCCCCGTATCCCCCCCCAGCCCCTCCCCCCACCCTGCCCCTCCCCCTCCCCCGATTTTTGCCCCATAGATCCCCCTCCCCCACCCTCTACATCCCCATCCAGGGCCCCTCCCCCCACGGCCACACCCAAACACGCCCCTCCCCCACCCAGACCTGCACCATAGATCCCCCTCCCCCCTCCCCATATCCCCCCCAGCCCCTTCCCTATCGCCCCTCCCCCTCACCCCTCCCCCTACCCCCCTCCCCCCACGGCCACACCCAGACCCACCCCTCCCCCACCCAGACCTGCCCCATAGATTCCCCCTCCCCCACCCTCTACATCCCCCCTGGACAGCCCCTCCCCCACCCTAAACCCACCCCATAGATCCCCCCTCCCCCCCCCCAGCCCCACATCCCCCCCAGCCCCTCCCCCCACCCTGCCCCTCCCCCACCTCCACCCTGACCCATAGACACCCCCCCACCCCGGGCCCCTCCCCCTCCATCTCTCCCCTCCCCCCCAGACCTGCCCCATAGATCCCCCCTCCCCCTCCCCATCCCCCCCCCCAGCCCCTTACCTATTGCCCCTCCCCCACCCCTCCCCCATACCCCCCCACCCCTCCCCCCACGGCCACACCCAAACCCACCCCTCCCCCTCTCCCCTCCCCCACCCAGCCCTGCCCCATAGATCCCCCTCCCCCACCCTCCACAACCCCCCCGGACAGCCCCTCCCCCACCCTAAACCCACCCCATAGATCCCCCCACACCCCTCCCCCCACACCCCCCTGCCGCTCCCCCATAGAGCCCCCACCCCAATGACCCCTCCCCCACCCTCAAGACGCCCATCCCCCACCCCATAGCCCCTCCCCCATGGCCCCTCTCCCTCCCCCACCCTCCACATCCCTCCCCCGGCCCCTCCCCCCTAATCCCCCACCCCTCCCCCTATGGCCCCTCCCCCCTAATCCCCCGCCCCTCCCCCCTATGGCCCCTCCCCCCATGGCCCCTCCCCCAATCCCCTGCCCCTCCCCCTATGGCCCCTCCCCCTAATCCCCCGCCCCTCCCCCCATGGCCCCTCCCCCTTATCCCCTGCCCCTCCCCCCATGGCCCCTCCCCCAATCCCCTGCCCCTCCCCCCATGGCCCCTCCCCCTTATCCCCTGCCCCTCCCCCACATGGCCCCTCCCCCACATTGCCCCCTCCCCCCAATCCCCTGCCCCTCCCCCACATGGCCCCTCCCCCCACTCCAGTCTCTGGGTCTGACGCTTCTGGTGACACTGGTGGTGATAGGGGAGGGGCAGCCGATTGTGCCCCAGGGTGAGTGGGGGAGGGGCCTGGGGTGGGGGAGGGGCAATGAGTGGGAGGAGTTAGGAGCGGGGGTGGGGCCAGGGGGTGGGGGGAGGGGCTTGGGGGGAGGGCCTTAGGGTGGGGGAGGGGCTACCCGTGGGGGAGGGGCTGGGCGGTGGGGGAGGGGCTGGGGGAGGGGGAGGGCCAGGGGGAGGAGCTGGAGGATGTGGGGGAGGGGCCAAGGAGGGGAGGGGGAAGGGTGGGGGAGGGGCTATGAGAAGAGGGGGCTTGGGGGGTGGGGGTGAGGGGCTGGGCGGTGGGGGAGGGGCTGGGGGGAGGAGCTGGAGGATGTGGGGGAGGGGCCAAGGAGGGGGAGGGGGAAGGGTGGGGGAGGGGCTACGAGAATGGGTGTGGCTCCAGGGGGTGGGGGGAGGGGCTGGGTGGTGGGGGAGGGGCTACCTTGTGGGGGAGGGGCTGGGGGAGGAGCTGGAGGATGTGGGGGAGGGGCCAAGGAGGGGGAGGGGGAAGGGTGGGGGAGGGGCTATGAGAAGAGGGGGGCTCCAGGGGGTGGGGGGAGGGGCCAGAAGGTGGGGGGAGGGGCTGGGCGGTGGGGGGAGGGGCTGGGGGGAGGAGCTGGAGGATGTGGGGGAGGGGCCAAGGAGGGGAGGGGGAAGGGTGGGGGAGGGGCTATGAGAAGAGGGGGCTTGGGGGGTGGGGTGAGGGGCTGGGCGGTGGGGGAGGGGCTGGGGGGAGGAGCTGGAGGATGTGGGGGAGGGGCTATGAGAAGGGGGGCTGGAGGGGGTGGGGGGAGGGGCTGGGGGGTGGGGGAGGGGCTGGGCGGTGGGGGGAGGGGCTGGGCAGTGGGGGAGGGGCTGGGCAGTGGGGGAGGGGCTGGGTGTTGTGGGGGGAGGGGTTTGGGGATGATGAGGCTGGGAGAGGGGGGAGGGGGAGCTGTGCGGGGCGTGGGGGGAGGGGTAACATCCCCTCCCCCTTCCCCCTTCCCCCAGCCCCTCCCCCCTGCATGGCCGCCCCTCCCCCCGGGACTGCCAGGACATCCACGCGGGGGGGGCCGGGCGGACGGCGTCTACCTCATCTACCCGGGGGGGAGGGGCGCCCCTGCCCGTCTACTGCGACATGAGCACCCTGGGCGGGGTCTGGACGGTGAGGACACGCCCACCGACCCGCCCCCCCACCCCTCAGCCCCTCCCCCACCCCTGGAGCCACACCCCTTCTCATAGCCCCTCCCCCACCCTTCCCCCTCCCCTCCTTGGCCCCTCCCCCACATCCTCCAGCTCTTCCCCACAAGCCCCTCCCCCACCCTATGGCCCCTCCCCCACACCCAACAGCCCCTCCCCCCACCCTGATGCCCCTCCCCCACCCCCTCCAGCCCCTCCCCCACCCCCTCTCCTCATAGCCCCTCCCCCACCCTTCCCCCTCCCCCTCTTTGGCCCCTCCCCCACCCCCTCCAGCCCCTCCCCCAGCCCTCAGCCCCTCCCCCCACCCCCTCAAGCCCCCCTTCTCATAGCCCATCCCCCACCCTTCCCCCTCCTCCTCTGTGGCCCCTCCCCCCGCCCAGCCCCTCCCCCCACCCTCTGGCCCCTCCCCCCACCCCCTCAAGCCCCCCTTCTCATAGCCCCTCCCCCACCCTTCCCCCTCCCCCTCCTTGGCCCCTCCCCCACATCCTCCATCCCTTCCCCCCTTCAGGCCCCTCCCTCACCCTTGGCCACGCCCACAGCCCCGCCCCTCCCCCCACTTCTCCTCCCCCACCCTCAGCCCCTCCCCCAGGACCCCTCCCCCCCAAACGCCCCTCCCCCACCCTATAGCACCACCCAACAGCCCCTCCCCCACCGCCCTTCCACTTCCCCTCCCCCACCCTACATCCCCCCCCCCATCCCAGGGCCCCTCCCCCTCCCCCTCTCACCATCCCCGCCTCTCGCCCCTCCCCCACCCCCCGGTCGCCCCTCCCCCACCCCCCACTCGCCCCTCCCCCCACCCCACCTCTCGCCCCTCCCCCACCCCCACTTGCCCCTCCCCCACCCCCCGGTCGCCCCTCCCCCACCCCCACTCGCCCCTCCCCCCATCCCACCTCTCGCCCCTCCCCCACCCCCAGTCGCCCCTCCCCCACCCCACCACTCGCCCCTCCCCCACCCCTCGGTCGCCCCTCCCCCACCTCTCGCCCCTCCCCCACCCCCCGGTCACCCTCCCCCACCCCCACTCGCCCCTCCCCCACCCCTCGGTCCCCCCTCCCCCACCCCCCGGTCGCCCCTCCCCCACCCCCCGCTCGCCGCTCCCCCACCCTCCTGTCGCCCCTCCCCCACCCCCGCTCGCCCCTCCCCCACCCCCCAGTCACCCCTCCCCCACCCCACCTCTCGCCCCTCCCCCCACCCCCGCTCGCCCCTCCCCCACCCCCACTCGCCCCTCCCCCACCCCTGCTCGCCCCTCCCCCACCCCCACTCGCCCCTCCCCCACCCCCGGTCGCCCCTCCCCCACCCCACCTCTCGCCCCTCCCCCACCCCCGCTCGCCCCTCCCCCACCCCACCTCTCGCCCCTCCCCCACCCCCCGGTCACCCCCTCCCCCACCCCCCACTCGCCCCTCCCCCACCCCCACCCCCCACTCGCCCCTCCCCCCACCCCCACTCGCCCCTCCCCCACCCCACCTCTCGCCCCTCCCCCCACCCCCACTCGCCCCTCCCCCACCCCCACTCGCCCCTCCCCCCACAGGTTTTCCAGCGACGCTTCAACGGCTCCGTCAGCTTCTTCCGGGGTTGGAGCGACTACAAGGGGGGTTCGGCCGGGCCGACGGCGAGTACTGGCTGGGTGAGACCAGTATAGACCAGTATAGACCAGTATAAACCAGTACAGACCAGTACAGACCAGTACGACCCTGTACAGACCGGTATAGATCAGTATAGGCTGGTATTGGAGGGGGGTTGTGTGTGGGGGTGCAACTGGTGCAGACCAGTATGGGCAGGTGTGGCATCATATGGGCTAGTATAGACCAGTACAGACCAGTATAGACCAGTACAGACCAGTACAAACCAGTACGACCCTGTACGGACCGGTATAGATCAGTATAGGCTGGTATTGGACGGGGTGTGTGTTGGGGGGGTGCTACTGGTACAGACCAGTATGGGCAGGTGTGGGATCGTATGGGCTGGTACAGACCAGTATAAACCAGTATAGACCAGTACAGACCAGTACAACCCTGTACAGACCGGTATAGATCAGTATAGGCTGGTATTGGAGGGTGTGTGTGTTGGGGGGGTGCTACTGGTACAGACCAGTATGGGCAGGTGTGGGATCGTATGGGCTAGTATAGACCAGTACAGACCAGTATAGACCAGTACAGACGAGTATAGGCCAGTACAGACCAGTATAACCCTGTACAGACCAGTATAGATCAGTATAGACTGGCATTAGAGGGGGTGTGTGTTGGGGGGGTGCTACTGGTACAGACCAGTATGGGCAGGTGTGGGATCGTATGGGCTGGTACAGACCAGTATAAACCAGTATAGACCAGTACAGACCAGTACAACCCTGTACAGACCGGTATAGATCAGTATAGGCTGGTATTGGAGGGTGTGTGTGTTGGGGGGGTGCTACTGGTACAGACCAGTATGGGCAGGTGTGGCATCATATGGGCTAGTACAGACCAGTACAGACCAGTATGGACCAGTACAGACCAGTACAAACCAGTACGACCCTGTACAGACCGGTATAGATCAGTATAGGCTGGTATTGGACGGGGTGTGTGTTGGGGGGGTGCTACTGGTACAGACCAGTATGGGCAGGTGTGGGATCGTATGGGCTAGTATAGACCAGTACAGACCAGTATAGACCAGTACAGACCAGTACAACCCTGTACAGACCAGTATAGGCTGGTATTGGAGGGTGTGTGTGTTGGGGGGGTGCTACTGGTACAGACCAGTATGGGGAGGTGTGGGATCGTATGGGCTAGTACAGACCAGTATAAACCAGTATAGACCAGTATAGACCAGTACAGACCAGTATAAACCAGTATAGACCTGTATTGAAGAAGACAGAGTGCTGCAGACCAGCACAGACCAGTATGGAGCAGTTCGGGGGCGGGTATTGAGTGGTACAGCGCAGTATAAACCAGTATAGACCAGTATGAACCCGTGCAAACCAGTACAGACCAGTATAGACCAGTGTAAGCCAATACAGGTTAGTGTGGGGGAAGGGGGGGGGGTGGGGCTACAGACCAGTATGAACCGGTAGGGATCAGTTTGGGGAGGCGTGGTATAGTATGGACCAGTACAGACCAGTATAGACCAGTACAGACCCCTGACCCCCCTTGCCCCCTCATCCCCCCCAGGGCTGCAGGCGCTGCCCCCTTGCCCCCCTGACCCCCTGTGTCCCCCCCCGACCCCTGTCCCCTCCCCGTGTCCCCCCCAGGGCTGCAGGCGCTGCACCTGACCCCCCTGTCCCCCCCTGACCCCCCATTGCCCCCCTTGACTCCCTCCCCCTGACCCCCCTTGCCCCCCTGACCCCCTGTCCCCCCCCGTCCCCCCTCTAACCCCCTGCCCCTCCCCCCTTGCCCCCCCTGACACCCTGTGTCCCCCCCTGACCCCCTGCCCCCCCGCCCCCCAGGGCTGCAGGCGCTGCCCCTGACCCCCCCTTGCCCCCCCCGACCCCCTGTGTCCCCCCCTGACCCCCCCATTGCCCCCCTGACCCCCCCATTGCCCCCCCAGGGCTGCAGGCCCTGCACCTGCTGACGCTGCAGGCCCGGTACGAGCTGCGGGTGGCCCCTGACCCCCCATTGCCCCCCCATTGCCCCCCCTGACCCCCCATTGCCCCCCCTGACCCCCCCTGACCCCCCCATTGCCCCCCCATTGCCCCCCCTGACCCCCCCATGCCCCCCCAGGGCTGCAGGCCCTGCACCTGCTGACGCTGCAGGCCCGGTACGAGCTGCGGGTGGCCCCTGACCCCCCATTGCCCCCCCATTGCCCCCCCTGACCCCCCATTGCCCCCCCTGACCCCCCCTGACCCCCCCATTGCCCCCCCATTGCCCCCCCTGACCCCCCCATGCCCCCCCAGGGCTGCAGGCCCTGCACCTGCTGACGCTGCAGGCCCGGTACGAGCTGCGGGTGGCCCCTGACCCCCCCTGACCCCCCCATTGCCCCCCCTGACCCCCCCTGACCCCCCTGACCCCCCCATTGCCCCCCCTGACCCCCCCATTGCCCCCCCTGACCCCCCTGACCCCCCATTGCCCCCCCTGACCCCCTGTCCCCCCCTGACCCCCCATTGCCCCCCCTGAACCCCCTGACCCCCCCATTGCCCCCCCTGACCCCCCCTGACCCCCCTGACCCCCCCATTGCCCCCCTGACCCCCCTGACCCCCCATTGCCCCCCCTGACCCCCCTGACCCCCCCATTGCCCCCCTGACCCCCCTGACCCCCCTGTGCCCCCCCAGGGCTGCAGGCCCTGCACCTGCTGACGCTGCAGGCCCGGTACGAGCTGCGTGGTGGCCCCCTGACCCCCCCTGACCCCCCCATTGCCCCCCCCTGACCCCCCCCTGACCCCCCATTGCCCCCCCCTGACCCCCCATTGCCCCCCCTGACCCCCCCTGACCCCCCCATTGCCCCCCCTGACCCCCCCTGACCCCCCCGTGCCCCCCCAGGGCTGCAGGCCCTGCACCTGCTGACGCTGCAGGCCCGGTACGAGCTGCGGGTGGCCCCTGACCCCCCTGACCCCCCTGACCCCCCCATTGCCCCCCCTGACCCCCCTGACCCCCCCTGACCCCCCTGACCCCCCCATTGCCCCCCTGCCCCCCCTGACCCCCCCATGCCCCCCCAGGGCTGCAGGCCCTGCACCTGCTGACGCTGCAGGCCCGGTACGAGCTGCGGGTGGCCCCTGACCCCCCCTGACCCCCCCATTGCCCCCCCTGACCCCCCCTGACCCCCCCATTGCCCCCCCTGACCCCCCTGACCCCCCCATTGCCCCCCCTGACCCCCCCGTGCCCCCCCAGGGCTGCAGGCCCTGCACCTGCTGACGCTGCAGGCCCGGTACGAGCTGCGGGTGGCCCCCTGACCCCCCCTGACCCCCCCATTGCCCCCCCTGACCCCCCCATTGCCCCCCCCATTGCCCCCCCTGACCCCCCCGTGCCCCCCCAGGGCTGCAGGCCCTGCACCTGCTGACGCTGCAGGCCCGGTACGAGCTGCGGGTGGAGCTGGAGGATTTCGAGAACAATTCCGGCCGCCGCCACCTACGGCAGCTTCGCGCTGGCGCCCAACGCGGTGAGCGCCGAGGAGGACGGGTACAGCCTGAGCGTGGGGGCCTTCCGGGACGGCGGAGCCGGTGAGGGGGGGAGAGGGGGGAAAGGGGGGGCCTGAGGGGAAAGGGGGAGGGGCCTGAGGGACAGGGGGAGGGGCCTGAGGGACAGGGGGAGGGGCCTGAGGGACAAGGGGAGGGGGAAGGGGAAAGGGGGGGAAAGGGGGAAAGGGGGAGGGGGAGGGGGTTGGGGGAGGGGGACAGAGGAGGACGGGTACAGCCTGAGCGTGGGGGCCTTCCGGGGACGGCGGAGCCGGTGAGGGGGGGAGAGGGGGGAAAGGGGAGGGGCCTGAGGGACAGGGGGAGGGGCCTGAGGGACAGCCGGGGGGAGGGGAAAGGGGGGGGCCTGAGGGACAGGGGGCGGGGCCTGAGGGACAGGGGGAGGGGGAGGGGAAAGGGGGGGGCCTGAGGGACAGGGGGCGGGGCCTGAGGGACAGGGGGAGGGGAGGGGAAAGGGGAGGGGCCTGAGGGACAGGGGGAGGGGCCTGAGGGACAGGGGGAGGGGCCTGAGGGACAAGGGGCGGGGCCTGAGGGACAGGGGGAGGGGCCTGAGGGACAAGGGGAGGGGGAAGGGGAAAGGGGGGGAAAGGGGGAGGGGGAGGGGGAGGGGTTGGGGGAGGGGGACAGAGGAGGACGGGTACAGCCTGAGCGTGGGGGCCTTCCGGGACGGCGGAGCCGGTGAGGGGTGGGGAGAGGGGGGAAAGGGGGGGCCTGAGGGACAGGGGGAGGGGCCTGAGGGACAGGGGGAGGGGCCTGAGGGACAGCCGGGGGGGAGGGGAAAGGGGGGGGCCTGAGGGACAGGGGGAGGGGCCTGAGGGACAGGGGGAGGGGCCTGAGGGACGGGGGGGAGGGGAAAGGGCAGGGGCCTGAGGGACAGGGGGCGGGGCCTGAGGGACAGGGGGAGGGGGAGGGGAAAGGGGGGGGCCTGAGGGACAGGGGGAGGGGCCTGAGGGACAGGGAGGGGAGGGGAAAGGGGAGGGCCTGAGGGACAGGGGGAGGGGCCTGAGGGACAGGGGGAGGGGCCTGAGGACAAGGGGCGGGGCCTGAGGGACAGGGGGAGGGGGAAGGGGAAGGGGGGGGAAAGGGGGAAAGGGGGAGGGGGAGGGGTTGGGGGAGGGGGACAGAGGAGGACGGGTACAGCCTGAGCGTGGGGGCCTTCCGGGACGGCGGAGCCGGTGAGGGGTGGGGAGAGGGGGGAAAGGGGGGGGCCTGAGGGACAGGGGGAGGGGCCTGAGGGACAGGGGGAGGGGCCTGAGGGACAGCCGGGGGGAGGGGAAAGGGGGGGCCTGAGGGACAGGGGGAGGGGCCTGAGGGACAGGGGGAGGGGCCTGAGGGACGGGGGGGAGGGGAAAGGGCAGGGGCCTGAGGGACAGGGGGCGGGGCCTGAGGGACAGGGGGAGGGGGAGGGGAAAGGGGGGGGCCTGAGGGACAGGGGGAGGGGCCTGAGGGACAGGGGAGGGGAGGGGAAAGGGGAGGGGCCTGAGGGACAGGGGGAGGGGCCTGAGGGACAAGGGGCGGGGCCTGAGGGACAGGGGGAGGGGGAAGGGGAAAGGGGGGGAAAGGGGGGAAAGGGGGAGGGGGAGGGGTTGGGGGAGGGGGACAGAGGAGGACGGGTACAGCCTGAGCGTGGGGGCCTTCCGGGACGGCGGAGCCGGTGAGGGGGGGGAGAGGGGGGGAAAGGGGGGGGCCAGAGGGGAAAGGGGGGGGGCCTGAGGGACAGGGGGAGGGGAGGGGAAAGGGGAGGGGCCTGAGGGACAGGGGGAGGGGCCTGAGGGACAGCCGGGGGGAGGGGAAAGGGGGGGCCTGAGGGACAGGGGGAGGGGGAAGGGGAAAGGGGGGGCCTGAGGGACAGGGGGCGGGGCCTGAGGGACAGGGGGAGGGGCCTGAGGGACAGGGGGAGGGGCGAGGGGAAAGGGGAGGGGCCTGAGGGACAAGGGGGAGGGGGAGGGGCTCTCCAAACCCCCTCCAACCCCCTCCTACCCCCTCCAAACCCCCCCAACTCCCTCCCAACCCCCTCCAACCCTCTCCAACTCCCCTCCGACCCCCTTCCATCCCCTCCCATCCCCTCCAAACCCCCTCCAACCCCCTCCCAACCTCTCCCAACTCCTCCCAATCCCCTCCGACCCCCTTCCATCCCCTCCCACCCCCTCCAACCCCCTCCCAACCCCTTCCCATCCCTCTCCAACCTCCTCCCACCCCTCTCCAACCCTCTCCAACCTCCTCCAACTCCACCCTACCTCCCTCCAACCCTCTCCAACCCTCTCCAACCCCCTTCCATCCCCCCCAAACCCCCTCCCACCCCCTCCCAACCTCCTCCCACCCCCTCCAACTCCCCTCCGACCCCCTTCCATCCCCTCCCACCCCCTCCAACCCCCCCAACCCCCTTCCATCCCCTTCCAACCCCCTTCCATCCCCTCCAAACACCCTCCAACCCCCTCCCACCCCCTCCCAACTCCTCCCAATCCCCTCCAAACCCCCTCCCAACCTCCTCCCCCACCCCCTTCCAACTCCCCTCCGACCCCCTTCCATCCCCTCCCACCCCCCTCCTAACCTCTCCAACCCCCTTCCATCCCCCCCAAACCCTCTCCAACCCCCTCCCAACCTCCCCTCCCACCCCCCTCCAACCCTCTCCAACCCCCTTCCATCCCCTTCCCATCCCTCTCCAACCTCCTCCCACCCCCTCTCCATCCCCCCCCCAACCCCCTTCCATCCCCCCCAAACCCCCTCCAACCCCCTCCCAACCCCTCCCACCCCCTCCCAACCTCCTCCCACCCCCCTCCAACCCTCTCCAACCCCCTTCCATCCCCTTCCCATCCCTCTCCAACCTCCTCCCACCCCTCTCCATCCCCCCCAACCCCCTTCCATCCCCCCCAAACCCCCTCCAACCCCCTCCCAACCCCTCCCACCCCCTCCCAACCTCCTCCCACCCCCCTCCAACCCTCTCCAACCCCCTTCCATCCCCTTCCCATCCCTCTCCAACCTCCTCCCACCCCTCTCCATCCCCCCCAAACCCCCTCCAACCCCCTCCCAACCCCTCCCACCCCCTCCCAACCTCCTCCCACCCCCCTCCAACCCTCTCCAACCCCCTTCCATCCCCTTCCCATCCCTCTCCAACCTCCTCCCACCCCTCTCCATCCCCCCCAACCCCCTTCCATCCCCCCCAAACCCCCTCCAACCCCCTCCCAACCCCTCCCACCCCCTCCCAACCTCCTCCCACCCCCCTCCAACCCTCTCCAACCCCCTCCCACCCCCTCCCAACCCCTCCCACCCCCCTCCAACCCTCTCCAACCCCCTTCCATCCCCTTCCCATCCCTCTCCAACCTCCTCCCACCCCTCTCCATCCCCCCCAACCCCCTTCCATCCCCCCCAAACCCCCTCCAACCCCCTCCCAACCCCTCCCACCCCCTCCCAACCTCCTCCCACCCCCCTCCAACCCTCTCCAACCCCCTTCCATCCCCTTCCCATCCCTCTCCAACCTCCTCCCACCCCTCTCCATCCCCCCCAACCCCCTTCCATCCCCCCCAAACCCCCTCCAACCCCCTCCCAACCCCTCCCACCCCCTCCCAACCTCCTCCCACCCCCCTCCAACCCTCTCCAACCCCCTTCCATCCCCTTCCCATCCCTCTCCAACCTCCTCCCACCCCCTCTCCATCCCCCCCAACCCCCTTCCATCCCCCCCAAACCCCCTCCAACCCCCTCCCAACCCCTCCCACCCCCTCCCAACCTCCTCCCACCCCCCTCCAACCCTCTCCAACCCCCTTCCATCCCCCCCAAACCCCCTCCAACCCCCTCCCAACCCCTCCCACCCCCTCCCAACCTCCTCCCACCCCCTTCCAACTCCCCTCCGACCCCCTTCCATCCCCTCCCACCCCCCTCCTAACCCTCTCCAACCCCCTTCCATCCCCCCCAAACCCCTCTCTGACCCCCTCCCAACCCCTCCCACCCCCTCCCAACCTCCTCCCACCCCCCCTCCAACCCCCTCTCCAACCCCCTCCCCACCCCCTCCCAACCTCCTCCCACCCCCCTCCAACCCTCTCCAACCCCCTTCCATCCCCTTCCCATCCCTCTCCAACCTCCTCCCACCCCTCTCCATCCCCCCCAACCCCCTTCCATCCCCCCCAAACCCCCTCCAACCCCCTCCCAACCCCTCCCACCCCCTCCCAACCTCCTCCCACCCCCCTCCAACCCTCTCCAACCCCCTTCCATCCCCTTCCCATCCCTCTCCAACCTCCTCCCACCCCTCTCCATCCCCCCCAACCCCCTTCCATCCCCCCCAAACCCCCTCCAACCCCCTCCCAACCCCTCCCCACCCCCTCCCAACCTCCTCCCACCCCCCTCCAACCCTCTCCAACCCCCTTCCATCCCCTTCCCATCCCTCTCCAACCTCCTCCCACCCCTCTCCATCCCCCCCAACCCCCTTCCATCCCCCCCAAACCCCCTCCAACCCCCTCCCAACCCCTCCCACCCCCTCCCAACCTCCTCCCACCCCCCTCCAACCCTCTCCAACCCCCTTCCATCCCCTTCCCATCCCTCTCCAACCTCCTCCCACCCCTCTCCATCCCCCCCAACCCCCTTCCATCCCCCCCAAACCCCCCTCCAACCCCCTCCCAACCCCTCCCACCCCCTCCCAACCTCCTCCCACCCCCCTCCAACTCCCCTCCGACCCCCTTCCATCCCCTCCCACCCCCTCCTAACCTCTCCGACCCCCTCCCCTCCCCTCCCCTCCCCACTCCCCCTCCCCAGGCGACTCCCTGAGCTACCACAACGGGCAGAAGTTCTCCACGTTCGACCGTGACCAGGACCTGCTGGCCCAGAACTGCGCCGCGCTCAGCTCGGGCGCCTGGTGGTTCCGCAGCTGCCACCTCTCCAACCTCAACGGCTTCTACCTGGGGGGCCCCCACCTCTCCTACGCCAACGGCATCAACTGGGCCCAGTGGAAGGGCTTCTACTACTCGCTGAGGAAGAGCCAGATGAAGATCAGGAGGCTCTGAGGAGATAACGCACCCCCACACACCCATGCAGGCAGCAGCACCCCAACTCACCAGCCCCTGAACAACCCCCCCTAGACCAACCCCCCCACCAGACCAACCCCCCACCCCAACTCACCAGCCCCTGAACGACCCCCCCTAGACCAACCCCCCAGCCCCTAGACCAACCCCCCCACCCCCCTAGACCAACCCACCACCCCTCCCAGACCAACCAACCCACCCCCCTAGACCAACCCCCCACCCCCTCCCCTAGACCAACCCCCACCACCCCCACCCCAACTCACCATCCCCCCCAGACCAACCCACCACCCCCCCAGACCAACCCCCACCCCCCCCAGACCAACCCACCACCCCCCCCTAGACCAACCCCCCTAGACCAACCCCCCACCCCAACTCACCAGCCCTTGAACAACCCCCCCAACCCACCACCCCCCCTAGACCAACCCCCCATCCCATGAACAACCCCCCAACACAGCCCCATGTCCCCCCAGACCAACCCACCACCCCCCAGACCAACCCCCCTAGACCAACCCCCACCACCCCCACCCCAACTCACCATCCCCCCCAGACCAACCCACCACCCCCCCCAGACCAACCCCCCACCCCCCCTAGACCAACCCCCCCTAGACCAACCCCCCACCCCCCCGACCAACCCCCCCACCCCCCCTAGACCAACCCCCCACCCCACCACCCCCACCCCAACTCACCATCCCCCCTAGACCAACCCCCACACCCCCCTAGACGAACCCCCCCCCAGACCAACCCCCCACCCCCCCTAGACCAACCCCCCACCCCAGACCAACCCCCAGACCAACCCCCCTCCCAGACCAACCCCCCACCACCCCAGACCCCCCCAGACCCCCCCTCCCAGACCAACCCCCCACCACCCCCCAGACCCCTCCCAGACCAACCCCCCACCACCCCCCACCCCCCCAGACCCCCCCCCCCCAGACCAACCCCCCCCCCTCCCAGACCAACCCCCACCCCCACCACCCCCCTAGACCAACTCACCGCCCCCCCAGACCAACACCCCCACCCCCCCCCCCCAACCCCCCCCAACCCACCCCCCCACATCCCACCAGCCCAACCCCCACCCCACCCCCCCAGAACAACCCCCCACCCCCTCCCAGCCCAACCCCCACCACCACCCCCACATCCCCCCATCCCCCACCCTATACCCCAGTATAAACCAGTATAACCCAGTATAAACCCTTCCCACAACCCCCCACCCCTCCCCCACCCCAGAGGCCCCTCCCCCCCACCCCACCCAATAAAGCGCTTGGAGATCTGACAGGAGGCTGCTGACTGGGGGAGGGGGACTGGGACTGGGACTGGGACTGGGGACTGGGGACTGGGACTGGGACTGGGACTACTGGGACTACTGGGACTGGGACTGGGACTGGGGACTGGGACTACTGGGACTACTGGGACTGGGACTGGGACTGGGACTGGGGACTGGGACTGGGACTACTGGGACTACTGGGACTGGGACTGGGGACTGGGGACTGGGACTGGGACTGGGGACTGGGACTGGGGACTGGGACTGGGACTGGGACTGGGACTGGGGACTGGGGACTGGGACTGGGGACTGGGACTGGGACTGGGACTGGGACTGGGGACTGGGACTAGGACGACTGGGACTACTGGGACTACTGGGACTGGGACTGGGACTGGGGACTGGGACTGGGACTGGGACTACTGGGACTACTGGGACTGGGACTGGGGACTGGGACTACTGGGACTACTGGGACTGGGACTGGGACTGGGACTGGGGACTGGGACTGGGGACTGGGGACTGGGACTGGGGACTGGGACTGGGACTGGGGACTGGGGACTGGGGACTGGGACTGGGGACTGGGACTGGGAGTGGGGACTGGGACTGGGAGTGGGACTGGGACTGGGGACTGGGACTGGGGACTGGGACTGGGACTGGGACTGGGGACTGGGGACTGGGACTACTGGGACTACTGGGACTGGGACTGGGACTGGGGACTGGGACTACTGGGACTACTGGGACTGGGACTGGGACTGGGACTGGGGACTGGGACTGGGGACTGGGGACTGGGACTGGGGACTGGGACTGGGACTGGGGACTGGGGACTGGGGACTGGGACTGGGGACTGGGACTGGGAGTGGGGACTGGGACTGGGAGTGGGACTGGGACTGGGGACTGGGACTGGGGACTGGGACTGGGACTGGGACTGGGGACTGGGGACTGGGGACTGGGACTGGGGACTGGGACTGGGACTGGGGACTGGGACTGGGGACTGGGGACTGGGGACTGGGACTGGGACTGGGGACTGGGGACTGGGGACTGGGACTGGGGACTGGGACTGGGGACTGGGGACTGGGACTGGGACTGGGGACTGGGACTGGGGACTGGGACTGGGACTGGGGACTGGGACTGGGGACTGGGACTGGGACTGGGACTGGGGACTGGGGACTGGGGACTGGGACTGGGGACTGGGACTGGGACTGGGACTGGGACTGGGGACTGGGACTGGGGACTGGGGACTGGGGACTGGGGACTGGGGACTGGGACTGGGGACTGGGGACTGGGACTGGGGACTGGGACTGGGGACTGGGGACTGGGGACTGGGGACTGGGACTGGGGACTGGGACTGGGACTGGGGACTGGGACTGGGGACTGGGACTGGGACTGGGACTGGGACTGGGGACTGGGACTGGGGACTGGGACTGGGGACTGGGGACTGGGACTGGGACTGGGACTGGGGACTGGGACTGGGACTGGGACTGGGACTGGGGACTGGGGACTGGGACTGGGGACTGGGACTGGGACTGGGGACTGGGGACTGGGACTGGGACTGGGGACTGGGACTGGGGACTGGGACTGGGACTGGGACTGGGGACTGGGACTGGGGACTGGGACTGGGACTGGGGACTGGGGACTGGGACTGGGGACTGGGACTGGGACTGGGACTGGGGACTGGGACTGGGGACTGGGGACTGGGGACTGGGACTGGGACTGGGACTGGGACTGGGGACTGGGACTGGGACTGGGGACTGGGACTGGGGACTGGGACTGGGGACTGGGGACTGGGGACTGGGACTGGGACTGGGACTGGGACTGGGGACTGGGACTGGGGACTGGGGACTGGGGACTGGGACTGGGACTGGGGACTGGGGACTGGGACTGGGGACTGGGACTGGGGACTGGGGACTGGGACTGGGACTGGGGACTGGGGACTGGGACTGGGACTGGGGACTGGGACTGGGGACTGGGGACTGGGGACTGGGGACTGGGGACTGGGACTGGGACTGGGGACTGGGACTGGGACTGGGGACTGGGGACTGGGACTGGGGACTGGGACTGGGACTGGGACTGGGGACTGGGGACTGGGACTGGGGACTGGGACTGGGACTGGGACTGGGACTGGGACTGGGACTGGGGACTGGGACTGGGGACTGGGACTGGGAGTGGGACTGGGACTGGGGACTGGGACTGGGACTGGGGACTGGGACTGGGACTGGGACTGGGGACTGGGACTGGGGACTGGGACTGGGACTGGGGACTGGGACTGGGGACTGGGACTGGGACTGGGGACTGGGGACTGGGGACTGGGGACTGGGACTGGGGACTGGGACTGGGGACTGGGGACTGGGACTGGGGACTGGGACTGGGACTGGGACTGGGGACTGGGGACTGGGACTGGGGACTGGGACTGGGACTGGGGACTGGGGACTGGGACTGGGGACTGGGGACTGGGACTGGGACTGGGACTGGGGACTGGGACTGGGACTGGGGACTGGGGACTGGGGACTGGGGACTGGGGACTGGGACTGGGACTGGGGACTGGGACTGGGACTGGGGACTGGGACTGGGACTGGGACTGGGACTGGGGACTGGGACTGGGGACTGGGACTGGGGACTGGGGACTGGGACTGGGGACTGGGGACTGGGGACTGGGGACTGGGACTGGGGACTGGGGACTGGGACTGGGACTGGGACTGGGACTGGGGACTGGGACTGGGGACTGGGGACTGGGGACTGGGACTGGGACTGGGACTGGGACTGGGGACTGGGGACTGGGACTGGGGACTGGGACTGGGACTGGGGACTGGGACTGGGGACTGGGGACTGGGACTGGGGACTGGGACTGGGACTGGGACTGGGGACTGGGACTGGGACTGGGACTGGGGACTGGGACTGGGACTGGGACTGGGGACTGGGGACTGGGACTGGGGACTGGGACTGGGACTGGGACTGGGACTGGGGACTGGGACTGGGGACTGGGGACTGGGACTGGGGACTGGGGACTGGGGACTGGGACTGGGGACTGGGGACTGGGGACTGGGGACTGGGACTGGGGACTGGGGACTGGGACTGGGACTGGGACTGGGACTGGGGACTGGGACTGGGACTGGGGACTGGGGACTGGGGACTGGGACTGGGGACTGGGACTGGGGACTGGGACTGGGACTGGGACTGGGGACTGGGACTGGGGACTGGGGACTGGGGACTGGGACTGGGGACTGGGGACTGGGACTGGGGACTGGGGACTGGGACTGGGGACTGGGAGTGGGACTGGGACTGGGGACTGGGACTGGGACTGGGACTGGGGACTGGGACTGGGGACTGGGGACTGGGGACTGGGGACTGGGACTGGGGACTGGGGACTGGGACTGGGGACTGGGACTGGGACTGGGGACTGGGGACTGGGGACTGGGACTGGGACTGGGGACTGGGGACTGGGGACAGGGACTGGGACTGGGACTGGGACTGGGACTGGGGACTGGGACTGGGACTGGGGACTGGGACTGGGGACTGGGGACTGGGGACTGGGACTGGGGACTGGGGACTGGGACTGGGGACTGGGACTGGGGACTGGGGACTGGGACTGGGACTGGGACTGGGACTGGGGACTGGGGACTGGGACTGGGGACTGGGGACTGGGGACTGGGACTGGGACTGGGACTGGGACTGGGGACTGGGGACTGGGGACTGGGACTGGGGACTGGGGACTGGGGACTGGGACTGGGGACTGGGACTGGGGACTGGGGACTGGGACTGGGACTGGGGACTGGGACTGGGGACTGGGACTGGGACTGGGGACTGGGACTGGGGACTGGGACTGGGACTGGGACTGGGGACTGGGGACTGGGGACTGGGACTGGGGACTGGGACTGGGACTGGGACTGGGACTGGGGACTGGGACTGGGACTGGGGACTGGGGACTGGGACTGGGACTGGGGACTGGGACTGGGGACTGGGGACTGGGGACTGGGAGTGGGACTGGGACTGGGGACTGGGGACTGGGGACTGGGGACTGGGACTGGGGACTGGGACTGGGACTGGGGACTGGGACTGGGGACTGGGACTGGGAGTGGGACTGGGACTGGGGACTGGGACTGGGGACTGGGGACTGGGGACTGGGAGTGGGACTGGGACTGGGGACTGGGACTGGGACTGGGACTGGGGACTGGGGACTGGGGACTGGGACTGGGACTGGGGACTGGGGACTGGGGACTGGGGACTGGGGACTGGGACTGGGGACTGGGGACTGGGGACTGGGACTGGGGACTGGGGACTGGGGACTGGGGACTGGGACTGGGGACTGGGGACTGGGGACTGGGACTGGGACTGGGGACTGGGACTGGGACTGGGGACTGGGGACTGGGGACTGGGACTGGGACTGGGGACTGGGACTGGGGACTGGGGACTGGGGACTGGGGACTGGGGACTGGGACTGGGGACTGGGACTGGGGACTGGGGACTGGGGACTGGGACTGGGGACTGGGGACTGGGACTGGGGACTGGGACTGGGGACTGGGGACTGGGACTGGGACTGGGACTGGGGACTGGGACTGGGGACTGGGACTGGGACTGGGGACTGGGGACTGGGACTGGGACTGGGGACTGGGGACTGGGACTGGGGACTGGGACTGGGACTGGGGACTGGGACTGGGGACTGGGGACTGGGGACTGGGACTGGGGACTGGGAGTGGGACTGGGACTGGGGACTGGGACTGGGGACTGGGGACTGGGACTGG
Organism: Hypotaenidia okinawae; assembly: GCA_027925045.1. Lineage (NCBI taxonomy): Eukaryota > Metazoa > Chordata > Aves > Gruiformes > Rallidae > Hypotaenidia > Hypotaenidia okinawae. The sequence goes on along the minus strand of BSDF01000071.1, from coordinate 52,232 downwards.
GACTGGGACTGGGGACTGGGGACTGGGACTGGGGACTGGGACTGGGACTGGGGACTGGGGACTGGGGACTGGGACTGGGGACTGGGACTGGGGACTGGGACTGGGGACTGGGACTGGGACTGGGGACTGGGGACTGGGGACTGGGACTGGGACTGGGGACTGGGGACTGGGGACTGGGACTGGGACTGGGGACTGGGACTGGGGACTGGGACTGGGACTGGGGACTGGGGACTGGGACTGGGGACTGGGACTGGGGACTGGGGACTGGGACTGGGGACTGGGGACTGGGGACTGGGAGTGGGACTGGGACTGGGGACTGGGACTGGGGACTGGGACTGGGGACTGGGGACTGGGACTGGGGACTGGGACTGGGGACTGGGACTGGGGACTGGGACTGGGGACTGGGACTGGGACTGGGACTGGGGACTGGGGACTGGGGACTGGGACTGGGGACTGGGACTGGGGACTGGGGACTGGGGACTGGGGACTGGGGACTGGGGACTGGGACTGGGGACTGGGACTGGGACTGGGGACTGGGGACTGGGACTGGGGACTGGGGACTGGGGACTGGGGACTGGGACTGGGACTGGGACTGGGGACTGGGGACTGGGACTGGGACTGGGACTGGGGACTGGGGACTGGGGACTGGGACTGGGACTGGGACTGGGGACTGGGACTGGGGACTGGGGACTGGGGACTGGGGACTGGGACTGGGACTGGGGACTGGGGACTGGGGACTGGGACTGGGACTGGGGACTGGGACTGGGACTGGGACTGGGGACTGGGGACTGGGACTGGGACTGGGACTGGGACTGGGGACTGGGGACTGGGGACTGGGACTGGGACTGGGGACTGGGACTGGGACTGGGGACTGGGGACTGGGACTGGGGACTGGGACTGGGACTGGGGACTGGGGACTGGGACTGGGGACTGGGACTGGGACTGGGGACTGGGACTGGGGACTGGGACTGGGACTGGGACTGGGGACTGGGGACTGGGACTGGGGACTGGGACTGGGGACTGGGACTGGGGACTGGGACTGGGACTGGGGACTGGGACTGGGACTGGGACTGGGGACTGGGGACTGGGACTGGGGACTGGGACTGGGACTGGGACTGGGGACTGGGGACTGGGACTGGGGACTGGGACTGGGACTGGGGACTGGGACTGGGACTGGGACTGGGGACTGGGGACTGGGACTGGGGACTGGGACTGGGACTGGGACTGGGGCGATTGGGGACTGGGACTGGGGACTGGGACTGGGAGTGGGACTGGGACTGGGGACTGGGACTGGGACTGGGGACTGGGACTGGGACTGGGACTGGGGACTGGGGACTGGGACTGGGACTGGGGACTGGGACTGGGGACTGGGACTGGGGACTGGGACTGGGGACTGGGACTGGGACTGGGACTGGGGACTGGGACTGGGACTGGGGACTGGGACTGGGGACTGGGGACTGGGACTGGGACTGGGACTGGGACTGGGACTGGGGACTGGGACTGGGACTGGGACTGGGGACTGGGACTGGGACTGGGACTGGGACTGGGACTGGGGACTGGGACTGGGACTGGGACTGGGGACTGGGACTGGGGACTGGGACTGGGACTGGGACTGGGGACTGGGACTGGGACTGGGACTGGGGACTGGGACTGGGGGGCGGGAGGGGAGGGGTTCCCTGGTGACCATAGAGCGTGCGGATGGGGATAGAGCGGCCCTGGGGGGGGATCATAGAGACAGGGCGCTCGGCGACCGGAAGTGACGCGTCTCTCAGGCTCCGCCCCCTTTTTTATCCGCCCGGAACCGGGCGCGTGGCAGGATGGAGACCCCGGAAGGTGCCGGCTGCACCGACCCCCCCGGGACCCCCGGGACCCCCGGGACCTTCTGACCCCCCCAGGCCCCTCCAGGACCCCCCAAACCCCTTCAGACCCCCCTAACCCCCCCAAACCTCTCCTCACCCCCCCATTTCCCCCCCCCCAGCCCCCTGACCCCCCCCCAACCCCCCTGTCCCCCCTCGGGACCCCCTGACACCCCCAAACCATCCGGACCCCTCCAGACCCCCTCCCAAAATGACCCCCACCCCCCCGACCCCACAACCCCCGGACCCCCCCCCAGGCCCCTCCAGGACCCCCCAAACCCCGTCAGACCCCCCTAACCCCCCCCAAACCTCTCCTCAGCCCCCCATTTCCCCCCCCCGGCTCCCCTGACCCCCCGGGACCCCCTGATCCCCATGACCCCGGACCCCCCCCCAGGCCCCTCCAGGACCCCCCAAACCCCTTCAGACCCCCCTAGCCCCCCCAAACCTCCTCTCATCCCCCCATTCCCCCCCCCCCGACCTCCTGGACCCCCCGGGACCCCCTGATCCCCGCCGGGACCCCCCTGGGACGCCCTGACCCCCCCCCCCAAACCATCCAGACCCCTCAGACCCCTCCCAAAATGACCTCGGACCCCCCCCCGGCCCCTCCATGACCCCCCAAACCCCTTCAGACCCCCCAGCCCCCCGTGACCCCCCCAAACCCCTTCAGACCCCCCTAACCCCCCCAAACCTCTCCTCACCCCCCATTTCCCCCCCCAGCCCCCCTGACCCCCCCCAACCCCCCTGTCCCCCTCGGGACCCCCTGACACCCCCAAACCATCCGGACCCCTCAGATCCCTCCCAAAATGACCCCACCCCCCCCAACCCCCGGGACCCCCCCAGCCCCCCGGGACCCCCCCAAACCCCTTCAGACCCCCCTAACCCCCCCAAACCTCTCCTCACCCCCCCCAGCCCCCCTGACCCCCTGTCCCTCCCCCCCCCTCAGGCCCCGCCCCCCTGTGCCGCGAGCTCTGGGGTCACCGCGAGGTCGCGCGCTACCGGGGGGGTCCCGGGGGGCTCCAGCGCCTCGCGCCGCCGGGGGGAGGGGCCCGGCTGGGGCTGCGCCGGGCGGCGGCGGTGAGGGGGGGGGGCGCTGAGGGGGTCAGGGGGGGTCAGGGGGGCTGGGGGGTTTGGGTGGGATCAGGGGGTCCCGGGGGGGTCAGGGGGGCTGGGGGGGATCCGGGGGGGTCAGGGGGCTCCGGAGGGGGGAGGGAGGGGTCCGGGGGGGTCAGGGGGTCCCGGGGGGATCAGGGGGGCTGGGGGGAGGGGGGTAGGGGGAGGTCAGAGGGTCCCGGGGGGTCAGGGTGGCTGGGGGGGTTTGGGGGGGGTTGGGGGGGGTCAGGGGGCTCCGGGGGGGGGTCAGGGGGGCTGGAGGGGGGAGGGAGGGGGTCCGGGGGGGTCAGGGGGTCCCGGGGGGGGTCAGGGGGGCTGGGGGGGCTGGGTCCGGGGGGATCAGGGGTCCCGGGGTGGGTCCCGGGGGGGGTCGGGGTCAGGGGGTCCCGGGGGGGTCAGAGGGTCCCGGGTGGGGGTCGGGGGGGTCCCGGGGGGGGGTCGGGGGGCTGGGAGGGGTGGGTCCCGGGGGGGGGGTCAGGTGGTCCGGGGGGGGGTCAGGGGGGGGGGTCAGGGGGTCCCGGGGGGGGGTCAGGGGGGTTATCAGGGGGCTCCGGGGGGGTCCCAGGGGGGATCAGGGGGTCCCGGGGGGAGGTCAGGGGGTCCCGGGGGGGGTCAGGGGGGCTGGGGGAGGGGGATCCCGGGGGGGTCAGTGGGTCCCGAGGGGGTCCCGAGGGGGATCAGGGGGTCCTGGGGGGGTCAGGTGTCAGGGGGTCTGGGGGGGGGAAATGGGGGGTGAGGAGAGGTTTGGGGGGGTTAGGGGGGTGGGGTGGGGGGGGGGGGGGGGGTTGTGGGGTGGGGGGGGGGTCCGGGGTCATTTTGGGAGGAGTCTGAAGGGGTCCGGATGGTTTGGGGGGGGTCAGGGGGTCCCGGGGGGTCCCGGGGGGATCAGGGGGTCCCGGGGGGGGGTCAGGGGGCTGGGGGCTCGGGGGGGGTCAGAGGGTCCCGGGGGGGGGTCAGGGGGTCTGGGTGGGGGGGAAATGGGGGGGTGAAGAGAGGTTTGGGGGGGGGGTTAGGGGGGGTCTGAAGGGGTTTGGGGGGGTCCCGGGGGGTGTCCCGGGGGGTAGTTTGGAGGGATCGGGGGGGGGGTCTGGGGAGTTTGGGGGGTCTGGGGGGGTTGAGGGGTCTGGGGGGGGGTTTAGGGGGTCGGAAGGTGGTTGGGGGGGGTCCCGGGGGGTCAGAGGGTCCGGGGGGGTCAGGGGGGCTGGGGGGCTGGGGGGGGGAATGGGGGGGTGAGGAGAGGTTTGGGGGGGTTAGGGGGGGTCTGATGGGGTTTGGGGGGATCCGGGGGTTGTGGGGGGGTGGGGTCATTTTGGGAGGGGTCTGAGGGGTCCGGATGGTTTGGGGGGGGTCGGGGGAGGGGGGCTGGGGAGTTTGAGGGGTCTGGGGGGGTTGGGGGGTCTGGGGGGGTTTAGGGGGTCAGAAGGTATTTGGGGGGCCCTGGGGGGGGGGGGGCTGGGGGGCCTGAAGGAGTTGGGGTTCCCAGGGGGCTGGGGCTGACCGACACCCCCTGACCCCCCTTCCCCCCCCAGCGGGTGCTGCTGCCCCAGGGGTTCCCCGAGAGCGTCAGCCCAGACTATCTCCAGTACCAGTGCTGGGACGCGCTGCAGGTCCGGGAACTGGGAGGCACTGGGAGGGACTGGGAGGGGATTGGGAGGCACTGGGAGGGACTGGGAGGCACTGGGGGGGACTGGGAGGGGATTGGGAGGCACTGGGAGGGACTGGGAGGGGATTGGGAGGCACTGGGGGGGACTAGGAGGGGATTGGGAGGCACTGGGGGGGACTGGGAGGGGATTGGGAGGCACTGGGAGGGACTGGGAGGGGATTGGGAGGCACTGGGAGGGATTGGGAGGCACTGGGGGGACTGGGAGGGGATTGGGAGGCACTGGGAGGGACTGGGAGGGGATTGGGAGGCACTGGGGGGGACTGGGAGGGGATTGGGAGGCACTGGGAGGGACTGGGAGGGGATTGGGAGGCACTGGGAGGGATTGGGAGGGGACTGGGAGGGACTGGGAGGGGATTGGGAGGGACTGGGAGGGACTGGGAGGGGATTGGGAGGGACTGGGAGGGACTGGGAGGGGATTGGGAGGCACTGGGAGGGACTGGGAGGGGATTGGGAGGCACTGGGATGGACTGGGAGGGTGTTGGAGGGACTGGGAGCTACTAGGTGGTAACTGGGAGTTACTGGGAGGTAAGTGGGCACGGGTAGGGGTAACCAGTAGCTAACTGGGAGTTACTGGGGGTAACGGGGAGTTACTGGGAGGTGACTGGGCACTGGTAGGGGTGACCAGTAGCTTACTGGGAGGTAACTGGGAGTTACTGGGAGCACTGGGAGCTGAGGGGGGCTAATAAGGGTGCTCAGCAGGGGATAACTGGGCGTTACTGGAATCCCCCCCCCGGGAGGGTCCCAGTTTGCCCCTGCTGGGTGCCCCCAGCCCCTTACTGGTCCGTACTGGTTTGTACTGGTGCGCAGGCGCTGTGCAGCACCCTGGCGGGCGCCTTCGCCACCCGGGCGGTGCTCCAGGCCGTGGGGGTGGGTGACGGCGCCGCCACCGCCACCGGGGCCACCCTCAACTGGGTGCTGCGCGGTGAGTCACCAGTAACACCAGTTCCACCCCAAAAACCTACTGGTTTTACCCCCAAACCCGACTGGTTTCACTCCGAACCAACTGGTTTTGCCCCAGACCTTACTGGTTTCACCCCAGACCTTACTGGGATGGATTGGGAGGCACTGGGAGTCACTGGGGTGGGCTGGGAGTCACTGGGGTGGACTGGGAGGCACTGGGAGGGAACTGGATTGGGCTGGGAGGGCACTGGGATGGGCCAGGGAGGCACTGGGAGGGTACTGGGATGGGCTGGGAGTCACTGGGGTGGACTGGGAGGGAACTGGGAGGGTACTGGGATGGGCTGGGAGTCACTGGGGTGGACTGGGAGGCACTGGGAGGGAACTGGGATGGGCTGGGACGGCACTGGGGTGGACTGGGAGGGAACTGGGATGGGCTGGGAGGGCACCTGGATGGGCCAGGGAGGCACTGGGAGGGTACTGGGATGGGCTGGGAGTCACTGGGGTGGACTGGGAGGCACTGGGAGGGAACTGGGATGGGCTGGGAGGGCACTGGGATGGGCCAGGGAGGCACTGGGAGGGAACTGGGATGGGCTGGGAGGGCACTGGGATGGGCCAGGGAGGCACTGGGAGGGAACTGGGATGGGCTGGGAGTCACTGGGGTGGACTGGGAGGCACTGGGATGGGCAGGGGGATGTATTGAGAGGGAGCTGGGAGGCACTAGGCCAGTAAGACCTTACTGGTTTCACCCCAGACCTTACTGGTTTCATCTCAGACCTTACTGGTTTCACCCTAATCCAACTTGTTTTGCCCTAAATCCACCAGTTTTGCCCCCAGACCCCAACTGGTTTCACCCCAAATAACCAGTTTCACCCCAAAATCCACCAGTTCCCCCCAAAACCCAACTGGTTTCACCCCAAACCTTACTGGTTTCACCCCAGACCTTACTGGTTTCACCCCAACCCCACTGGTTTCACCCCACAGATGGACTGGGCATTGTGACCCGCATCACCTTCACCTATTTCCAGGGGTGAGCACTGGGGGGGACTGGGATGGACTGGGAGGACATCGGGGGGGCACTGGGAGGGTACTGGGGGGCACTGGGATGGGCTGGGGGTATATTGGGCTGGACTGGGAGGCACTGGGAGGATACTGGGGTGGACTGCAGGGCCATTAGGAATGTACTGGGATGGACTGGAGGGCATTGGGAGGGTACTGGGTGGGGTATTGGGCAGCACTGGGATGGTCCTGGGATTGTCCAAGGAGTCACTGGGAGGCACTGGAGGGGTACTGGGAGGGACTGGGAGGCACTGGGAGGGAACTGGGATGGGCTGGGAGTCACTGGGGTGGACTGGGAGGCACTGGGAGGGCACTGGGATGGACTGGGAGGCACTGGGAGGGTACTGGGAGGCACTGGGAGGGAACTGGGATGGGCTGGGAGGGCACTGGGATGGGCCAGGGAGGCACTGGGAGGGTACTGGGATGGGCTGGGAGTCACTGGGGTGGACTGGGAGGCACTGGGAGGGTAGGGGGATGTATTGAGAGGGAGCTGGGAGGCACTAGGCCATACTGGGAGGCAGCACTGGGTTGTACTGGGAGCACTGGGACTGTGTCCTCCCCAGGAGCCGCCTGGACTGCGAGGCCAAGCAGTGGAGGTGAGGCCACGCCCACACAGCCCCTCCCCCTCCAGAAGCCCCGCCCACCCCCGCCCCTCCCCACAGCCCCAACCTGTGCTAAGCCCCGCCCTGCCCATCTCATAAGCCACGCCCCCTGAGCCACGCCCTGTGGCTCCGCCCCACTGTGCCACGCCCACTAAACCCCGCCCCAGCAGCCCAGACCTCTGAGCCCCGCCCTGAGCCCCCTTGAGCCCCGCCCCAACCTACCCAACCCCACAAGCGCTAAGCCCCGCCCCCAAGCGCTAAGCCCCGCCCCCAGGCCCTAAGCCCCGCCCCCAGGCATCAAGCTCCACCCTCAGCCCCACCCCAGATGCCAAGTCCCGCCCCTTGCACTAAGCTCTGTCCTAAGCCCCGCCCCAGGTAACAAGCCCCGCCCCAGACAAGCCCCGCCCCAGACAACAAGCCCCGCCCCCAAGCACTAAGCCCCACCCCCAAGCGACAAGCCCCACCCCAAGCACTAAGCCCCACCCCCAAGCGACAAGCCCCACCCCAAGCACTAAGCCCCACCCCCAAGCGACAAGCCCCACCCCCAGGCATCAAGCAAAGCCCCCAGGCACTAAGCCCCGCCCCCACATGCTAAACCCCGCCCTCAGCCCCACCCCTGCTGCCAAGTCCCGCCCCTGGCACTAAGCCCTGTCCCAAGCCCTGCCCCCAGGTAACATGCCCCGCCCCCATGCAACAAGCCCCGCCCCCAAGTGCTAAGCCCTGCCCCCAGGCACTAAGCCCTGCCCAAGCCTCACCCCCAGACACCAAGCTCTGCCCCCAGATAAGAAGCCCCGCCCCCAGACATCAAGCTCAGCCCCAAGCCCCACCCCCAGACAACAAGCCCCGCCCCCAGACAACAAGCCCTGCCCCAGACAACAAGCCCCACCCCCAGACAACAAGCCCCGCCCCCAGACAACAAGCCCCACCCCAAGTGCTAAGCCCCACCCCCAGACACCAATCCCAGATGACAAGCCCCGCCCCAGGCACCAAGCCCCGCCCCCAGGCACCAAGCCCCGCCCCAGGCTCTAAGCCCCGCCCCTAGGCACTAAGCCCACCCCCAGGCTCTAAGCCACGCCCCATGCACCAAGCCCCGCCCCCAGGCACTAAGCCCCGCCCCCAGGCACTAAGCCCCGCCCCATGCACCAAGCCCTGTCCCCTGGCACGAAGCCCCGCCCCCAGGCACTAAGCCCCGCCCCCAGGCACTAAGCCCCGCCCCCAGGCTCTAAGCCCCCCACACTAAGCCCCGCCCCCAGGCACTAAGCCCCCGCCCCAGGCATTAAGCCCCGCCCCCAGGCACTAAGCCCCGCCCCCAGGCACTAAGCCCCGCCCCATGCACCAAGCCCTGTCTCCTGGCACTAAGCCCCGCCCCCAGGCACTAAGCCCCGCCCCATGCACCAAGCCCCGCCCCAGGCACGAAGCCCCGCCCCAAGTACTAAGCCCCGCCCCCAGGCACTAAGTCCCGCCCCCGGGCAATAAGCCCCGCCCCCAGGCAATAAGCCCCGTCCCCAGGCACTAAGCACCAGGCACTAAGCCCTGCCCCCAGGCACTAAGCCCCCACCCCCAGGCATTAAGCCCCGCCCCCAGGCACGAAGCCCCGCCCCAAGCACTAAGCCCCGCCCCCAGGCACTAAGTCCCGCCCCCCGGGCAATAAGCCCCGTCCCCAGGCACTAAGCACCAGGCACTAAGCCCCCACCCCCAGGCATTAAGCCCCGCCCCCAGACACTAAGCCCTGCCCCATGCACTAAACCCCACCCCATGCACTAAGCCCCGCCCCCATGCACTAAGCCCCGCCCCCAGACACTAAGCCCCGCCCCCAGACACTAAGCCCTGCCCCCATGCACTAAGCCCCGCCCCCAGGCACTAAGCCCCGCCCCATGCACTAAGCCCCGTCCCCAGGCTCTAAGCCCCGCCCCCAGGCACTAAGCCCCGCCCCCAGGCACTAAGCCCCGCCCCCAGACACTGAGCCCCACCTCCAGCTACTAAGCCCCGCCCCAAGCCCTAAGCCCCGCCCCTAGGCACTAAGCCCACCCCCAGGCTCTAAGCCACGCCCCATGCACCAAGCCCCGCCCCCAGGCACTAAGCCCCGCCCCCAGGCACTAAGCCCCGCCCCATGCACCAAGCCCTGTCCCCTGGCACGAAGCCCCGCCCCCAGGCACTAAGCCCCGCCCCCAGGCACTAAGCCCCGCCCCCAGGCTCTAAGCCCCCCACACTAAGCCCCGCCCCCAGGCACTAAGCCCCGCCCCATACACTAAGCCCCACCCCTAGGCACTAAGCCCCGCCCCCAGGCACTAAGCCCCGCCCCCAGGCACTAAGCCCCGCCCCCAGGCACTAAGCCCCGCCCCCAGGCACTAAGCACCAGACACTAAGCCCTGCCCCCAGGCACTAAGCCCCCGCCCCAGGCATTAAGCCCCGCCCCCAGGCACTAAGCCCCGCCCCATGCACCAAGCCCTGTCTCCTGGCACTAAGCCCCGCCCCCAGGCACTAAGCCCCGCCCCATGCACCAAGCCCCGCCCCAGGCACGAAGCCCCGCCCCAAGCACTAAGCCCCGCCCCCAGGCACTAAGTCCCGCCCCCGGGCAATAAGCCCCGCCCCCAGGCACTAAGCCCCGCCCCATGCACCAAGCCCTGTCTCCTGGCACTAAGCCCCGCCCCCAGGCACTAAGCCCCGCCCCATGCACTAAGCCCCGCCCCCAGGCACTAAGCCCCGCCCCCAGGCACTAAGCCCCGCCCCAAGCACTAAGCCCCGCCCCCAGGCACTAAGCCCCGCCCCCAGGCACTAAGCCCCGCCCCCCAGGCTGGCCGCCGACCTGCTGAATGACGTGGGGCTGCTGCTGGAGCTGCTGGCGCCCGGCTGGCCCCAGGCAGCACCAGTACTGCTGGCACTGGGAGGGGCTGCCAAGGTGACTGGGGGCACTGGGAGGCACTGGGAGGCACTGGGAGGGGCTGCCAAGGTGACTGGGGGCACTGGGAGGGCACTGGGAGGGGCTGCCAAGGTGACTGGGGGCACTGGGAGGGGCTGCCAAGGTGACTGGGGGCACTGGGAGGCACTGGGAGGGGCTGCCAACATGACTGGGGGCACTGGGAGGGCACTGGGAGGGGCTGCCAAGGTGACTGGGGGCACTGGGAGGCACTGGGAGGGGCTGCCAAGGTGACTGGGGGCACTGGGAGGGCACTGGGAGGGGCTGCCAAGGTGACTGGGGGCACTGGGAGGGCACTGGGAGGGGCTGCCAAGGTGATTTGGGGCACTGGGAGGGGACTGGGATGACTGGGAGGGACTTGGGGGGACTGGGATGGACCTGGGGGGGCAGTGGGGTGTACTGGGAGGGTACCAGGGTGGACTGGGGGGGCCACTGGGAGGGTACTGGGATGGACTGGAGGGGTACTGGGAGGGGGGTACTGGGCAGCACTGGGAGGGTACTGCGATGGACTGGGAAGTGCTGGGAGGGTACTGGGATGGACTGGGGGGGCACTTAGGGGGTACTGGAATGGACTGGGGGGTACTGGGGTCGTACTGGGATGGACTGGGGGGGCACTTGGGGGGTACTGGGATGGACTGGGGGGTACTGGGGTGGTACTGGGATGGACTGGGGGGCACTTGGGGGGTACTGGGGGGTCCTGGTCTGTACTGGGAGGCACTGGTGTGTCCCCCCAGTGCGTGGTGGGCGTGGCGGGCGGGGCCACGCGGGTGGCGCTGGCGGCGCATCAGGCGCGACGGGACAACATGGCGGATGTGGCGGCCAAGGACAGCAGCCAGGTGGGACTGGGAGGCACTGGGAGGCACTGGGAGGGACTGGGAGGGACTGGGGGAGCACTGGGAGGGACTGGGAGGAGCACTGGGAGGGTACTGGGGCCACTGAGGTGGAACTGGGATGACACTGGGATGGTACTGGGTTAGTACTGGGTTGGTACTGGGCCATACTGGGCTATACTGGTTCCGTATTGTTCCCATACTGAGCCATACTGGCCTTTACTACTTCCATACTGTTTCCATACTGGCCCATACCGGTTCTGTACTGGTCTATACTGGTTCCATACTGGTCCGTACTGAATCTGTATGGGTCCATATTGGCCCATACCGGTTCTGTACTGGTCTATACTGGTTCCATACTGGTCCGTACTGAATCTGTATGGGTCCATTTTGGCCCATACTGGTTCCATACTGGTCTATACTGGTTCCATACTGGTCCGTACTGAGTCTGTATGGGTCCATTTTGGCCCATACTGGTTCCATACTGGTCCATACTGGTTCTGTATTGGTCTATACTGGTTCCACACTGGTCTGTACTGAGCCTGTATGGGTCCATTTTGGCCCATACTGGTCCATACTGGTTCTGTACTGGTCTATACTGGTTCCATACTGGTCCGTACTGAGTCTGTATGGGTCCATTTTGGCCCATACTGGTTCTGCACTGGCCTATACTGGTTCCATACTGGCCCGTACTGAATCTGTATGGGTCCGTTTTGGCCCATACTGGTTCTGTACTGGTTCCATACTGGCCCATACTGGTTCTGTACTGGCCTATAGTGGCCCATACTGCTTCTATATTGGTTCCATAGTGGTCCTAACTGGTCTATACTGGTCCATTCTGGTTTTGTACTGGTCCGTACTGGTCCATACTGGTCCATACTGGCCCATACTGGTCCTTACTGGTTCGTACTGGTGCAGGAGACACTGGTGAACGGGTTGGGGCTGCTGCTGGCGCTGCTGCTGCTGCCGCTGCTGGACGGGCGGCCCTGGTGAGGGGGGGGGGGTTGGGGTCCCTGGGGGGTTTTGGGGTCCCCCGAAGGGTTTTGGGGTCCCCTGGGGGATTTGGGGGCCCCTGGGGGAATTAGGGGGCCCCTCTGGGGGGGTTTTGGGGTCCCCCCATGGGGGTGTTGGGGTGCCCCTGAGGGGTGTTGGGGTCCCTGGGGGGTTCAGGGTCCCCCCGATGGGGGTGTTGGGGTCCCCCTGAGTGGTGTTGGGGTCCCTGGGGGGTTCAGGGTCCCCCCAAAGGGTGTTGGGGTCCCCCTGAGGAGTGTTGGGGTCCCTGGGGGGTCGGGGTCCCCGGGGGGTTTTGGGGTCCCCTCATGGGGGTGTTGGGGTGCCCCTGAGGGGTGTTGGGGTCCCCGGGGGGTTCAGGGTCCCCCCAAAGGGTGTTGGGATCCCCCTGAGGGGTGTTGGGGTTTCCCCTGGTGGGGGGGGGGGGTGGGGTCCCCGGGGGTGTTTTGGGGTCCCTGGGGGGTTCAGGGTCCCCCCATGAGGGTGTTGAGGTCCCCCTGAGGGGGGTCGGGGTCCCTGAGGGGTTTTGGGGTCCCCCCATGGGGGTGTTGGGGTGCCCCTGAGGGGTGTTGGGGTCCCTGGGGGGTTCAGGGTCCCCCCGATGGGGGTGTTGGGGTCCCCCTGAGTGGTGTTGGGTTCCCTGGGGGGTTCAGGGTCCCCCCAAAGGGTGTTGGGGTGCCCCTGAGGGGTGTTGGGGTCCCTGGGGGGTTTTGGGGTCCCCCTGAGGGGTGTTGGGGTCCGTGGGGGGTTCACCCCCAAAGGGTGTTTGGGTTCCCTAGGGGTGGTGGAATTCAGGGTCCCTGAGGAGTTTTGGGGTGTCATCCCCCCCCAGTTTGGGGTGCTGACCCCCCCCCCGTCCCCCCCCAGGCTGTGCCGGGGGGTGCTGGGGGTGCTGCTCTGCACCCACTTTTGGGCCAACGTGGGGGCGGTGGGTGCCCTGCGCCTCCCCGGCCTCAACCGGCCCCGACTGCGGCTGGCGCTGCGGGGGGCGCTGAGGGGGGGGACCCCAAAACATCCCCCCCTCCCCCCAAATCCCCCCCGCCCAGGGTGGGGTCCCCCTCAGCGTCCCCGGACCCGATGACGTCAACCCCCGCGAGCCGCTGCTGCCCGGTGAGGGGGGGGATTTGGGGGGGGGGGGGGTGTGGGGGGGTCCCCCTGGGTCACCTTGGGGGTCACCTTGGGGGTCCCCCCACCCTGTGTCCCCCCAGGTTTTGGGTCCCGGCTCCACCTGCATCTGGGTGCCCCCCTGACCCGGCTGGTGCACAGGTGGGGGCTGGAGGGGGAGGCTGGGGGGGGTCCCATGAGTTTTGGGGGGGGGTCCCATGGTTCTGGGATGGGGATGTGGGTTTTGAGGGGTCCCCATGGGTGCTGGGGGGGGTGTCCCATGAGTTTTGGGGGGTCCCCGTGGGTGCCGGGTGTCCCATGAGTTTTGGGGGGGGGTCCCATGGTTCTTGGAAGGGGACGTGGGTTTTGGGGGGGTCCCCATGGGTGCTCACTGTCCCATGAGTTTTGGGGGGGGGGGATATGGGTGCCAGGGGGGGATGTGGGTGCCGGGGGGGGGGTCCCACAGGGATTTGGGGTCCTGTGGGTGCTAGGTGTCCCATGAGTTTTGGGGGGGGTCCCATGGTTCTTGGAAGGGGACGTGGGTTTTGGGGGGGTCCCCATGGGTGCTCACTGTCCCATGAGTTTTGGGGGGGGGATGTGGGTGCCAGGGGGGTCCCACAGGCATTGGGGGTCCCGTGGGTGCTGGGGGTCCCATGAGTTTTGGGGGGGTCCCAGGGGTGCAGGGGGTGTCCCGTGGGTTTTGGGGTGGGGGGTCCCCTGGTTCTTGGAAGGGGACGTGGGTTTTGGGGGGTCCCCATGGGTGCTCACTGTCCCATGAGTTTTGGGGGGGATGAGGGTGCTGGGGGGGTCCCACAGGCATTGGGGGTCTCGTGGGTCCTGGGTGTCCCATGAGCTTTGGGGGGGTTCCCCTGGTTCTGGGAAGGGGACGTGGGTTTTGGGGGGTCCCCATGGGTGCTGGGTGTCCCATGAGTTTTGGGGGGGGGGGATGAGGGTGCTGGGGGGGGTCCCGTGGGTCCTGGGTGTCCCATGAGTTTTGGGGGGGGGATCCCCTGGTTCTTGGAAGGGGATGTGGGTTTTGGGGGGTCCCCATGGGTTCTGGGTGTCCCATGAGTTTTGGGGGGAGGGGATGAGGGTGCTGGGGGGGGTCCCACAGGCATTGGGGGTCCCGTGGGTGCTGGGTGTCCCATGAGTTTTGGAGGGGTCCCATGGGTGCTGGGGGGGTGTCCCGTGGGTTTTGGGGTGGGGGGTCCCATGGTTCTGGGATGGGGATGTGGGTTTTGGGGGGGTCCCCATGGGTGCTCACTGTCCCATGAGTTTTGGGGGGGGGATGTGGGTGCTGGGGGGGGTCCAACAGACATTGGGGGTCCCGTGGGTGCTGGGTGTCCCATGAGTTTTGGGGAGGGGGATGTGGGTGCTGGGGGGGTCCCAGAGGAGTTGGGGGTCCCATGGGTGCCGGGTGTCCCATGAGTTTTGGGGGGTCCCCATGGGTGCTCACTGTCCCATGAGTTTTGGGGGGGGGTCCCATGGTTCTGGGATGGGGATGTGGGTTTTGGGGGGTCCCCATGGGTGCTCACTGTCCCATGAGTTTTGGGGGGGATGTGGGTGCCAGGGGGGTCCCACAGATATTGGGGGTCTCGTGGGTCCTGGGTGTCCCATGAGTTTTGGGGGGGTTCCCCTGGTTCTGGGAAGGGGACGTGGGTTTTGGGGGGTCCCCATGGGTGCTGGGTGTCCCATGAGTTTTGGGGGGGGGATGAGGGTGCTGGGTGTCCCGTGGGTTTTGGGGTGGGGGGTCCCCTGGTTCTGGGATGGGGATGTGGGTTTTGGGGGGGTCCCCATGGGTGCTCACTGTCCCATGAGTTTTGGGGGGGGGATGAGGGTGCTGGGGGGGTCCCACAGGCATTGGGGGTCTCGTGGGTCCTGGGTGTCCCATGAGTTTTGGGGGGGTTCCCCTGGTTCTGGGAAGGGGACATGGGTTTTGGGGGGTCCCCATGGGTGCTGGGTGTCCCATGAGTTTTGGGGGGGGGATGAGGGTGCTGGGGGGGGTCCCGTGGGTCCTGGGTGTCCCATGAGTTTTGGGGGGGGTCCCATGGTTCTGGGAAGGGGACGTGGGGTTTGGGGGGGTCCCCATGGGTGCTGGGTGTCCCATGAGTTTTGGGGGGGGATGTGGGTGCTGGGGGGGTGTCCCCTGGGTTTTGGGGGTGGGGGGGTCCCCCCTTGGTGCCCATAGTGGGGGGGTCACATCCCACCCCCCCCCTCAGCGAGGCGGAGTTCCGGAAGGCTCTGGAATGTGGGACCCCCGATTACATCATCGTGCTGCGCCCCTCCCAAGGTCAGGACAGCCCCCCCCCACCGCCCCCCCCACCCCCCCCCAAATTAGGGGGGCAGCACCCACCTGAAACCCCCAACCCCCCTGGGTGGGGGTGGGGCTGCCACTCGGTGCTGAGACCCCCCCCCCAAACCCTCCCCAAAACCCAATATAGGGGGGAAGCACCCCCAAATTAAGAGTGGGGGGCACCCAGCTGACCCCCCCCCGACCTCCCCAGGGTGGGGACCCCCCCCAGGTTGTGTCCCCCCTCAATCTCCCAACCCTCCCCCAAGGACCCCCCAAAATCCCCCCTGGGACTCCAAACTCCCCCCCGACCCCAATATGACCCCCCAAATCCCAACCCCGTGCCCCCAAATCCCCACCAGGGACCCCCAAACCACCCCCTGGACCCCCCCAAAATCCTTCAACCTCCTCCAGGGACCCCCAAAACCCCCCCCCCCCCACCCCCCCCAAAACCCCAATATAGGGGCACAGCAGCCCTGGAATTGGGGATGGGGAGCACCCCCTGACCCCTGACCCCCCCCCCCTCAGGCTGGGTGGGGGTGGGGGTGCGTCGGGGGGCCCCCCCGGGGTGCTGCTGGGTGCCTGTGCCCACGCTCTGCTGCTGGAGGAGCTGCTGGGTCCCGAATTGCCCCCGGGGGCACCCATGGGTGCTGCCCTGCGCCCGCTGCAGCGCAGCCTGCGCCGCTGCCGTGAGTGGGGGGGTTTGGGGGGGGTGTCTTTTTGGGTCGTGGGGAGGGATTTTGGGGGTCCCTGGGGGGGTTGGGGGGTCATATTGGGGTCTCAGGGGGGAATTTGGGGTCCTGGGAGGAAATTGGGGGGTCCCTGGGGGGGTTTGTGGGGGGGTCTGGGGTCTCCAGGGGGTGGATTTGGGGGGAGGGGGAGTTTGGGGGTTCCTGGGGGGGCTTTTGGGTGGGATTTTGGGTCGTGGGGAGGGATTTTGGGGGTCCCTGGGGGGGGAGGGGGATTTGGGGAGGGGTTGGAGGGGCTGAGGGGGGATTTTGGGGTCCTGGGGGGGGAATTAGGGGGTCCATGGGGGGAACTGGAGGGGGTTGGGGGGAATTTAGGGGTCCCCTGAGGGGAATTTAGGGGTCCCCTGAGGGGTTTGGGTGTCCCTGAGGGGGAGGAAGTGGGGGGCTGGGGGGGTTTGGGGGGGGAAATTGGGGTCCCAGGGGGGATTTTGGGGGTCCCTGGGGGGGCTGGGGGGTCATATTGGGGTCCTGGGGGGGAATTTGGGGTCCTGGGAGGAAATTGGGGGGTCCCTGGGGGGGTTTGGGGGGGGGGTCTGGGGTCTCCAGGGGGTGGATTTGGGGGGAGGGGGAATTTGGGGGTTCCTGGGGGGGGATTTGTGGCCGGGGGGGGGGGTTGGGATCCTGGGGGGGATTTTGGGGGTCCCTGGGGGGGTTGGGGAGTTTGGGGAGGGGATTTGGTGTCCCAGGGAGGGAATTTGGGGTTCCAGGGGGTGGAATTGGGGTCCTGGGGGGTATTTTGGGGGTCCTGGGGGGGTGTTGGGCTCCCTGGAGGTCTGGGGGGTTGGGGGCTATTTTGGGGTGTCCCCTGTGAGGGGGGGTTAGTGACAGGCCCCTGTCCCTCCCCCAGCCCCCGGGACGGTGCCCTGGGGGGTCCTGGCCGAGAGCTCGCGGGTCTGGCGCACGCTGGGCCCCGCCTTCCTGCGCGGTACGTGACGTCATCACCCCCCGTGTGACCTCCCCCCCCCCCCATGACATCACAGTGACGTCATCACCCCTTGTGACCTTCCCCTTATGACATCACAGTGATGTCATCACCCCTTGTGACCTCCCCCTTATGACATCACAGTGATGTCATCACCCCTCCCCTTGTGACCTCCCCCATGACATCACAGTGATGTCATCACCCCTTGTGACCCCCTTATGACATCACAGTGATGTCATCACCCCTGCCCTTGTGACCCCCCTTATGACATCACAGTGATGTCATCACCCCTGTGACCCCCTTATGACATCACAGTGATGTCATCACCCTCCCTTGTGACCCCCATGACATCACAGTGATGTTATCACACCCCTTGTGACCTCCCCTTATGACATCACAGTGATGTCATCACCCTGTGACCCCCTTATGACATCACAGTGATGTCATCACCCCTTGTGATCTCCCCTTATGACATCACAGTGATGTCATCACACCCCCATGTGACCTTCCCCCTTATGACATCACAGTGATGTCATCACCCCCTCCCCCAGGGCTGGAGGAAGCCGGTTGGGAGATGCAGCAGCACCTCCTGGCCCCCGACGAATGGGAGCTGGACTGGGCGGGGCCAGGGGGCGGGGCCACCGACTCCATCATCCAATGAGCTGCCGGCTTCGGAACACCCCCCCCCCCAACCCCCAGGGTGGGGGGAGGGGCAAAGAGATGGTTTTGAGTCAGCCAGTGGTGTGTGATGTCACTGGGGGGGGTGGGTGACGTCATGATGTCATTGGGGGTGTAGGGTGACGTCACTGGGGTGACGTCATCAGGGCTGTGATGTCATGTTACGGGGGAGGGGGAAGGGCTGGTCTTGTCCAACTTTGGGGTGTTTCCACCTGGGTTTGGGTCCTTTTGGGGGGCAAAATTTGGGGACTTAGGGCCAGTTTAGGCTGGTTTAGGCCAGTTTGGGCCATTTTAAGCCAGTTTAGGCTGGTTTAGGTAATTTTGGGCCATTTTAGCCCAGTTTGGGCAATTTCAGGCCATTTTAGGCCAGTTTAGGTCATTCTGGACCAGTGTGAGCCATTTTACGCTGGTTTAGGCTGGTTTAGTATGATTCAGGCCGGTTTAGGCTGGTTTAGGCCGTTTTAGGCCAGTTTAGGTCATTCTGGACCAGTGTGAGCCATTTTACGCCGGTTCAGGCTGGTTTAGTACGATTCAGGCCGGTTTAGGCTGGTTTAGGCCTAAATTTGCACAATTTAGGTTGGTTCAGGCTAGTTTGGGCCATTTTAGGCCCGGTTTGGGGCCGGTCCAAACCAGCTCAGTCTCGTTTTGGGGCATTTCAGACCTTTTTGTGTCCCTCAGGGCCTTTTTGGGGCTGTTTTCTTCCCGTTTGGAGAGATTTTGCCTCAGTTTAGGCCCTTCTCAGGCGTCTTTTGGGTGGTTTTGGGCCTGGTCAGGCCCCGTCAGGCCCAGGTTTGGGCCTCTTTAGGCCAAATCTGGCTCGTTCCGGACTGGTTTTGCCTCTTTTTTTAGTCACTTGGGGCCTTTTTAGTCATTTGGGGCATTTTAATGTGGGTTTGAGTCATTTTGGGCCAATTTTGAGTGATTTGGGGCCAGTTTCAGCTTATTTGGGGCCATTTTAATCTCATTTAGGGTCATTTTTGGGCTGTTTTGGGACAGTTTGGGCTCATTTTGGGCCATTTTAATGCCATTTTGGGCAATTATCAGGTCATTTCGGGCCATTTTCGTGGTGTTTTGGGACATTTTTGTCTTGTTTTGGGCCATTTTTGGGTCATTTCATGCCGTTTTGGTTTATTTTCAGGCCATTTTGGGTCATTTTGGGCCGTTTTCTTTCATTTTCTGCCAATTTTGGGTCGGTTTGGGCCAATTTTGTGTCATTTTGGATCATTTTTAGGTCATTTGGGGCCATTTTGAGGTTGTTTCAGGCCATTCTTGATTCGTTTTGTGTTTGTGGGCCATTTTCATCTCATTTTGGGCCACTTCCAAGTAATTTCAGCCCATTTTGGGGTAATTTTGGGCCATTCTCATCTTGTTTCGGGTAGTTTTTAAGCATTTTGGGCCAATTTTGTCTTGTTTGGGGCCATTTTCATTTAGTTTTGAGCCATTTTTGTGTCATTTTGAGTCATTCTGGGACATTTCCTGGTCCTTCCAGGCTGTTTTCATGGCATTTTGGTCCATTTTCAGGTCATTTTGGGCCCTTTTCGGGTCATTTTGGGTCATTTGGTACCAGTTTTGAGTAATTTTGGGCCAGTTTCATCTTGTTTTGGATCATTTTTTGGTCATTTTGGGCCATTTCTGTGTAACTTCAGGCAATTTTGGGTCATTTCAGTCCATTTTTTGGGTCTTTTCATCTCATTTTGGGCCATTTCTGTCTCATTTTGGGCCGTTTCACTCCAATCTTTGCCCGTTCCAGGCCGTTTAATTCACTTTTCACCCCCCTCGGGGCTCGTTTTGTGCTGCTCCCCCCAGGTTTTGGGTCATTTCGGGGTGTGGGGTGGGAATTTGGGGTGGGGGGCGTTTCAGGCAAAGTACCCCCAGAGGAAGACGGCGCCGGCCATCAGGATGAGGGCGTTGGCGTCCACCACGCGGTCCCACAGTCCGTCCTTGGGGGGTGGGGCCTCGGGGATGGCCCCGCCCCCATCTTCTGATGGCCCCGCCCCTTGTGCTCCTGGCTCCGCCTCCATATCTGGAATTGGGGGCGGGGAGGAAGGGGGGGGTGTCAGCCCTTCGGACCCACCTTGGGTGTCCCCCAGACCCCCTGGGTGCTCCCCAAGACCCCTCCCCTGAGTTGTCCCCCCCAGAATCCTTCCGTGCCCGCTGCCAGCTGCCCCTCCCCCTCCCCAAGACCCCTGTGTCCACCCCAACCCCCCCCCCACCCCCGGTGCCCCCCTGCCTTGATCCCCCCTCAGACCCCTAGGTGCTGGGGTGCCCCCACCCCCTAACCTCATCCCCTGGGTGCCCCCCAGATCTCGATGGCCCCCCCAAGGTGCCCCCTGACCCATGTGTACCCCCTACATCCACCCCACAGCCCCCTGGGTGTCCCCTCTTAAGACCTCCACCCCATTACCTGGGTAGACCTGAGCTCCCAAACACCAGCTTCCCCCTCAAGACCCGCCCCCCCCCCCCCCCAAAAACCTTTTGGGGTTGTCCCCCCCAAGATTGCCTTTACCTTCTACCTGGCCCCCCCAGCCCCATTTTTGGGTTGCCCAAGGTCAAGGAGGTCAAGGTCAACCCGCGGCTCTTGGCTGTTGCGGAGGCTGAAGACCAACCGATGAAGCTGAGGAGACATTTGGGGGGAGGGTAGGTGGGTGTGTGGCCCCCCCAGGGGTGTCCCCCACCCCAAAACACCCCCCTTACTCACGTGCTGGCGGGGGATGGGTGGGTAACAGAGGGAGACGCCGATGACGATGAGGCTGGTGGCGAGGAAGAGGAGGGCGGCGAAGTGCAGGTAGTGAAGGCCGCAAACAAAGGGGGGCAAAGCCCGGGGGTCTCACACGTCCCCGTCCCCAAAACAAACTCGGGGATCAAGCGGCCTAAACCCAACCCCAACCCCCCCAGGAGACCCCAAAACGCACCCTAAAAAGGGGAGGAGGGGGAGGAAGAAGAAGGGGGAGGGTCAGCATCCTTCTTAAGGGGTCAACATCATTGGGGGAGGGGGTGTTTTGAGGGGGGTGTGTCTCCTAATTGGGGAGGGGGATTGATTGGGGGGTGGGTGGGTTAATTAGGGGGAGGAGTCCCTAATTACTCACGGGCTCGTTAACCCGGGGGATGAAGACGGCGAGGAAGAAGACGGCGGCGACGGGGGGGCCAGGTAACTCCCCACCGCTTGGATGTAGTCGAAGAGCTGCCCCCCCTCGCTGCCTCCACCACCGGCAGCCAAGCCAGGCTCAGCCCCACCATGGCACCGATCCACAGCCTAGGGGTGACCCCCAAAATTCACACCCCGCCCCGGGCTGTCATCTTTAGGGGGTCGGGGTGGGGGGACCCCCGAGTGATGAACACATGCCCCCCCCCCCCCTTAGAGTGATCCTTGAGGTGGGTCATTGACTGAGTAGACCTGAGCTCCCAAATGATGAGTGTCCCTCCAGCCCCCTCTGACACCCTGGGTGCCTCTCCCCGGTCCCCTGAGGGCCCCTCCAGACCCCTGGGTAACACCTGAAACCCCTGGGGGCCCCCAAGACCCCTGGGTAACACCTGAAACCCCTGGGGGACCCCCCTGTTGAGGTTGACCCTGTTGGGGTTGACCCTGTTGGGGTTGACCTGAGCTCCCAACCCATGGGTGCCCCCCTCACCCTACCCACCCCCCCCCCGGCAAAAGACCCCTCCCCACCCCAGCACCCTGCCCACCCACCCCCCACCTGCCGACGATGAGGAGGTGCCGGGACCCGGCCTGAGGCCGAAGGCGCCGATAGACGTCGAAGGTGAAGAGGGCCCCGGAGCTGGCGAAGATGGAGGCCAGGGAGGACATGAGCGCGGCCAGGACCACCGCCAGCATCAGCCCCCGCAGGCCTGGAGGGGGTGGGGGGGTGAGGAGTCGGGGGGAGGCAGCACGGCCCCCCACAGTGCCCATGGCCTGATAACAGCCACTAATAATGCACTAATGGCCACTAGTAACCCGCTAATAGCAGCTAAGAGCCACTAATAACCTGCTAATAAACCCCAGTAGTAACTAATAACACGCTAATAGCCCCCAATAAAGTGGTAATATCCCCAATAACGCGCTAATAGCCCCCAATAACCACTAATAATGTGCTAATAACCAGTAATAACATGCTAATAGCCCCCAATAATGAGCTACTAGCCACTAATAACTCACTAATAGTCCCTAATAATGTACTAATAGCCCCTAATAACCACTAATAGCCACCACGAACCCACTAATAGCCTCTAATAACGCACTAATAGTACACCCTCCCACCTCCCAGTATAACCAGTATCACCAGTACCCTCGGGCAGCAGGCGCATCACCAGGCGGGGATAGGCCACGTTGGAGCAGCCCCAGGGGGTCCCGCAGGCCCGGCCACAGCTCTGGGGGTCCGCGCAGGCCACTTCCTCTAGGGAGGAGGCGTTACTGGGACTTACTGGGGTGTGGGGGATGGTCAGGGATTGTGGCATCAATGGGGGGGACACTGGGCTGCTCTGTTGGATGGCTGTAGGAGGGGGCGGGTGTACTGAGCCGCCATGTTGGGCTGTACTGGGCCTTACTGGGACATACTGGGCTCCACACTGGGCCACGGTGGGCTTCACTGGGTTGGACTAGGTTGTAGGAGGATACGCTGGGCTGGATTGGGCTGAACTGGGCCATACTGGGCTGTACGAGGCTGCACTGGGCCAGAGAAGGCTGTACTGGGTTGTACTAGGCCACACTGTTGCACAAGGCTGCATGGGGCTGTACTAGGCCTCACTAGGCTGCTCTGGGCTACACTGGGCCATACTGGGTTGCACTGGGCTGGACTGGGTTGCATTAGGTTGGACTGGGCTGGGTGGGGCTGGACTAGGCCCCACTGGGCCATGGTGTGTCATACTGGGCTGTAGTAGGCTGCAGAGGGCTGTACTAGGCCTCACAGGGCTGTACTAGGCCGCACTGGGCCATACTGGGTTGCACTGTGCCAGAGTGGGCTAGATGGGGCTATACTGGTCTGTCTGGGGCTGGACTGGGTCATACTGGGCACTGACCAGGGTAGAGGACGCGGGCGGCCATGCCTGGCAGCACCATGAGGAACATGGGCAGCACCTTGAGGTAGCCACAGGCCACGCAGCCGGCGCGGACGTGGCGCAGGGAGCGGCCGGCCAGGCACCGCTGCACGATCACCTGCTGGGCCAGTTACACCAGTTAGGGACCAGTTACCCCAGTTAGGGACCAGTTAACCCCTCTAACCCCAGTTTAGGGGCCAGACACCACCAGTTAGGGACCAGTTACCCCCTAATACCCCACTTAGGGACCAGTTACCCCCAGTTAGGAACCAGTTACCCCACTTAGGGACCAGTTACTCCAGTTAGGGACCAATTACACCCCCCACCCTCCCATAACGCCAGTTAGGGACCAGTTATCCCCAGTTAGAGACCAGTTACACCCCCCAACCCCCCATAACCCCAGTTAGGGACCAGTTATCCCCAGTTAGAGACCAGTTACCACCAGTGGTCCCAGCACCTCCCAGTCCCTCCCAATCCCCTCCCAGTGCCTCCCAGTGCTTCCCAATCCCCTCCTTGTGCCCCAGAATCCCCTCCCAGCACCTCCCAGTCCCCTCCCAGCGCTTCCCAGTCCATCCCAGCATCCTCCCCCAGTGCAGCCGAATCCCCTCCCAGTTCCTCCCAATCCTCTCCCAGTGCCTCCCAGTCCCCTCCCAGTCCACCCCAGTCCATCCCAGCATCCTCCCAGTGCCTCCCAGTGCAGCCGAATCCCCTCCCAGTTCCTCCCAATCCTCTCCCAGTGCCTCCCAGTCCACTCCCAGTCCACCCCAGTCCATCCCAGCATCCTCCCAGTGCCTCCCAGTCCAGCCGAATCCCCTCCCAGTCCCTCCCAATCCCCTCCCAGTGCCTCCCAGTCCCCTCCCAGTGCCTCCCAGTCCATCCCAGCATCCTCCCAGTGCCTCCCAGTGCAGCCGATCCAATCCCCTCCCAGTCCCTCCCAATCCCCTCCCAGTGCCTCCCAGTCCCACCTGGTCGGTGCACCAGTACCAGGAGGAGATGATGCCCAGTCCCAGGAGGAGGCCGGGCCAGGGCAGGTCTCCCGTCCGCGGGTGCCGCAGGAGGTGGAAGGCGTCGGGCCGGGGCCGCCCGCAGGGACCCGTCACGTTGGGCGCCAGCGCCAGCGGGTAGAGCTCCCGGAGACCCCCATAGCCCCCCACCGCGCCCAGCGCTGCCCAGTATGGACCAGTATTGGGCGGGGAGGGGACAGCTGGCTTCCCCAGCACCTCCCAGGTCCCTCCCAGTAGCTCCCAGTGCCTCCAAATCCTCCCAGTGTCTCCAGGAGAGCCCCCCACTGTGCCCAGCACTGCCCCAGTATGGACCAGTATGGGGTGGGGAGGGGACAGCTTGCTTCCACAGCATCTCCCAGTCCCCTCCCAGTGTCTCCAGGAGAGCCCCCCACTGTGCCCAGCACTGCCCCAGTATGGACCAGTATGGGGTGGGGAGGGGACAGCTTGCTTCCACAGCATCTCCCAGTCCCCTCCCAGTGTCTCCCGGAGCCCCCTGGAGCCCCCCACCACACCCAGTGCTGCCCCCCAGTAAGGACCAGTATGGTCAGCTGGCTTTCCCAGCACCTCCCAGTCACTCCCAAACCCCTCCCAGCCCCTCCCAGTCCCTCCCAGTCCCTTCCCAGTCCCTCCCAGTCCCTCCCAATCCCCTCCCAGTCCCTCCCAGTGCCCTCCCAGTCCCCTCCCAGTCCCCTCCCAATCCCCTCCCAATCCCCTCCAATCCCCTCCCAGTCCCTCCCAATCCCCTCCAATCCCCTCCCAGTCCCTCCCAATCCCCTCCCAGTCCCTCCCAGTGCTCCCAGTCCCACCATAGACAGCCAGCACTGACGCTCCACCGATGATGATGAAGGTCTGCACCACGTCAGCGTACATCAGAGCCGCCAGGCCCCCTGCAGGCCACGCCCCCTTGGTCAGACCACGCCCCCCTGGCCCAGACCACACCCCTCAGGCCACGCCCCTCCTCGCCCCACCCCCCCCATCCCACCCCATCAGACCCTGACCTGGCCAGGCCCCTATAGGCCCCGCCCCCCGTCAGGGCCACGCCCCTGGACGCACCCCAGGCCCATCCCTTGTCGGGCCACGCCCCCTCTAGACCACGCCCCCAAGGCCAGACCACACCCCTCAGGGCCCCTTGCCCCGCCCCCTTCAGGCCCCGCCCCTTCTAAGCACCCACACCATTGGCCACGCCCCCTCGTTGACCACGCCCCCCACGCGAACCCTAAGAGCTCATTGGCCCTTCGGATTGGCCACGCCCCCTCCCCACACCAGCAGCCAATGGGCATCTCGGCCTCTCCCAATCCCCTCCCAGTCCCTCCCAATACCCTCCCAGTCCCTCCCAGTTCCTCCCAGTCCCTCCCAGTCCCTCCCAGTCCCCTCCCAGTCCCTCCCAGTCCCTCCCAGTCCCTCCCAATCCCCTCCCAGTCCCTCCCAATCCTCCTCCTCCAGTCCCTCCCAATCCCCTCCCAGTCCCTCCCAATCCCCCTCCCAGTCCCTCCCAGTCCCTCCCAATCCCTCCCAGTCCCTCCAAATCCCCTCCCAGTCCCTCCCATTCCCTCCCAGTCCCCTCCCAGTCCCTCCCAGTCCCACCAGTGACTGTGTACAGGGCAGTGACCCCCAGTAACGCCCCCACCGATCCCAGCAGGTCCCAGCCCAGCGCCTCGCGGATGAAGATGGCGCCGGAGAACATGTCAACCTGGGGGGGGGGGGGCAGGATGGGGGGACCCCTCCCTCAAAGGGAGTCTCAGACAGAGACCCCCCAAACACCCCCCAAAGGGACCCTAAAGACCCCCCAAATGAAGACCCCCCTAAGCCCCCCAAATGATCCCCCCAAGACCCCTCAACCCCCCCAAACCCCCCAACCCCCCCAAAAGACACCCCCCATAGACACCCCCCCAAATATCCCCCCCAAAGACCCCTCAGCCCAACCTCGACCCCCTCCAACTCCCCCTAAAGCCACCCTCCAAACCCCCCAAACCCCCAGAAAGACCCCCAATGCCCCCACCACAGAAGCCCCCCCAAAGACCCCTCCCCAATCCCAGACCCTCCCCAAACCCACCCCCAAAGTCCCTAACCCCCACAAAGACCCCCCAATGCCCTGCCCACCCAAAAGCCCCCGCTCAAAGACACCCCCCCCAAATACACCCCCAAATCCCCCCTCAAAGCCCCCCTGAGCCCCCCAGCCCTTCCGAGACCCCCCTAACCCCCGCTCAGCCCCCCAAAAGACCCTCCAGATCCCCCCAAGACCCCTCCCAACCCCCCCCCCCAAAAAGAACCCCCAAAGCTCGACACCCCCCTCATACCCCCCCCCCCAGGCTCCCCCTGAGACCCCCCCAGCCCCCCTCAGCTCCCCCCAAATATCCCACCCCCAAAGACCCCCTCAGCCCCCCCAGCCCCCCAGCTGCCCCAACCCACCCCCCAAACCCACCCTACCAGACCCCCCCAAACCCCCTCAGCCCCCAAACACCCCCCCAGACACCCCTCAAAGACCCCTCCCCAACCCCGACCCCCCCAACTCCCCCTAAAGCCCCCCCCAAAGCCCCCCAACCCCCACAAAGACCCCCCAATGCCCCCCACCCCAAAGCCCCCCCAAAGACCCCTCCCCAACCCCAGACCCCTCCCCAACCCCCCCAAATCCCCCCTCAAAGTCCCCCCTAAACACCCCCAACCCCTCCAAGACCCCCCTAACCCTCCCTCAGCCCCCCCAAAAGACCCTCCTGATCCCCCCAAGATCCCTCCCAACTCCCCCCCCCCAAAAAAAACCCCCAAAGCTCGACCCCCCCCCAGGCTCCCCCTTGAGACCCCCCCCCTCCGCTCGCCCCAAAATCCCCCCCTCCAATGACCCCACCCTAAAGACACCCCCCCAAACCCCCCCCAGCCTCCAGACACCCCTCAAAGACCCCTCCCCAACCCCCACCCCCCGACTCCCCCTAAACCCCCCCCAAAGCCCCCCAACCCCCACAAAGACCCCCCAATGCCCCCCACCCCAAAGCCCCCCCAAAGACCCCTCCCCAACCCCAGACCCCTCCCCAACCCCCCCAAATCCCCCCTCAAAGCCCCCCTAACCCCCCCAGCCCCTCCGAGACCCCCCAAACCCCCCTCAGCCCCCCCAAAAGACCCTCCTGATCCCCCCAAGACCCCTCTCAACTCCCCCCCCAAAAGAACCCCCAAAGCTCGACCCCCCCAGGCTCCCCTTGAGACCCCCCCAGCCCCCCTCCGCTCCCCCCAAAATCCACCCTCCCCAATGACCCCACCCTAAAGATACCCCCCAAACCCCCCCCCAGCCCCCCAAGCCCCCCCCCCCCCTCAGCCCCCCCCTCACCGAGATCTTGGTGGCCACGTAGAGCCCCAGCGAGAGCAGCGCCAGGTAGAGCCGGATGCGCCCCCCCCCAAATCGCCTCCCCAGGTACTCGGGCATCGTCCGCACCTCGATTTTGGGGGGGGGGTTAATTAGGGGGGGTCCCCCTCAACATCCCCCCCTTCAAACCCCACCCCACCCCCGCTTCATTCCTCAAAAGAGGGGAGAAGGGAACCCCCCCCCCCCCACCTCAAAATCCAATAGGTGGGTGGGGACCCCCCCCCAAACCCAAACACACCCCCCCTAAAATTTGGGGACCTCCCATGGGCACCTCCCCCCCCCCAAAAAGGACCTTGGGCACCCCCCTTTATCCGCCCCCAACCCATTTAGGGGAGCCCCCCCCCAAAAGCTCAGGGACCCCCCCAAAATACAGTCCCTCCCCCCAAAAAGGACCTTAGACACCCCCCTTTATCCCCCCCCACCCCATTTAGGGGAGACCCCCCCCAAATCTCAGGGATCCCCCCAAAATACAGCCCCCCTCAAAAAAAGGGACCCAACAGGTAGGTGGGACCCCCCCCCCCCAAATTTGGGGCATCCAGCCCATAGACACCTCCCCCCCCCAAAAAAGACCTTAGACACCCCCTTGATCCCCCCCCCATTTAGGGGAGCCCCCCCAAATCTCAGGGATCCCCCCCCAAAATACAACCCCCCCCCCAAAAAGGACCTTAGGCACCCCCCCACTCTTTATCCCCCCCCATTTAGGGGAGACACCCCCCAAATCTCAGGGACCCCCCCAAAATACAGCCCCCCCCCCAAAAAGGACCTTATGCACCCCCCCACTCTTTATCCCCCCCCCATTTAGGGGAGACCCTCCTCCAAATCTCAGGGACCCCCCAAAATACAGCCCCCCCCCAAAAAGGGACCCAACAGGTGGGTGGGACCCCCCAAACCCCCCTCCCAAAAGGGGATCCCCCCAGCCCCCCTAAAAGGGCTCTACCCTCCCCCAAGGGGGTCCCCCCCGTAAAGGGGGTGCCCCCCGCAGGGGACCCCCAGACCCCCCCCCAAAGGGCCCCCCCCCCCTCACCCCCGCCCGCAGGTACACGGGGACGAAGACCCAGCCCAGCAGCAGCACGATGAACATGCCCTGGGGGGGACAGGGGCTATAGGGGGGTCTATAGGGGGGCTATAGGGGGGCTATAGGGGCTATAGGGGGGCTATAGGGGGGCTATAGGGGGGCTATAGGGGCTATAGGGGGGCCTATAGGGGGGCTATAGGGGGGCTATAGGGGGGCTATAGGGGGCTGGGGGGCTGGGGGGGGCTGTGGGAGGCTATAGGGGGGTCTGTAGGGGTCTGGGGGGCTGTGGGGGGGCTGTGGGGGGCTATAGGGGGGTCTATAGGGGTCTGGGGGTCTATAGGGGTCTGAGGGGCTGTGGGGGGGCTGTGGGAGGCTATAGGGGGGTCTATAGTGGGTGTAGGGAGCTATAGGGGGGTCTATAGGGGTCTGGGGGAGCTGGGGAGGGGGTGTGGGAGGCTATAGGGGGATCTATAGGGGTCTGGGGGTCTATAGGGGTCTGAGGGGCTGTGGGGGGGCTGTGGGAGGCTATAGGGGGGTCTATAGTGGGTGTAGGGAGCTATAGGGGGGTATAAGGGTCCGGGGGCTGGGGAGGGGGGCTGTGGGAGGCTATAGAGGGGTCTATAGGGGTCTGGGGGGCTGTGGGGGGGCTGTGGGAGGCTATAGGGGGGGTCTATGGGGGTCTAGGGAGCTATAGGGGCTATAGGGGTCTATAGGGGGCCCTGGGATGCGGGGAGAGGGGGTGTGGGGGGTCTACAGGGCGTCTATAGGGGGTCTGTAGGGGAGTATAGGGGGGTATAGGAAGGTATAGAGGGGTGTATAGGGGGTTATGGGGGGGCTATAGGGGGGTATAGGGGTCAGGGGGGTCTGGGGGAGACTCTGGGGGGTTATGGGGACTATAGGGGGCTATAGGGGGGTATAAGGGGGACTATAGGGGGCTATGGGAGGTATGAGGGGTATAGGGGGGTATAAGGGGGTCTAGGGAGGACTATAGGGGGCTATGGGGGGTGTAGGGAGGACTATAGGGGGCTATGGGGAGTAAAGGGGGATATAGGGGGGTATAGGGGGGACTGTAGGGGGCTATGGGGGGTATAGGGGGGTATAGGGGGTCTATAGGGGCTATATGGGGATATAGGGGTCTATAGGGGCTATAGGGGGGTATAGGGGGCTATAGCCAAGGGGTATAGGGGTCTATAGGGGGCACTGGGGTGTGTGGGGGCTATAGAGGGTCTATAGGGGGTTTATAGGGGGCTATAGGGGGGTGTAGGGGGATGTATAGGGGGCATAGGGGGTCTATAGTGTCTATAGGGGTCTAAAGGGGGCTGCGGGAGACTCTGGAGGGGGGTTAAGGGGGGCTATAGGGGTGTATAGGGGCTATAGGAGGGTATAGGGGCCATACCCCCTATTCCCCCCTGGGGAGGGGAGTTAGGGGGTTATAGGGGCTATAGGGGTCTGGGGAGGCTGGGGGGGCTGTGGGATGCTATCAGGGTGTCAGTTGGGGGTATAGGTGTCTATAGGGGTCTATAGGTGTCTATAGGGGTCTATAGGGGTCTATAGGGTCTATAGGTGTCTATAGGGGTCTATAGGTGTCTATGGGGTCTATAGGTGTCTATAGGTGTCTATAGGTGTCTATGGGGTCTATAGGTGTCTATAGGGGTCTATAGGTGTCTATGGGGTCTATAGGTGTCTATAGATGCCTATGGGTGCCTATAGGTGCCTATAGGTGTCTATAGCTGTCTCTGGGTGTCTATAGGGGTCTATAGGGGTCTATGGGGTCTTTACGTATCTGTAGGTGTCTATGGGGTCTATAGGTGTCTATAGGGGTCTATGGGGGTCTATAGGTGTCTATAGGGGTCTATAGGGGTCTACGGGGTCTCTAGGTGTCTATGGGGTCTATAGGTGTCTGTAGGTGTCTATGGGGGTCTATAGGTGTCTCTAGGTGTCTATGGGGTCTCTAGGTGTCTATAGGGTCTATAGGTGTCTATAGGGGTCTATAGGTGTCTATGGGGTCTATAGGTGTCTATGGGGTCTATAGGTGTCTATAGGTGTCTATGGGGTCTATAGGTGTCTCTAGGTGTCTCTAGGTGTCTATGGAGTCTATAGGTGTCTATGGGGTCTATAGGTGTCTATAGCTGTCTATAGAGGTCTATAGGTGTCTATAGGGGTCTACAGGTGTCTCTAGGTGTCTATGGAGTCTATAGGTGTCTATGGGGTCTATAGGTGTCTATAGCTGTCTATAGAGGTCTATAGGTGTCTATAGGTCTCTATAGGTGTCTCTAGGTGTCTCTAGGTGTCTCTAGGTGCCTATAGGGTCTATAGGTGTCTCTAGGTGTCTATGGGGTCTATAGCTGTCTATAGGTGTCTATAGGTGTCCATGGGGTCTATAGGTGTCTCTAGGTGTCCATGGGGTCCATGGGGTCTATAGGTGTCTATAGGTGTCTATGGGGTCTCTAGGTGTCTATAGGTGTCCCTAGGTGTCCATGGGGTCCATGGGGTCTATAGGTGTCTATAGGTGTCTATGGGGTCTATAGGTGTCTCTAGGTGTCCATGGGGTCCATGGGGTCTCTAGGTGTCTCTAGGTGTCTATGGGGTCCATGGGGTCTATAGGTGTCTATAGGTGTCTATGGGGTCCATGGTGTCCATGGGGTCTATAGGTGTCTATAGGTGTCTATGGGGTCTATAGGTGTCTCTAGGTGTCCATGGGGTCCATGGGGTCTATAGGTGTCTATAGGTGTCTATGGGGTCCATGGTGTCCGTGGGTCTCTGGCCCCTCACGCTCCACTCGAAGCCCCCGACCGCGATGCCCCCGGCAGCCCCAGTTCCCGCCAGTCCCACGAAGTGCCCGGAGCCGATGTTACTGGCGAAGAGCGAGGCGCCCACCTGGGGGGAGAGGGGGGTCACCCCCTCCCAGTATCCCCCGCTTCCTCCCAGTTCCCCCCATTACACCCAGTGCCTCCCAGTCTCTGTTACATCCTCCTGGAGGGAGAGGTCACGGGGTCACCCCCTCCCAGTCCCTCCCAGTACACCCCCATCACACCTAGTATCCCCACAGTCCCCCCAGTCCCTCCCAGTGCCTCCCAGTCCCCCCAGCCCTTCCCCCAGTATCTGTTACTGGTGAACAGGGAGGTGTCCACCTGGGGGGAGGGGTCAGGGTGGGAGCCCCCCTCCCAGTATCCCCCAGTACCTCCCAGACCTTCCCAATCCCCTCCCAGACCCTCCCAGCGCCCCTCCCAGTCCCTTCCAGTCTCCCCCCAGTGCCCCTCCCAGTCCCCTCCCAATCCCCTCCCAGTCCCCTCCCAATCCCCTCCCAATCCCCTCCCAGTCTCCCCCCAGTGCCCCTCCCAGTCCCCTCCCAATCCCCTCCCAGTCCCTCCCAGTCCCCGCCCAGTCCCTCCCAGTCCCTCCCAGTCCCCTCCCAGTGCTCCCAGTTGCCCTCACCGGTGCCCAGCTCATTCTCCTCCCGGCCAGGAAATACCCAGTGAGGGAACTGCGGGACCCACGGCGCAGGGACTGGGACCAGTACAGACCAGTACAGACCAGTACAGGCCAGTTACACCAGTACAGACCAGTACGGGCCAGTTATACACCAGTACAGACCAGTACGGACCAGTTAGTGGGTCAGATACTGACCAGTATGGACCAGTACAGACCAGTTACAGCAGTACAGACCAGTACGGTCCAGTTACTGGGACTGTTACTGACCAGTTCAGACCAGTATGGATCAGTACAGACCAGTATGAGCTGGTTACTGGGACTGATACTGACCAGTACAGCCCAGTAGGGGCCAATTACTGGGACTGTACCCACCAGTATGGACCAGTGCAAACCAGTATGGGGTAGTTACCGAGACTGATACTGACCAGTACAGACCAGTACAGGCCATATACTGACCATATACTGGGACTAATACTGGCCAGTACATCCCAGTACATCCCAGTATGGACCATTATGGACCAGTCCAGCCCAGTCCAGCCCAGTCCAGCCCAGTATGGACCAGTCTAGCCCAGTCCAGCCCAGTGTAGCTCCCAGTGCTCCCAGTCACTCATTAACAACCCTGTTGATTGGGGGATGCCCCTCCCCCTCCCCTCCCCCACCCGGGGTCAAAGGGTCAAATAAACAACTGGGGGGGGAGGGGGAGGGGGGAGGGGGAGGGGAGCTCGAGGGGGGGGTGTCCCTGAATTGGGGGGAGGGGAATTGGTGGGGGAGGGGAATTGGTGGGGGAGGGGTGGAGGGGTGTCCCAGGGGGGATGGGGGGAGGGGTGATGGGGCTGGAGGGGTCCTGGGGGCCCCAGGGGGTGTTGGGGGGGGGGAGTGGGGGAGGGATGTGGGGGTTGGGGGGGTCCCAGGGGGGGTCCCAGGGGGTGGAGGGGGTGGGAGGTGGGGTGGGGGGGGGTGCCCTATGGGTGGGGGTCCTGACAGGGGCGAGGGGGGGTTGTAGGTCACTCAGTGGGGGATGGGGGGGGGATTGGGGGAGGGGGCCCTATGGGGTGGGGGGGGGTCAGGGTGAAGGTGGGGGAGGGGTTCGAGGTCACTTAGTGGGGGAAGGGCGGAGAAACGGGGGTCCCGGGGTGGGGGGGCGTGGGGGGAGGGGGATGGGTGGGGTTTGGGGTGGGGTGGGGGAGGGGTCCGGGGGGGGAGGGGAGGTCAAGGAGGGGGGGTCCAGATCACTCAAGGGGGGGAATGGGAGGTTGGGGGGGATGGGGGGGTTTTGGGGGGATGAGGGGGGTTTGGATGGGGGAGATGGGGTGGTGCCAGGGTGGGGGAGGGGTCCCGGGGTGGGGGAGGGGTCATACCCAGAGCCCCACGGCCATGACGAGCAGGAAGTAGCCCCCCAGCACCCCCAGGTCCCAGGGGCTGGCGGCCGCCGGCGCCTCCATCTCCCCTCCCCCCACCCCCCCACCCCTCCTCCTGCCCCCTAAATACCCCCCATCCCCCTCCCCCCACCCAGGGGGCGGGGACACCCCCCCCCCCCCTCCCCCCCCCCCGTGACGCTCGGGTGCCCCTGAGTGTCCTCCTGGACCCGGGTGTCTCCTCCTCCCTCCCCCCACTGGGGGCACTGGAGGGGGGAAGGGCCTTTTTGGGGGTGTCCCTGGGGGTCTCTGACCTCCTTTGGGGTCCCATGGAGGTCCTCAAGGCCGCTTGGGGGTCCCTGGGGTCCTTTGGGGGTCCCTTGGGTGCTCTTGGGGTCCCTTGAGGGTCCCCTGGATGCTCTTGGGGTCCTTTGGGGGTGTCCTGGGGGTCCCTGGGGTCCTTTAGGGCCTTTTGGGGGTTCCTTGGGGGTCCCTGGGGTCCTTTGGAGGTCCCTTGGGTGCTCTTGGGGTCCCTTGGGGGTCCCCTGGATGCTCTTGGGGTCCTTTGGGGGTGTCCTGGGGGCCCCTGGGGTCCTTTAGGGCTTTTTTGGGGTCCCTTGGGGGTCCCTTGGGTGCCCTTGGGGTCCCCTGGATGCTCTTGGGTTCCTTTGGGGGCATCCTGGGGGTCCCTGGGGTCCTTTAGGGCCTTTTGGGGGTTCCTTGGGGGTCCCTGGGGTCCTTTGGGGGTCCCCTGGGTGCCCTTGGGGGTCCCATGGGTGCTCTTGGGGTCCTTTGGGGGCGTCCTGGGGGTCCCTGGGGTCCTTTAGGGCCTTTTGGGGGTCCCTTGGAGGTCCCTGGGGGTCCCATGGGTGCTCTTGGGGTCCTTTGGGGGTGTCCTGGGGGTCCCTGGGGTCCTTTAGGGCCTTTTGGGGGTTCCTTGGGGGTCCCTGGGGTCCTTTGGGGGTCCCCTGGGTGCCTTTGGGGGTCCCCTGGGTGCCCTTGGGGGTCCCATGGGTGCTTTTGGGGTCCCATGGGGGTCTTCAAGGCCCCTTTAGGGGTCCCATGGGGGTCCCTGAGCTCCTTTGGAGGTCCCATGGGTGCACCTGTGGTCCCTTGGGGGTCTCATGTGGGTCACATGGGGGTCCTCAAAGTCCTTTGGGGGTCCCTTAGGTGTCCCCTGAGTGTTCTTGGGGTCCCCTGGGGGTCTCTGTGGTCCCTTGGGGGTCTCCTGGGGGCCCTTGAGGTCCTTTGGGGGTCCCATGGGTGCTTTTGGGGTCCCTGGGGGATCTTTTGGGGGTCCTCAAGCTCCTTTGGGGTCTCTTGGGGGTCCCTGGGGTCTTTTGGGGGGGTCCTTTGGGGTCCCTTGTGGGTCCCATGGGTGCTCTTGGGGTCCCGTAGGGGTCCCTCTGTCCTTTGGGGGTCCACTGGGGGTCTTTGAGCTCCTTTGGGGTCCCTTGGGTGCTCTCGGGGTCCCTTGGGGGTCTCCTAGGGGTTCCCAAGCTTCTTTGGAGTCCCCTGGGGGTCCCTGGGGTCCTTTGGGGGTCCCCAAGCTCCTTTGGGGGTCCCTTGGGTGCTCTTGGGGTCCCTCTGGGGACCTTTGGGGGTCCCTTGGGGGTCCATGGTTGCACCTGGGGGTCCCTTGGGGGTCTCCTGCGTGTCCTCGAGCTCCTTTGGGGGTCCCTGAGGGTCCCTTGGGGGTCCTCAAGGTCTCTTGGGTGCTCTTGGGATACCTGGGGTCCCTGAGGTCTCTTGGGGATCCCCTGGGGGCTCTTGGGGGTCCTATGGGGGTCCCCAATCAACTTTGGTGTCCTTTGGGGGTCTCATGGGGGTCCCATGGGGGTCCTTGAGGTCCCTTGAGGGTCCCAAGGGTGATCTTGGGGTTCTTTGGGGGTCCCATGGCTGCTTTTGGGGTCCCATGGGTCTCTCCAGGCTCTCGGGGTCTCTGTCACCCTGGGGACACCTCGGGGGTCCCTCCCCACCCCCCAAACCCCGAGGAGGAGATGGGTGGGTGGATGGTTTATTGCTCCCCCTGACCAGAGCTGGGGGGCAGTCAGGGGCTTCTGGAACCTCCTCAAGGTCTCTGGAAGCTTCTCAAGGCTTCTAGAACCTTCTTAGGGCTTCTGGAAGCTTCTGGAGGCTTCTCAAATGGTCCCAAAGGGATTTGGGGGGGAGGTTTGAGGGTCCTACAGAACTTTCAAGGCTTCTGGAACCTTCTCAAGGCACCTGGGAATCTGGCACCTGGGAAGGAAGAACTGCTGGGATCAGGACAGGCTGGGGGAGCTGCTGGAGAGGAGCTCTGTGGAGAAGGACCTGGGGGTGCTGGGGGGTGACAGGGTGGCCATGAGCCAGCAGTGTGCCCTGGGGCTGAGAGAGACAATGGGATCCTGGGGGCATCAGGAGGAGTGTGGGCAGCAGGTCACAGGAGGGGATCCTCCCGCTCTGCTCTGCCCTGCTCAGGCCCCAGCTGGAGTGTTGTGTCCAGTGCTGGGCTCCCTGGGATCAAACAGACAGGGATCTCCTGGACAGAGTCCAGAGGAGGGACAGGGAGATGCTGAAGGGCCTGGAGCATCTCCCCTGTGAGGAAAGGCTGAGGGAGCTGGGGCTGTTCAGCCTGGAGAAGAGAAGACTAAGGGGGGACCTAATGAATGTTTATCAATATCTTAAGCATGGGATGCAGGGGGAATTGGCCAGCCCCTTCTCAGTGTCTGTGGGGACAGGACAAGGGGCAATGGCTGCAAGTTGGAGCACAGGGAGTTCCACACCAACCTGGGGAAGAACTTTTCCCCAGTGAGGGTGAGGGAGCCCTGGGCCAGCCTGCCCAGGGGGTGTGGAGTCTCCTTCTCTGGAGAGATTCCAGCCCCATCTGGACACCGACCTGTGCAATATGAGCTGGGGAGCTGCTTTGGCAGGGGGTTGGACCCCATGAGCTCTGGAGGTCCCTTCCCACCCCTACAATTCCATGATTCTATGACTTAACATACACATCGTCCCCTGGTTGTACATTATGAACAGGCCCATCTAGACCCCTGCTATGAGTATCCATTACATGTTTTTCAATCCTCCTCAGTTGTTTATTTAGTGCCACCATGCAGGAATTCATTGTTTCCTCTCCTATTTGTGAGGACATCCCCTTCTGTACTCCATAGGGTCGTCCATACACAATTTCAAATGGGCTGAGCCCCTCCCTCGCTCTGGGTCTGGTTCGTGTTCCATGCTAGTGGCAATGACTGGGGCCAAGTCAGATCTGTCTCCTGTCCCAGCCTGATAATTTGTTGTTTGATTAGGTGGTTCATTTTCTCCACCTGGCCACTAGATTGAGGTCGGTATGGAGTATGGAATTGCCAATCTATTCCTGGATGGTGACTGATCTGTTGCACTATTTTGGACACAAAATGTGGTCCCCTATCTGAGGATATTACTGCAGGAACTCCAGACCTGGGTATTATCTCTTGAAGCAATATTTTAGTCACCTCCCATGCTTTAGCAGTTCTGCACAGAAAGGCTTCTGGCCAGCCTGAGAAGGTATCTCTTAGTACCAACAAATATTGATACCCCCCTTTTCTAGGGAATTCTGAGAAGTCAATCTGCCAATGTTGTCCTGGGCCATTTCCTTTCCCATTTTTTCCTAATTTTGGCCCTTTCACAATTTTAGGGTTAGTCTGGAGACAAAGATCACATTGTTGGGTTACTTGCTTGGCTGTAGTGTATAGGTGTTGTGCTATTACATTTTTAATAAGGTCTTTGTATAGGGCCTCTGCCCCCCAGTGCCTTTTCCTATGCTCTTCACGGACTACTGACCATAACATGTAGGAAGGGATCACTATCCTCCCACGAGGAGTGATAGCCCACCCTTCCTCATTATATGCTCCCCCCATGTCATCTTCTTTCCTATACTCTGTGCTTTACCTTCTAAGGACAGCTGTCCATCAGGTATTAACACACCCTCTACTGTACCAGTTCTTTTGGCTGCCTGTCTGCCAGCTCGTTCCCTTTTCCCAATTCTGTGCTCACCTTCTGCTGTGCCCTGATGTGCACAGTTGCCACCCTCTCAGGAAGCAGGGCTGCATCCAGATTTCTTCTGCATGTTTAATGAGAATTTATCAGTCCTCTCTCTTTCCAAATCGCCCCGTGAGCATGCACCACTCCGAAGGCATGTTTAGAGTCAGTCCAAATATTTATAACTTTTCCCTGAGCTCTTTCTAGGGCTCTGGTAAGGGCTGTGATCTCAGCCTTCTGTGCTGAGACATCAGCTGGTAGTGGCCCAGACTCTATGTCATGGTTTCACCCCAGCTGTGGGCTGAGATCCACGCAGCTGCCTGCTCCTTAAAGTAAAAGAGCAGGGGAAGAGGGAAAAAGGAGGGAAACAAGGGAAGGGAAAAGGAAGGGGCAAATAACTCCAAACCCAAGAAACTAAGAGGCCCGTGGGTTGGGATAAGGAGAGTTTACTGAGAGAACAGAAAGATCAAATATCCCAATGCTAACAGGACTTTAGAGCAAAAGAAGATGAAACTCTTGATCCCCAATGCAGTTTCTCCCCGACCCACACAACTCAGGTACCACCCAGAGCTGTCCCGGAACCCGACCGTCCCCCCAAGCAGCACGCGTCCCGCCACCGCCCCTCTTCTTCCTCCCCTCAGCCCCCCGTTCTCCTGGGCAGGACGTCATTGCCATGGAATACTCTCTTTGGCCCATCTGGGTCACCTGTCCTGGCTTCGCCCCTCCTTTCTCCTGAACAGAGAAATAGGAAGAAGCTGAGAAAGTCCTTGACTGTCTGACTGCAACTAAGAACATCAGGGTGTTCTCAGCACTGCTTTCATTGGAACTCCCAAACACAGCATCCCATCAGCTGCTACAGATGGAGTTAACTCTATCCTGACTGAAACCAGGACAGACTGGCCCAGAAACAGAGAAACCAATTGCTGTATTCCTACCTCTGACTCAGGGTCTGATGGTGTTTTGCGGCGCGTTACACCCCTCAGTCGATCCAGGAATTCGGATGGGGATTCGGAAGGACCCTGTTTTATTGCATATAAGGCTGACCAATTTATAGTTTTGGGGATAGCTCTTTCCATCCCTTTAGAAATCCAGTCCTGGTACGCCTTTAGCCTTTCCATATGGGCTGATCTATTAGCCTCCCATTTTGGGTTCTGAAGGGGGAAGGAACCTTTAACGTCCTCTCCTTTTTTTTCCTAGGAATCAGTAGCCAAACCTCCTGCAGTTTTCAGAATTAGCTGCTTCTCTGTTTCAGTCATATGTTCTAATAATAATTGTGTATCATCCCAATCAGGATTACGTTGTTTCACTATGAATTTAACGTGTTTGGCGACACCGACTGGGTCAGCCCGACATTCCCGGGCTACCTTCTTCCAAGCATCTAAATCAGCAGTGGAAAAAGGTACCTTAATTAACATGGTTCCACCTTCAGGTCCTACCGCCTCTCGAAGAGGTGCCTGTAAGGCCGTTGGGACTTTCTTCCGGGTTCGTGAGGACACAGGGCCGTCTGAAGAAGGGGAGGTCTCATCCCAGTCCCCATCCCGCTCCTGTGGTCCAGGGGGAGGCTTAAACAAGTCAATTAGATCTTGGTCTTGTTCGGGCTCTTGGTGGGTTTTGTCGGGTCTGGTGCACCTCTGCCCGATGCTACGCGCCGAGCGACACCGCTTCAGTCTACCTGGGTGTTTCCCTCCCGAGCGCAAGCACCACAGGATCTTGTGGTGGGACCAGTCCACGATCTCTCTGCCACTCCAGATGGCTTTGGAGGGTGTAAAACATACCCAGATATGTTACTTCATCCCATTTTCCTTCCCTTCTTAGGAACAACATTCGTTGTAATAAAGAGTTATAATCCAATGTCCCGTTACGTGCCCATTTAACCCCACCCTCCAATTTATAAAGAGGCCACCACTGATTACAATGCTTAATAAGTGTTTTCTTATTCTCTGTGCCCCCTGATCCCACCAGTTCCTCCCAGAGGGCTAGCACACACCCTAGGGGGTTCTTTTTCGAGGCTCTACTTTGATTGTTACCCATGATTTTAGTCAGAGCAGTCAGGGCCAGTCAGAGCAGTCAGAACAGTCAGGGCCAGATATATCCAGAGGGATATATCACCTATATCCCTCTTTCCCACAGATGCGGTCAAGGCGCTGAAGCACAAGAAGCTGTTACACGCTAGATGGCACTCTGAGCCCTTGGTTTTAAGTGAGGCTGCTCTGAGGGGGCTCGTTCTTAGGGTTGTACAACTTTCCTGCCTGCTTTACAATGGATTTAGTTTTGCGATCACTCATTCACGTAGCACACACACACGAACACCCAACTTCCACCACAGATGCACCACAACACACAGAACTACAAGACAACGACCCTATCTGTCCTGGTTTCAGTCAGGATAGAGTTAACTCCATCTGTAGCAGCTGATGGGATGCTGTGTTTGGGAGTTCCAATGAAAGCAGTGCTGAGAACACCCTGATGTTCTTAGTTGCAGTCAGACAGTCAAGGACTTTCTCAGCTTCTTCCTATTTCTCTATCCATGAGAAAGGAGGGGCGAAGCCAGGACAGGTGACCCAGATGGGCCAAAGAGAGTATTCCATGGCAATGACGTCCTGCCCAGGAGAACGGGAGCGGCTGGGAGCGGAGCGGGGGCTCCTCCGAGGAAAGTGTCCCGGCACGCCTAGGAGCATCCACTCCTCGGCTGCTCCCTCGGACGAGCAGAGATCTCCTGCCTGGCTCGCCAAATGACGTATGGAAATCGACTCTATAACTGGAAAGTTCTACAGTAGGGATGTTTATTGTGAGCAGATACACGGGGGATCGCTCCACCACAGGCGTGCACCCCGAGGCAGCAGACCGACCCCACATTTATACAGTAAAACAATGGCTATTCTCTCAATGCCTGTACATATGAAGTACCTGAACCCGCCTGCTCTCGCTTCTCCTGCTAATCAGCTGATCAGTCTTTGGCGCTTGTGCAGATTCTTGTGAGGGTCCCACACAGGGGTCTCTGGGACATGGGCAGTGGTCCTTGGGAGGAAGGCTGTATGTCTTCCTCATGATGTATTTTCACCTCTCACCTGGAATGTGAGGATCTTGCCAGCTGGCAGTGCCTCTATCAGTCTGTGCTAATTGATGTCCTTGTGAGGGGCCCATGGACGTATTTCAGCCCTCTGTTTTTCTTTGTCGAGGAGATACGCGACGTGCCTCGGCTCTGTGGGCAGCCCTGGGGTGACACCATTCTGTCCTCCAGTTCTTGCCTTTGACCTTTTCCTCGAGTTAGCATGAAGTTATCACAGGCCCTCTGCTAGGAGAGAAAAACAGACTTGTCTGGACTTCCCCCCTCTTTTCACCCCGAGACCATTCTACACGATTATCTAGCTAAATTTCAAGCTCTGTGCTATACCTGCTCCTATACCTGTACATCACCTTTTCCTGCAACATTCCCGGGGCCTTTTCCACACTGACTGTTGTATCATGGAACTCAAGGAAGATGCTGGGGCCAACCCTGAGTGGGCCAGGGGAGGCTGCAGCAGGCAGAGGTAAAGCAGAACCTCGGCTGTGCTTTCCTGTTCCTCCTCGCTTTTGTGGGTTTGCTGCTCCAGCCTCCTGGATTCCCTGGTGTGGGATTCTCCCCACACCGAGGGATGCACACACAGCTAAACAGGACCGCTGGGAGAGGCTCCAAGTGCGAAACACACAGAGGATGGAGAAAAGGATGGCATGCCAGATGCTGAACAGGCCCAGGGCCTGGGTGCCAAGTCTTCTTGAACGGCTTCACGTAGCATCATGTCCAGAGGGCTCCCGGGAGGAGGGGTGTGAGGTTCGGGGTGCCTCACGGGGTGCTGCTGGGCTCTCTGGGTAGCCTGCTCCTCCACAGCCCCGTGCAATCCCAAAGAGCTCACCTGCCCAGGACAGGATTCTCGAAGATGTTCCCCGCCATCACAAGTCTCAGGACCCACTGCCCCTCTCCCCGCCCCCCGGAGACTACGCAGACCAAGACTACCAGTGTTGCCCCCACGGACAAGAAACCTCAGGACAGGGACAAGAATCCGCCTTGCCTACCATCACCTCAGGGACCCACTGGGTCTCAACACCCAGCGCTCCCGCCCACGCCTCCCCAGGAACTCCAGCATCAGGCCCTGTCTCCTGAGGACCCGCAGGCTCCAGAGAGACTGCTCGCCCGAGCCTGGGCACGGAAGGTGGCGCCAGAGCGGGAACAACGGCTCCACCGGGTTCTTTGGGTTCCAGCTGAAGGGGACTCAATTTCTGCTGGGTCGCAGAAACGAGCCGGGAAAAGTCTACACGGGAACGAGTGGGGGGTGGGTCGATCAGTGCTGCTCACTCAAACCCCAGAGTGCTCCATGGCAAGGTTTAAAAACTCCCCATCTGGGTTGTACGGCACGATATAGACAGTGCATGCAGCACACAGCACATAAGGCACAGTACTGCATGCTGCTCTGCACACCCTGTACGTACTGGGGTACGTGTTGCGCTCTGTATTGTCTGTAGAACACGGGATGGTGTGTCATGTGTGGCACATGATGCACTGCATTGCCTTGTATGTACTGTGGGGCAATTGGCTGCTGGCCTGTGTTCTATTCTACTCTCTTGTACAATGCACTGTATTCTTTGTGAGGCATGTTTTGCATTCTAGGGTACAGCACCTTTCACTTCTATGTGTTGTCTTGGGCAGTGTGGCCATGGTTTTCACCAAGCCCTGTATGTATTCTGCTGCCCAGTTCCCATTGTATTGGATGTCCTTCCTGGATCTTGGATTGGGTGCTGTCTGACGTATGGCCTGCTGGAGGGTGATAGCGCATTGTGCGGTCTCCTGTGGTTTATTGATGGGTGGCATTTTGTGCCTTGTCTCCTGTTTGATGCCTTTTCCTTCATGTCTGTTAATGGTACAGATGGTCTGGTGTCTGTTCGACTGTATGTCGTACCTGTGACATCGTGGTGCTTTTTGTAGGCTCCGTGTGTACTGCACACAGGCACTGTATTTACTGTATGCTGTGTGCCTCACACTGTTCCTAGTGCGGAGCGCATCTCCTACTGGGGGGTGTGCATCCACCTGTACAGAGTGTGTTGTAGGTGGGGAACTGGCATCGTAGCAAATTGGGGGTAGCAAACAACTGTGTCAGCAGGAGCAAAGCTATACTTGACCTTTGCAGATGCCACAAAAAGCGAGAAGAGAGCAGAGAGAAATTCTGAACATGGAAAGAAACCACCCGAGAGGAGAGCAGGAGGAGGTGATGAAATGGGTTGCTGGAGAGGGGATAGTCCCAGAAAAAGGAAAGAGAGCAGACGGGATTGATGCCAGGGGAGCAGGTACACTTAGCTGCAGCCAGGGTATTTTCAGCTCCTCTCTGGCACGCCGTGAACCAGCAGTGGAAAGAGACAAACCGAAGGGGAAAAACATCCCAGCAGCCCGTGTAACACACAAAGTCGCATCGTGTATTGTCAGATGCGTTCCCAAAACTGGGAAGGCATCCAAGCAAAACCAGGAATGCCTCAGCTGCTGTGGGTGCAGCTGGGCCCAGCCTAAACGTAACCCAGCAGCCGCACTGCGCTGGGAAAGGCCTTGCGCATCCCCATGCACTTCTCCCGGTCGATGAACAGTGAGTTGGCTTTCACGGCCAGGTCGTGCTCCAAGACTGACTTGGCATGGACCAGCCTTTGCAGCGCGTCCTCAGCATCTGCCAGCCGCTGCTGAAGGCTCTGGAGTGTCTCTTTGATTTCACAGACCTCACCGACAAGGCTGGAAGACAACAACATGCCCCCGTTAGCAACACGTCCCCTCTTGGGGGGGTGGTTTCTGGCACGCTGTTGCTGACGGGCTCTTGGGCATGGGATCTCCCCCCTTGGCGTGTGCTGACTACCTCGGACCCCCCATTTGTGGCAGACGTGGGAAAGACAAGGACACGCTTCAAGCGAGGACGTGGCTGGCTGTCAGACTCTGGCAGTGCTCAGCCATGTCTCCCGCAGCACCTCCTGCCACCGAGAAGAGGCACGAGCAGCTGTGGCTTCCTGTTCCTCCTCGCTTGTGTGGGTTTGCTGCTCCAGCCTCCTGGGGTGGCATCAGGCTGTGCCCAGTCACAACGTACAGCCCCCCCACGCGGGTGCAGAGCTCTCCCATCACCCAAGGGCTGGGAT
The DNA here is from genome assembly GCA_027925045.1 of Hypotaenidia okinawae. Taxonomy (NCBI): domain Eukaryota; kingdom Metazoa; phylum Chordata; class Aves; order Gruiformes; family Rallidae; genus Hypotaenidia; species Hypotaenidia okinawae. Next base: position 9,215 of record BSDF01000071.1, on the reverse strand, counting down.
TCCTGCTCAGAGCTTTTCCCTGGCTCAGGGCACTTCCAGACAGACTTACCGGAGCTGGGCAGTGTCCCGGCACAGCTCCATGTTGGGTCTGCGCGTGCGCTTGTCCAGCCGCGTCTGAGCCACTTGTAAGGGACGCCCTTTGTCCCGAATGGCTTTTCGGATGGCTTCTATGGTCCTCTTGAGCTGGAAGATTCCCTGCAGCGTCTGGAGGGAGACAGACACGTGTATCTATTCTCAAGTGACCACCTCAGTTCCCTTTCCCCTGTCCATCTGCAGTCAAACCCGGGTTTGTAAGTGGGCTCAGAGCGCTGTCGCTCTGCCACAGACACAGGCACAGATCCTGCCATGATGTCTCTTGAGGGAAAAGCCTCTCTCTGCCCCTGCTGTGACAGCAGAGGACGTTCCCCAGCAGTGTCCCACACAAAGGGAGGGCTTCAGGCTACCTTTCCCAGCTGGTCCTGGATCTTGCTCTTGGCCTCGGCCGTCTCGGCGATGCGGTAGGTGAAGGCGGTGTTCACACAGCTGAACTGGCGCCGCATCTCGTTGGCCGTCACCACCAGCAGGTTCTCGATGTTGTCCCGCAGCTGGGCAGAGGCCGCCCGCTCCCTCTGGGAGCGCAGGATGTTCTTGTCCGTGAACTTGGCCCACGACTCCGGCACCGAGATCCTGGGGTCAGGGGGAGGAAAGGAGAGGTCTCTGCTAAGCCTGTGCTGCTGAGGGCATGGACCCTGCCAGGGAGCAAGCGGGCACGTCCAATCTCTGCTCTTCATTTGGCCACAGGGAAGGGAGACATCCGCACACCGTTGGTTTGATAAAGCTTAGCCAAGGATGACACAGTCAGAGAGACAACTCTGACACTTAGGGAAGTTCTGAAAACAACCCAGGGGAATTCCCCCAGGGAAACAGAGATTTTCATCAGGCCTCATATTTACACGCTCGAGGCATTGCAGCGCCAAGGCAGCCCTGGCTTCACAACAACGCGCAGATGGCAGTCAGCTGCTTGTGCTCAGAAGGAACCCCGGCTTCACACCAGACCCAGCGAGCACCAGGTAAGACTGATTCCCTGCCTGTGCCTTCAGGGTGAAGTTCACAGCTGTGCAGCAGCGCAGAACAAGGGGAACAAAAGACTCAAGGACCACAGAAGCTCCACTTAAACCACGCTGATCTTCTGCACGTTTTACCCCCTCTGAACCTTACCAGAGGTCAATCCTTTGCCATTCCTTTGCCTGGATCAAGACATCTGGGCTCTACTGGGAGTCATTATTCAACCATCAGAACAATGGAATCACTTGGTGCCCTTCCAGAAACCGCATGCACCAGTGTGAGCGGATTTACTCCCTCAGCGCTTGATGCCACTCTGGGCATCTCTCTGACAGGGATGGTTGAGGTCACTGTTCCTGCACTGCCGCACCAACTCCTGGCACCCACAAGCCGCTGAACTCTGTCCTCAGACCATCCTCTCTTTATCGTCTGTGTCATTCCGCCTCCCTGCCAGGCCCTCTGCATGCAGCAGTGACCCCCCAAGACCTGCCGCCAATGACGAGCCCTCAGGCAAGCCCTGGCACCTCTTGGGAGAGGCACCGCGCACCCTGGGGACCGGTAAGCCCGGCGTGCACTCACGTGGCATCCACATGTTCCACCCCTTGGTAGTAGCTGATGCTGCCAGAGGTGTTCCTCAGCTGGTGGCACTGATCATCGATGCGATGAGCCACCTGCTTGTTGGCCAGGTCCCTCTCCACCTCATGCTGGGCCATCCTGTTGGACCTTCAAGGCACAAACAGCTGCCGTCACAGGGGACGTAGGGGTGCAACAGTTTCCTCCCCATCCCACTTCCCCGAAGCTCCCCCCAGACAGCTATGTGTGCCACAAGCATCACTGCCTGCTTCCCGGGGAGCCTGCACAGGGCTCGCACCCGTGGGGTGAGGGGAGAGGGAGGGGTCTGCTGGGGGCTCACTGCAACAGCAAGTGCGTCAGCCCCGCGTCAGGGGATGGAGGAGCTCCTCCTTACGCGAGCCGGGCTTCTGCCTGAGCCAGGTACTGCCGCATCCTCTCCTGGCACGACCTGATGACGTCCGCTTCCTGGGCAGAGGCAAAGCACCACCCCATCAGCATCCATGCTCAATTGCCCCACGCACGCTCATCCCCATCCCCCATCAGCATCTGCCCTGTTTGCTTCCCAAATGTTTTCCTCCCTGGGAGAAATCCCATCTATGTGGGACAAGAGCAAACGGCCTTGGCTTTGGTGCCAGTCCCCACCAGTCTTGCTTGCCTTGCTCTCAGCTCCCTTCAGCAAACATCCCTCACCTTCCAGATGCCCAGGAGATTCCTGTTCAAACCCCAACAGTTTTAAGCCCTCCTGCCTGCGGGAGCCAGCTGAACAGCACAGCCAGAACGTGCCCCACCCCCTTCAAGCCCAAACTGCCCTTCTGCAGATCCCAGCCGGGATCATTTCCCTGAAATACCAGGACATTCAACTCAGCTGTTCATTTTTTAGGGCCCAACTCGTAAGGAAAAACGCCCTGAAGGAGCGGTGGCTTCGCACTCCCAGGGGCTGCCATTTCCTTCCCAGTGCCCCCATGCCTTTGCAGCAACTGTGTTTTGCTGTACCCTGTGTTAGGAGCCCATCTCCTGTGCCAGCTCTTGCCACGCTTGCTTTTTACCCAGCGCTTCCAGCTGGCTATACAAAGGCGGGCCCAGGGGGCACGGTTCTGTGCTTGCTATCCAACACCTCGCCTCAGCACACAGCCTGACAGTCCTGCTGCAGCCACGCTGCTCGGAGCTCAGCACAGCTGGGCAGAGATGGAATCTCTTTTCTTAGACCCACCCATGGAGTTGGGAAAACCAGACGAGCTGCGGGCACACGCTGCCTTCTCCAGACCTGTGTGTGACCCGTGTGGAACTATAGGTATGTGACACGGAGGCACAGGGACCCGTTCCAGCAGGGCTTGGAAAGGCATCAACTCCTTGAAGAGGGACAGAGGACCCCAACGTGCTACCCCAAGGGGAAATTCGTTCAAGTTTCCAGGCTTCCAGCTATTGCTTCCTCTGCCAGGCCAACTCCTGCCCACACTGTGTGGGCATGCCGCTGTGGGGGGAGTGCCGTGGCCCAGTGGGTTTTGGGGGTTGGAAATGTCTACAAGTCTAATGGGCTGGATGAGATGCATCCCAGGGTCCTGAAGGAACTGACTCCTTTGGGTTGCCGAGCCACACTCCATCATATTGGAAAAGTCGTGGCATTCAGGCAAGGTCCCCAGGGACTGGAAAAAGGCTCATGTCACTCCACTAAAGGACGGGCACTGGCAGGACAAGGGGGATGGAGTGAAGCTGAAGGAGGGAGGGCTTAGAGGAGATATTAGGGGGAAGCTTTTTACTGAGAGTGGTGAGCGTCTGGAACGGGCTGTCCAGGGAGGGGGTGGATGCCCTGTCCCTGGAGGTGTTCAAGGCCAGGTTGAATGGGGCCCTCGTGTAGATCCAGGCCCGGTGATTGGTGGCCCTGCCTGTGGCAGGGAGGCTGGAGCTTTCTGCTCCTTGGGGTCCCTTCCAACCCAGCCCAGTCTGTGGTTCTATGACTCTGTGCAATGCTTCGCCCCTCACCAGGCGCCAGGGAAGGAACGGGGCTGCAAAACCCGCTTAGGGCAGCGCGGGGGAAAGCGCTCGAATGCCTGATGGGCGTTGCCAGACTTACCACCAAGAGCTGTTTCTCCACATCGTCACACACCAGGTCGATGCCCATCCGCTTCTCCCGGTGAAGCAGACACTCCTGGGTGACCTGTTGGGGACGAGCCATCAGTGCTGGCTGCAGGGACAGTCTTCCCGAGAGGGACGGTCCCACCTCAAGGAAGGGAAGAATTTAGGAAATGATAGGTGGGCGCAGAGATGGCAGCAGGGGAAAAAGGGGCCCAGGGCAGCAGAAGCGAGGTGCTGAGCTGCACCGTCAGCGTTACATCCACAGGAGGGAGCAGAAGTGCCCATGGTGCCACCCCAGCTCGGGGCAGGGCCCTGCGTCAGGCTGGATGCCAGGGCCTCCCCGTGAAACGTGGGCTTTTCTCTTCCCAACCGGGGTTTGGGCTACACCGCTCCTAAAAAGACTGGGTTCAGCAAGGACTGGCCTGATGCACTCAGCGTGTGCTGACAGGGGATGCAGCAGATGGCAAGGGACTTCTTTGTTCCTGACCTAACGCATGGTCTCTTACTGAAAAACAATGAGACCTCTGACCGGCTGCAGCTGTTTCAGCAGCCGGCTACAGCTGGCAGCCCCCTGGACAGGTCGCTTACCTGCAGAGGGGCCTCTGTCTTGGCCAAGGCTCTCTCCAGCCGCTTGGTCACGTCCGTCAGCGCCTTGTTCTCCCTGACCATATTATCCAGCTCCTGGCGCAGCTGTGATTCCCAAAACTTGATGTCACTGACACGCTCTCCCAGCTTGTTGGTGGTCTTGACTTGGGTTTTCCTCGTCTGCTGGTATTTGTCCTGAATCAGGCGGGAGGTGTCAGCTGTCAGGAGCTCCGCGTTGCGCCGGGCAGTCGCCGACTCTTTGGAGTTGGTCAGGTTGGACCTGTGCCAGTCACCAGGAGTGTATCGGCTGAAGGGGGCTGCTGTGCCCAAGAGGGAAGGAAGTGCCTCGCTGGGGGTTAGCCCCTGGGAGCTTTTGCACGATGGGCCCACAGTCAGGTTGGTGGCCCTGGGCATCCAGGGGTGGCTGAAGCTTGGAGGCAAGGGGGAGGAAGGAAAGCCGTTCTTAGAGCTGGGAGCTGTGCTGATGGGGGGCAGAAACTTGGCAGGTGTTGATCCTGGGTGGGTGTACAGAGTTGGCAAGGGAGAGCCGAGCAGCTCCATTCTGGAACGACGCTATTCAGGGCTGTGTCCTGCCCGGCGGAGAGAGAAGAAGACAACCTCACTCAGTAAGCTCCTGCACTTGCTCACTTGGGAGGACCCACGCTCGCTGCTGCACTGTCGGGCTCAGCGACAGCACTGCTGGGCGCTGTGGGGTGCCTGGTGTCAGCAGGGACACAGATACGTGGAGCGTTGCCGTGGGGGCAGGGTGCTCAGCAACCCCATTGTTCCCCACAACACTCCCTGCAGCTGCTACGGCGACAACGGGATGTGGCCGATGGGCGAGCCAGGGCTCTCGATGGGCAACCAACCCAGGGAGAGCCCTGGGCAAGAAAATACCCTTGTGTGGAACCTAGGTTCCTGTCCTGGGGAACCTACTGCCCTCCCTGGGACACTTGTGCAGCCCCTGGGCGACCACGTGCAGCTGCTGGGGAACTCTTTAGTCGTGCGGGTTAGTTTTTGGTCGCCCTGGGAGGAGTGGGGAGCTGGCCATGAGAACCCTTCTGGGGCCCTCACAACTGCGGAGACTCTCTGAGAGGCACCCAGGGCCCTCGGTGGGCACCCCAGCACAGACTCCGGTAAACCTCATGCCTTTGCTGGGCAACTTCCTCCTGGCCCTGGACAAGCCACGGTGCCCTTGATGGGCAACCCAGGACAGCATCCCAGTCCAAGCCCTGGGCAAACCAGGATCCTCCCTTGGCAACCCATTAGCCAGCACTGGTGCCTCTGGGAAGCTTGTGGATGAGCAGAGACCTTGTTGGAGAAGGCAGATACCCCAGAGTGGGGTTGCTGGCACCCCTGGGGAGGATGTGCCCAACATCCCCAGGAGCCCCACCACAGCACAGCCTCGTGCAGCACCATGATAAGAAACTGGCGTAACACTGCTCCCAATCTGGATGCAAATGTGTCAGGATACCTTACCCCATTCACACCACCAGCCTCGTTGCTACACTGCAGTTGGACTGGAAGTTAGTATAAGATATTGGCACCCCTACACACAACTGGTTTATAGCTTTACACATTCTGACTCTTAGTTTTAAGGTCATTCCTAAAGCACAAGTCAGGGCCTGCTGCTGAGGAGCTACTGGCATGGAATTAACAGCCACTTCCCTCCTCGATGACATGTGCTAAAGAGATGCCAGGGCACCAAGACTGGGCTGCTCACCCAGGAGAGAAGACAGCGGACGGTCCCCGCTGTGCTGGAAGGTGACACTGCTGGAGCATCTTGTACCCGAGACTCATCTCAATTTGCAGCCCTCTTCGCTGCAGGGAGGAAGAGCTTCCCTCCTCCCACATGTGGGCTCACACTGGCTCTCCTGCGGTCATCAGAGCCCGACCTCAATCTTTAAGCCGCAGGGCAGCTCTCTGGCTGCTCCAGAACTGGGAGCAGCTCAGAGAGCTGAGAGCCAGTGTCCTAGTTTGGGCTGACAGAAGGTGAGTCTGAGCCCTGTTAGTGATGCCCTCCCCGCTCGTCACAGGCTCTGAACATGTCTGCAGCAGCAGAGATGAAGGTATCTGCAGAGAACAAGGAACGAGGGGGTTCAGCGTGGCCAATCAGCCGCCCCTGGGTGACCCGGGCTGGTTATTTGCAAACCCGGGTTCATGTTCTTTGCTCATGAATAATCCCGCAGGTTCCTTTATCGGTCTCTCCTGCTTTTGGTTGGGGCTTTTGGGGAATTGTTTTTAATCAAGTCTCCCACAAAACCAAAGAGCGATGGGAAACCAGCGCAGAAACTTTGGGACCATTCAGCACACAGTCACCTGCCTGAGAGGAACCTTCTGTTGGTCAGAGCACCCGGAGCAGCAGCCAGACTGTCACCCGCCCGGTCGCGCCCGCTGACAACGCGGGTGCCGTCCACATTAACTGCCAAGACGGCCCTGGTGCACCTCAGGCTCTGGAGACACTTCCCACTCTCTGCGTCCCGCACTGTCAGGGGCAAAGGGGGAGATACTAAAAACACGTGTGTGTCCCAAGGATAACTTGTGCCCCAAGTGTCTCTTGATCACCAGAACGTCTTGATCCGCTTTGAAGGTCGCACGTTCTCTCCAGGTCAGTGGAGGCTTTCTGCTGTGCCTGCCTACCACAGTATGAACATCCAACCTGGCTTAGCTCTGCAGATGGGAGGAGGAGCTGGCTGAAGGCGGGACATGGCCTCCAGTAAGAGCACCTCCAGCTAAGGCTCTGGGCTGTAACAGAAAGACCCTCTTTCTGAGGCACATCATAACTGCAGGAGCCCGGGCACTGTACCTGCCAATACAGGCTCTGAGTAGAGACAAACAGGGCTCCAGCCTCCGTCACACTTCTCCAGCACAGGGTTGCTTCCCTGCCACAAACAGCCACGTACAGCAAATCCAGCCCTTCCCACCAGCTCCAAACCCAGCTACAGGCTGCCTCTGTGCTCCCTGGTTTCAGTAAATCTGGGTTGATGAATAGCAGCTTACTAAAGACAAACCTGCCCACTTACTAGATTTAATACAGGAGCAACTGACCAAGGGACGTTCTAATAATTGATTTTCAAAGCTGTTTTTTCACGCCTCCTCTACACCCTGATGAGTAGGAAACATTTGCCTTTTCAGTCCCTACACTAAACAAAAATGAACCTATGAAAAGGTATCCTTGGGTAGTGCTTCCACAAGGCAGGAAAAAATTCACCAACTATGGGCCAGACACTTCTGCTTGCTCCAGCACGAGAAACACATCTTGATCTAATCACTTCTCACTGCAGGGTTGATATATTGATTGTGGGGAAAAAACTTGGTCGTTGAACGTTTGATTCATGAGCTAACAGTGCATTGGAAAAGCAAGGGGTCATGGATTGCTCCAGGGCAAATTCAAAAGTAGCCAGTGTGAAAGTGTTTGGATGCTCAAAAGTTGCTTGGAGATAGGAACTAGATGAGATGACTCCTCATTCGCAGCCACACTGAGCTCACTGACTAACTCCAGGTCTAGCAGGCAGAACCCAGAGAGCAGACAGGCTGGGAGCACCAACAGGGGCTGCACCCTCAGCAGACCCATTTGCACAACCTTGGAAGTTGCATGAATTTCTGGATCAATCTGCTGAGAGAGACACCTCGTGGCACAGGCACACTACAAGTCCTTTTTCTCTGGCAGTGTGAGCTACTGCACAAACAGGGGAATCCAGTGCACACGTCCAGTGCCATGTACCCTGTGCAATCCAAACGGACGACAGCCCGGAATATCTAGCACAAACAAACAACACAAACCTTCTTCTTTAAACATGATGAGACATTACCTGTTACCTGTGACATGACCTGTGTTACAGGGACACCACACTGCCTGCAGGCCAGCCCACAGTGGAACGTATACATCAAACTCTCCAGCATTTTTGCTTCACAAACAAAAAGAATTGGTTTCCTGAGTGGGGAATTTCAGGATGGATGTTGTCAGTGGTCAAATTTGGATTACTGAATTTGGTAATTATGGCACTTGTCTTACATTTACTGCCATGCTTCTTGAGCTTCCTGCAAAGGGCCCTTGCAGAGACCTCTAAAAGCAGTTTGTGTAACGCAGATACTAAAATAAAAATACTTGTAGGGAAGGACAGCAGGCCTGGGGGCAGCCTGGCTCTGCTCACAAAGACACAGGCCCTGGCAATAGTCTTGACTTTCCCATCATAACTGCAGAAGCCTGGACACTGTACCTGCCAATGCAGGCTCTGCTCCCGTCCTGGGCTTTGACACACACCTTCCCTCTTGGCTCCTTTGGCCAGAAAAGCCGAGCACCTACTCCCAGCAGCACACTCAGGGAGGGAGGTTTGATCCAAAAGCCCCGAGGAACTAAGAGGACAGAGTTGTTCCCCCCTACCCACATTAAAGACCATCTCAGGTGAGAGAATTCAGGAGGATTTTGGCAGCTCAGGGTGACCTGCACAGCGTCAGCAAGGCAGCATCACCTCTCCCACACTGAGAGCCTAAAAAGCTGCTGAAGGGGAAACCACCACAGTGACAGCACCCTGAATATCGCACCCCGCAGGCCTGCCTGCCTAGGAGAGAGGCTGCTGTGCCGCCAGCACCCAGCCAGAGCCCTGCCTGATGTCTCAGAAGGTTCTGGAAGGCAGAGGGGCACCCAGGAATTTGGGAGGGGATGCGGCCAGAACAGGTGACCCAAGTGGGCCATAAAGGCTGTTCCATACTCCCTGATGTAATGCTGATCAGAATGGGGGGCTGTTGGGGGATGGGTTTTTATCCCCTGCTGCTGGTCCAGCTGCTGCTCCAGCTGCTTCTCCTTCTTATTTGAAGCATTTCTCTCTGCAGAGACATGGAAGGAGACAGGACCTGGAGCCCACAATCCCCCTAGGACAGGACTTGGCTCTCCTGAGCTCCACGTGGCACCAAGAGCCCCTTGCCCAGTGTCACATTACCCA